>CM052719.1:30159299-30191557 GCA_028551405.1 Uromys caudimaculatus
GGAAAAGATCTTAACCAATCCTATGTCTGATAGAGGGCTAATATCCAATATATACAAAGAACTCAAGAAGTTAGACTCCAAAAAACCAAATAGCCCCATCAAAAAATGCGGAACAGAACTAAACAGAGAATTCTCAACTGAGGAAATTTGCAGGGCTGAGAAGCACCTAAAGAAATGCTCAACATCCCTAGTCATCAGGGAAATGCAAATCAAAACAAGTCTGAGATTCCACCTCATACCAGTCAGAATGGCTAAGATCAAAAACTCAGGGGACAGCAGACGCTGGAGAGGATGTGGAGAAAGAGGAACACTCCTCCATTGTTGGTTGGACTGCAAGTTGGTACAACCACTCTGGAAATCAGTGTGGTAGACCCTCAGAAAAATGGACATAATACTACCTGAGGACCCAGCTATACCTCTCCTGGGCATATACCCAGAAGATGCTCCAACATGTAATAAAGACACATGCTCCACTATGTTCATAGCAGCCATATTTATAGTAGCCAGAAGCTGGAAACCACCCAGATGTCCCTCATCAGAGGAGTGGATATAGAAAATGTGGTACATTTACACAATGGAGTACTACTCAACTATTAAAAACAATGGCTTTATGAAATTTGCAGGCAAATGGATGGAACTTGAAAATATCATCCTGAGCGAGTTAATTCAGTCACAAAAGAAGGAACATGGTATGTACTCACTGATAAGCGGATATTAGCCCAAAAGTTCAGAATGCCCAAGTTTCACTTCACAGTAACTGCTGGACTGAGAGTGAGGTCCCAGGTGGAGGAGTTGAAGAAAGGTCTGAAGGAGTTGAGGGAGTTCGCAGCCCCATGGAGGGAGCAACAGCGCCAATGGCCCCCCCCCCCCCGGTCATCCTGAAGTTTGGACCACCAACTAAAGTATACACATCTATCGACCCATGGTTCGGACCACATATGAGGCAGAGGATGACCTCGATGGCCATCAGGGAGAGAGGAGAGGCCCTTGGGCCTGAGGGTGTTAGAGGCCCCAGTAAAGGGGAATGTCAAGGTGGGAATAGGGGGATGGGTTGTCGGGTGGGTGGGAGGTGGAATTCCCTCATAGAGGTAGGGATGGGGAGGGGATAGGGGGTTTCCAAAGAGGATACCTAGAAAAGGGGAAACATTGGAAATGTAAATAAAGTATCAAAAATATAATTAAAAAAAAAACTTGTTAGTGAAGACAAATGATAAACACTTTGGGAATGGGACAAGCACTCCTGTATTCTCTCTTTACAGAAGGCCATTGTCTTAGCTACTTTCCTAATACTGTATTGAAACATCATTACCAAGGCAACCAACAGAAGAAGGAGTTTGTGGGCTTTTGGTTTCAGAGGGTTAGAGTCTACGATGGTAGGAACAGAAAGCTGAGGAATCAGATCTTAAACACCAAGGGTGAAGCCCAGAGAGTGAACTAAAAATGGTGGGAATCTTTAAACTCTCAAACAGTTCCAAACTTCCTCCAATAAGAACCCACCTCTTAAACATCCAAAAGCAGTGTCGCCAACTGGGGACTAAGTATTCAAATGCTTGAGACTATGGGGAACATCTCATTCAAACTACCACAGTCATGTACATGACTTCAATGGAAGGCTAGAGCCTTTTTGTCTAACACAATGCTGTGTCTTCTTGCTCAGCTTCCA
Organism: Uromys caudimaculatus; assembly: GCA_028551405.1. Taxonomy (NCBI): domain Eukaryota; kingdom Metazoa; phylum Chordata; class Mammalia; order Rodentia; family Muridae; genus Uromys; species Uromys caudimaculatus. Next base: position 30,160,963 of record CM052719.1, read on the forward strand.
TGTTTTCCTATCTGACTAGGTCCCCCAGTCATGGTAATATGCCTTCTAGCCTTGCTGTATCTGAGGTGGTGCTTCTGCTCTCCCTGCTGGGGATATCTACTTGTCCTGACTTTTTATGCATTTTTGACTCCTCACACCTTCCTCTGTAAGCAATCTCTTTCTTTATAATCCTCCCCTAACTCTACAAACTGTCATGGAATCTTGTGCTCCTTTCCTACAACACCCATCTCCATCTGTAATACTCTGGGTTGTGGTTTATGTGGCTGCTTCTGAGTGTTTCTACTCTAGACTAAGTGGAGTCATCCATCTGCTTTTGTTTTCTTCTTCCTCATTAGTCTCGGTTACAGGGGCTGATAAATATTGAATGTTCTAGGAGAGCTAGCACATCGAGGATTGAACAAACAAACAAACAAAAATATCCTGGACACCTGTCATGTTCCAGACCTCAGTAACTGATGTGACAAACCAAGGAGATGTATCCTTCTGTCAAGGAGCTCAATACTGCAGTAAGACAGGAGATAACAATACATAACATGGGAAGACCTAATACAGAGATGTTATGTTATGCAGACATTTGTTATTGTAAGATACCCCTCCCCTACACAAACATACCAATAAGTCGAGAAAAAATGATGTATTTTACTTCATGTTTCTGATAGTCCAGACCATCATCACAGGTTGGGTGTTGTGGAAGTCCTTACATCATCGTAGTCAGGAAGCACATGGAATGAGAGTACTTGAAGTCAAGGGCTTTACCCATTTCCCTTTCATCTCTGCCTCTGCACTGCTTATTGATGGTGCCATTTGTATTCAAGGCAGCTCTTCACCCCTTAGTTAAGATGTGAAAGATGTGCATAGAGAGACACACTCAGAGGTATGATTTATTGATTTCCAAGATACTTTTCCAACCAACCAAGTTGATGAGATTAGCCATCTTAGAGATAAAATAAAAACAAAGAAAATAAGTAACCAAAAATAACTGCATACATGCATGTATGTATGAATAAATGAATGAATAAGTAAATAAATAAATAAATAAGCAAAAGAAAAAGACAAGAAAAACCATGGTGGGGACACAGAATGTGGAAAGACAAGTCTGTCGATGTACGCTAGGGCGTGCAAGGGGAAGATTGTAAATTATGATTCTTATACTTACAGAGACTCTCTGATTCCATTGCCCTTCTGTATGTATTTACAGGAAATTATGAGCCCCACCTAAAGAGCAATGCTGTCTGTTGACATCAGTGTCCCTTAATCTCTGGTCAGGCTTTGAATGTCTCCATCCTGTGCTGGTGAAGACTTAACAATCTTTCCTAAAATATCTTCTATTATTCAGAGATTTATTTACACAGTCACTTCCAAATCTGTTTCCTTCTTTCAATGAATTATTGTCTATGTGCTAGCATAGTTTTAGGACCTATACTTGCTCTGGAATTCACTAAGAGCACTTAGCCAGGATGTTTCAGGTGGGTATGAGGTTTTCCAGAATTTTAAGCAGAGAAAGGTTAAGATCCTGCCACAATTTACTTAAATTGGAACGGCTCATTAGATATCCAATATTAACTCATAGAATGGCCATGATATTTACTACAGCTTCTTTCTGTTTTCAGGAGCCACACACAAGCAGTAGATAAGTCCACATCAGTTTTAACAATATGGACCTCCTCTTTGGTGACTTTGGGATGTCAGTGGTAGATATCACATTTGTTTTACAAAGGAGGAACAATTAGAGAGGCTAATAAAAGTCAGAACTAGAACTCAAGCTTGAATCAAATAAAAATTCTAGGTTTTTTTTTTTTTGTTGTTGTTCACTTGTTTTCTTGTCAGTGTCCTGTGTAGAATCTAAAGAGTAGAGAGAAATACCTTCAGTTTTACTTATATAAACATTCATATTTACAGCTCTGAGCTACTCAAATCAGTTAACCTTGACTGTTGTTAATTTAACTGTCCTGGTTTCTGTGTTTGAGAAGCCAGATGTGACAAAGCAGGCACAGGGATGGATGCTGTGTCTTGTCTATGATCTCTGTGCCTATTTTAGGGATGCTTTGGGGAGGGAGGAATGTTTAAATAGTTGTCTTGGCTACGCAGTGTTCACAAGTTTGAGTCAGACCTGGAAAGGTGAGCAGTGTTTTTTTTTTCAAGGCAAAACTGGAAAAGTTTTGGCTTTTCTTGAGAAAGTGAGACCTGCAATGTAGGAAACTAATGAGAAGACAGGATGAAGAATGATAAGGTGAGCGGTTTTCTGTATGGCTGAGTGAAACCACTCTGGACTTGCTAATTAAGTGATTTCCTCCCAAACTGTGGAATAGTAATCTAGAAGAAGAGTACTTTAAAATACATCTTATGTAGTGGTGAGAAGGTTTACACAATGTACCTTTGGGAGGCTTTCTGTGGGTTTTATTGGCTACAACATAACTTTAGGGCCTTGGAACGGTTCTGTGATTCTCTATTAGCATCACTCTCTAAACACAGCTAAAATTGAACTTGTATTAAGTTTCAAACTATTTCTTAACTGGTAAGTAATTTTACTTTCTTAGTTTAAACCAACCCCTCTATTTCCTCTAAGTATTCATGTTTAGTAGCTGTATGGTTTTCTGTGGGGGGATACTGTAATGATGAAACTGAGAACTGGAAGCGCTCTTATCAGAATATCCTGGCTACTAATACATTTTGTATGTAATTTTCTACAGAGGTATTGATTTTAATCAGCCTTCAAGATGTAGCACCACATTTGTCAAGGCAGAGGACCCAAATGTCCCTTTTTTCATGGTGGAAAACTAGCTGTAATGAATGTGCTCGGATATATTAGTTATCTATTAACCTCAACAGGCAAGAAAGCACTATATCATTAGCCCGCCTTGTGGCAACCAGCAGCTGCTGCCAGACAAGCTCCAACAAGAGATGCAGAATCAGCAGATCTCATGATCTGTGGAGATACTGGTGTGTTTGAGATGCCTGGCTGATCCCATGAGTGCTACGGGATGAACCCTAGATACATAACATGACTGTCTCTCTTATGGCAGGAAAACATCCCCATTTTATCAAATGCTGTGCTGTGCACATCAGGATTCATGGCCTTGTCTGTCTCTGGGATATGGTATGAGATTTATCATGCTGGAAGGGCTTCAAGCTTTGATTAATTTTCTGTGGCTTTATTTTGTTATTGAAGTGGAGCTTGATTGTGTGTTTCACCCGTTTTCTTTTAAGCACCAACAATCTTGATTAAATTTCCCTGTGAGAAGAGGGAAGAAAACAGCAGAGCAACTGTCACAAGTTCTTTGAGCTGAATTGCTCTAAAGTCCTTTGAACTTATCCTCCCAAAGTAGCTCCCCTGGAAGATTAGTGGAAGAAAGCCATGCAGGGAAGATGGGATGTGTTGGACCTATTATTAATTTTTTTTGGTACAATTCTAAGTTTCTTCATACAGCTCAGCTGCATGGTTTATTTCTATATCTTTTCTTTCCTTCTTAATGCATAGTAAAGTAGCTGTCACACTATTGACATAGCCATTCGGGGATTTAAATTGCATGAGGCAGGGATTCCATTCTGTTATATAACTATAGATTAAAAAAAAAAAAAAAGCTCTCAGAAATGCAAACTAAGGCACAAGTAGACAAGACTTTTTTTCCAGGCAAGATGGAATAGAGAGCTACACAAGGTTAATACTCAAATTGTGGATTGTGATTAATAAAGTTTCACTTGGTCTCCATGGACTTTGAATGTGCAAGTCACCTACAAATGTCATCAAAATACCACATTTTTTGGATATTTTTAATTGAAATAAAAAATACAAAGTTAAATGTTCAGTATGATTGCATGTTTATAAAATAAATTAACACATATATAAAGTTAAGAAACAATCCATCAAATTATGACCATCAATAATCTCAATGATAGAATTGTTCAAATTGATCATAACATTCTTATTGAACTTTCAAGACTGTTTTGATAATAAAATGGTGTTCTAAAGTATTTGTTTTTTTCCCACACTATAATGGATAAGAATAGCTAGATAAAATGTTTTCACAGTTTTATGTAATTTACCTCTTTTAAGAATGGTCTGTCTGTTACAATTATAAGTGAGATCTGCCTTGAAATCGGCGGATCATATTTAATAGAATTATGGAATTTTACATTGAGTAACAGCATCAGAAAGGCCCTGTTCTATGTCTTCAGTTTTAGATATAGAAAATGGCCCATAATAAACTGTATTTCTTGACCTAAAAAGTATATATCTCATCAGAAGCATCTTTGCTGGGGTTCATGGAATATATTGTTATGTACAATAACTTATTACAACATACTTAAGACAATGCGTGCTTACTACCTCAGTTTCTGTGGTTGAGAGTCTGGGTATGGCGCCTGAGTTCTGTTCAAAAGTTTTTCACAAGGATTTTCATTGGGACTGGGGTCTCATCTGAAATTTTGACTGGGGTAAGATCTGTTTTCTAGTCTCACATAGTTGATGGCCAGATTCAGTTATGTTTGGACACTTAGGTTGGGGAAGACATTCTCAGCTGCCTGTGGGGTATCATCCTATCTCAGTCAGTTATATTTGTACACTAAGGTTGGGGAAGACATTCTCAGCTGCCTGTGGGGTCTCATCCTATCTCTGTTCCTTGTCACAGAGCTTACCTTCTAGCTTTATCAATGCCATAAGGAGAAGAAATCTACTGGCAAGATGAAAGCTTCAATCTTATACGACCTAATCCCTGGCAGGCCATCTCACCATGGATGATTTATATTAGAAGACATTAATCACCTTGACATCCTAAATTCAAAGAACAAAGACCAAGCAAAGGCATGACTGCCAGGCTATGGAGACAATTAAAAGGCATGTAGAATCTTTACTATGATTCTTTTAGAATTGTTTTCTATGTTGGCCTTCCTCCAGTATTTAAAAATTATGTTCAGGTGCCATGCTTTTATGTAACAAAGCTGTTGATGAAATGGAAGATTGAGACAAGGATCTTGAACTTGTATCTCACATAATAGCTTCTCTACATAGCTGATGCTTCATTCATGCTAGATTGTTCAACTTTTCCTTCATGTACTCATTTAAGAAAGACAACTTATGCTAACTGGATGTCAAGTACCTTTGGAAGTGCCACAGGCATATCTGCTAACAAAAGCAAGTCCTTTCCTTCATGAAACTTACAATGTCATGAAGGGTGTTGATAGATAATATCAACAAACAAACAGACACTATATTTCATGTGGGTAATAAACAAAATAATGAAAAGTGAATAAGAAGCCAGGAGAGGGGAATGAATGTGAAAAATGGTGTTATGGTTTGACTTTTAAATGCTTTCCGTAGGGTCACTGTTTTGAGTGCTTGATTCTCAGATGGTGTTCCTAACTTGAGACATTGTTGAGTCTTTGAGAAGTGGAGGTAAGTCCTTGAGGCTCTATTATCTCTGCCCTCTCTGCTTCCCCATTGGCTATTAAGAAAGTCGCTCTTTTCTGCATAATATTCTCATTGCCATGATGTTCTGTCTAACTGACTGGAGCCATATAACCACGGACTGAAGTCTCCTTAAAAAAAGTTGGTTATATCAGTTATTTTGGTCCCAGAAATGAAAAGCAGATAGACAGATAAGATTCTACTCTGTAAGTATTTGAGCAGAAATGTAAGAATATTAGAACACATTATGATAATTTCTAGAGAAAGATAGCCTATAATGGCCATGAGAAGATGGAACTCAGGTCCCTCTTGGTCTGCTTGGAATTTATAATTAGGAATTGGTCAATAGCCCATTGCTACTATAAAGGCTATTACTTACTGCTGTTGACTATGCATGATAGTATTCAAAGGCAGATCCACAGTAGGAAAATGAAGGACTTGTCTGTTCAGTAGGCTGGCTTGGAGGATTCCATTACAAGCCTTGCCCAAATCCTTTAAAGTTGCAGCATCTTTTAAGACTGGTTCTGTTAAAATTAAAGAACATTTTAAGCCCCCTTCTGCCTTTTATAGAAAATTGAACCAGTGTATCTTTTGTATGTCAAATGCCATGTCTGTGCTTATACTGCTCTGATGACCCCCAACTTCCATGATATTCTAGGTTGAACTTATGTAAGTGAATAGGCCAGTAAGTGACTGAGAGATGTGGCTCAGTGGTTAAGTGCTCTTTAGCCTGAGGCCCTGGGTTTGATGAGTAAGAGACAGAAGGGGTGGGAGTTGGAGTTGGAATACTAAGGAGATCAGTATGGCTTTAATGGAGTGGGCAGAGGCAAAAGAAATGGGATTCAACATCAGAAATGAATACAAATGCCTTTCAGGAGAAAATAGTTGTGCAAAACCTTATAAAACTCACATTTTCAAAAAAGAAAAAGGTAAAAAAAAAAATCATTAAACAATGGCGTGATGGCATGTGTGTCATCTATGGAATTTAAAGGAAGGGGATTTGAAAGCTGTTCCCTGTGAATCTCATTAGCAGCATTCAACATCTGTCCAGGTAGTAAATTTAAGTGGTCCAGTTCTAGGCTATTAAGTTTTTGATGTTACTCATTAAAGCAACCTACAAGCCTTAGTTCAAAGGGCTGTTGCCATTGTGTCTGAGAAACGGGTGCAGAGCGTATTTTATGCAAATTTAATAGATTTGAAATGAATGATTCTGTCCAATTAATTGGTTAGAACATCTGGCCATTCACGTGAGATTGACCACCAAAGTCTTTTTCTAAGACACCTTTGCAGCACTAATCAGTTGAATGAAATTTAACACAATGTCAACAGTGAGCATGAAGTATGGGTTGATGCTGACAATGAGGATTATGGTTCTTTCGTTGTTATTTTTAACAATTTCTTTTATTTTTGGGATTATAATATAATCTCACCATTTCTCCCTTCCTTTTTCCTTCTTCTAACCCTCCCATATAATATTCCTTGCTCTCTTTCAGATTCATGGCCTGTTTTTCATTAATTGTTGTTACATACATATATGTATACACATATATATTTCTAAAGAGAGCCAGCTCAGTCTGTTTAATATTATTTGTATGTGTATTTTCAGGGCTTTCCATATGGGATTGGAAGTCCAACTGGTGTGTTTTTTCCTGGGAAATGATGATTCTTATGGGCTGTCAGTCAGATTCAAAGGAAATCACCAGATGCTATTGAATGGTTCAGATGATGAGAAGCTTTGTCTTTGGAGGTCCATAGCTTAGACCCTCATTTTACTAAAGGTCATAAGCCTGTGGTTATGTAGACCTGACAGCACTTTTCAAGGGGAACTTGGAAATATTCTGCTGCTCTTTTTTTTACCTCCATAACCTATGTATGACAGGTCCTTTTCTATACCAATAATCAGAAGATTAGAAAACCTCTTACAGAATAATGCTCAGTCAAGCGGTAAATGCTTCAGAAATTAGTCTTGAATATTATCACTGTGTATCAATTGAAGTTGGATGAAGAGCTCTACATTCATCCAAGATCTTTTCCATACTAATTAGATACTCTTCAAAGGTGTAATTACCATTTAAACATTACTTTTGAGTGAAGGATAGACAATAGATTTTTAATGTCTGATAATTTCTTTCTGTGTCTCTCATATTTCTCTGGCACTTTCTTATTTTGCAGATGAATCACAGGACCTTCAAAGACTTTCCTCCCTCACAAGTTAAAATTCTAAACAGAAATTCTGCTCACACGGAAAACTTGATTCAATTACAGGAGAAAGACCATGATAATTAAAATTTTGATTGCATTGATTATCAAGTTTCTCAAAACTCCTGCTACCACCTTGAGCAGAGAGTGATTTCCAGCCCCAGAAGTGAGCTACCTTGTTTAGGAGTGTCAGGTAAAATAATAAGTTTGATAAGGTATCTATCATCACAATTTGTAGCACATCCTAGACTCCAATTATATCTAGTGGTCAAACCCAGCCTCTCTGTTTCTGCTCATATGGTTGGCCATAGTTTGGCTCTTGAGTGACCATCTGCTAAAGATTTGATCAGTGCTCTGTCATTCCACTGGGAGGTGGGGGAACATTTAGCAGGTGAAACTCAGTAGGTGAAAGTTAAAGTTAGATCAGAGTTGGGGGCACATTCTCTTCAAGAGAAGATTAGGTCACTAACCCTTTTCCTCTTCTTTTGTTTCCTGGATACCATGAGGTAAACAGACATCCACTGTCTCATGCTTCTACCATGATGTATTCTGCTGCCACAAATTCAAAGCAACAGAGCTAAGTAACCACGGACTTAAACCCTTGAAATCATCAGGTAAAACATAAACCTTCCTTTTATATTGATTATTTTAGATATTTTGTCACACATGCAGAAAGCTGACCACTATCACATGGTGTTTTTGACATATTGTGTTATTCCAAAATGGTGAGAATGACATCGAGAAACTTTGAAGTTGCTGAGCATGGACAGCAGCTATTTTAGTGACATGGACAACACAGCTAATTTAGAATAGCCTACCTGTTCTGTGGCTGGAATGAGCTGGTCCAGAAAGTAGAATTTTTTTCTCTCAGAGTGAAGGTTGGTTTAGGTGTAATGCTGTGAAAGAGATTCTAGGATTACAGATCTTTGGATTCATGCCATTTCTCTTTAGATAAAGTAGGAGTTCATTAAAATGGCTTCCAGGTCTATTTGGTGTGCTCTTTTATATTTTTTTTCAGCATTATCTTACATGGGTTACTCTCTAGTCATATTAGTTTTCCCTCCCTACATTATATTTGTATTCCTTTTCTCCAGAGTGGAGAATGGGCATGGAGGTTAGAGGATAACCTGTGATAGTTGAGTCCTTCCCCAGCGTGGGTTATGAGGATTGAACTCAGTTTATCTGCCTTGGTGGCAATTGATCTGCCCTCTGTGTCATCTTGCTGTAATAATACTGATCCTCTGCCTGGAGCATAGGTTCTTCTCTTCATTTAAATAACTCTAATTCCTTTTTATATCTTATTTCAAAAACTGATTCCTAAGAACTTCCTTCTTTCTGTCAACATTGCCTAGGGATTCTGTTATGGGTGTTCATATCCTCTCCTGAGATCTCTCTCTCCTTGCTTGGGTTGCAGGTTTGTATTTGTATATGTGAATATTTGACTCAAGGTCACTCCTTGTTTTCCTACTCACAGTATATTCAGAGAAGGCACTGAGACTTGTGTTGCTCACAAGTGTCTCCAGCACATGATCTCTAAGGAAAGAGAAAAGTATTTAATGATCACTCATTGATATAATATCTAAATAAATGCTTAGAATGGATGATTTGCTTCTCTCTGCACATACTAGCTTCAGGACACTAGTTTTAGTCTGTCTATCTAAATGATTCATCAAGAACCTGAAATGAGCAAAAAAAAGCTTTCTGACCAAAAAATCAGGAGTCTAAAATATTTTCTTAGTTCTTTTATAAAAGAAATTTCAGGCCTTGTATAAATACTTTAAAGTCTTTATATGTTCTCATATATAAAATAATATTATTTAGAGTTACTCTATTTACTTAAGCTTTCTGCTATGCCAAGAACATTGAAGGTGCAGCTTTGTGTAGCATCACACAGACTTTAAATGTAACTTTTATTCACCAGATGTAATTTTTGTCTCAGAGACTTACTGCTGAATAAGGTCACTCTTTTTATTTCCTTTTGAACTTGGGCTGGTTGGTTCAACTTAGCTGTTCTGATCCAAACGTCTCTCCAAGCTGACTGACTCACATTGGCTTCTCTTGGCTTCTGACTCTTGCTGTGCTCTGCCTCAAACTAATGCTGGCAATCTGTTCTAATCTTCTGGTTCCTTCTCATTCTCTGCACATTCTGTCTTCACCCACAACTTGTCTCTGTAAAACTGCACCATTAAAACACTCCTCCTCTCCCTCCTCTGTGCCCCTCTTCCTCTCCTTCTTTCTCTCCCTGCCCCTCTCCCTCTCTCTTTCTCCCCCCTCTCTCTCCTGCTGCTCTCTTAAATTGACTCTTTCTTGCTCTCTTCCTCATGAGAGTTGGGCATTATCCTATCTTTGACTCATTCTGCCAGATCTTTCTCTGATTTGTTACTTTGTCTGCCCCTCAATTAGATGTCACTTTCAAACATACCTGTGTGATCCAGATGAAATACAAACACAACATTCACCTTTAATCCTTCTGGCTGGAATACAGACACACCCTTAGCAAATACCTTTAATACCAAACAAAGATGTGTGGTGTGTTTGCATTTTAGCTGGATCACATAGACCTTGAAGATCTTTGGATATGATCGTTTGCCAGAGCAGGCATGTTGCTAGATTAAGATTCCTCTACATAGACAATATATATATATATAGGTGAGATAGAGTTGGCTCAAGGCTGGCTTCTGTTTTCAAATAGCATTACTTTCAATGCTGAATGAGAGATAGTAATTAATGCCATATTTCAAGAAATTCTTAACAGTGTACAGAAATCCCATGAAGTGTATATGATCTTCACATGTTGTCATACAAAAAGGGCCACCACTGTCCCTGGGAATAATGACCCAAGATACCCATCATCCTATTATGGCTATTTTTTGTCACAGTGGCAGAGGAGGTTCTTACTAAACTTTAGAAAATGTTGAGCAGCTGGCAGCAGATGTAGGAAAAAGTGCTTTTATTTTTTTAATCTATAATAGATTGCAAATATGAACCCAGTTCTTTAATCTTTTCTGCATCTACAGCATGTACCATGTAATTTCATAGGCCTCTCCACATTTGACTTTGGGATTTTCCTTGCAAAGTGGTAAAAATTCTCTAAGAAAACATAGATGATATTAGATTATGAACATATGTTGTAAAGACTTGGCTGCTATGATTATGGAGCCTAAGGAATCCTAATATTTGCAGTCAACATGTTGGAGACTCAGGAAATCTGGTGTGGTAATTCTAGTCCAAATGACAGCAAGCTTCTAGGAAAATGTGATGCTTCAGCAAATGCAGAGGCAAGACAAAGAAAACCTATTATCCCAACTCTCAGACTATCAGGCAGGAGATGCTCCCTTTTATTGGATAGGAAGCATCTATGTTCTATTTATAACTTAAGCCAATCAGATGAGCTTCAACCATATCAGGATGGCTGGGCAGATCTACATGGTGCTCCACTTTAAATGTGAGTTTCATACAGAAATACCTTTTTAGACACAATGCAATAATGTTTGATCAAATATCTGGGCACCCTATGGCCCAGTCATGTTGACATATAAAATTAACCATTATATCAGATGATTTGCTTTGACCAATAGGATGTTTGTGATCCAAGATAAGGCTCTTGCTTGACTTGTTTGTCTTTAGAGTCTCTGCTGACTAAGAAAATGTCCCTAAGCTAGCTGCTGATTAATAAGATGGAACAGAACAATGCTGCACTGGTTGTCCTATGGGGAGCCATCCTAGATAATTAGTCAGTGCCCAGGTTAGTCAAGATAAGCTGAGCTTCTTAGCTGAGGACCCAGTCCCATCCACAATGGAAGCTCACTCTTATATGCTACAGAGGGTTTGTGATAACCAGTGTCAGTAACCAATCCACCAGACACATGCGTGTTGCACACATACATGGCCTGTTTGAGATTTCTCTATTGTTTAGTCACCCTGGCACCAGCACTAAAACTCAAAAACAAAGAAATATTGCCCTACCCTAGAGCATCGAGGAATATTAGGAAGTTAGTGCTACTTGGAGGGAAAAACCTGAAGTACATCATACTCATGATTGAAAATGTAAGATTGTAGAAACAGACTTCCTAGTAAATAGAGTATTTTGGCAGCTCAGTTCGGGCCAGACATTTTTATTTTTCTTATGCAACTTTCAATATTATTTCCAACAACAATAACAACAAGTGTGTGTGTGTGTGTGTGTGTGTGTGTGTGTGTGTGTGTGCGCGCGCACACGTGCACGTGCACATGCTGTGAATGTCAGAAGACATTTTTGTGTAGTTAGTTCTCTCTGATCTTTACATGGATTCGGGGAATTAAATGAGGTCACCAGGCTTGAGAGACAAATGCTTTTATGTGCTGAACAATCTTGCTGACTTTTTTATCTTGTTGGCTTGGGATGGTGGGTTTATTGTGGTAACAATCACACATAAGACATTGAAAGATAGTTTATTGGTGTCAAAACACATTAAGTACAAATGTGATAACTGCAAGAGAAGTGACTCCTGTGTAGTTGGAGCAACCGGTTGTCACATCTCCTCTCCAGCAACAGTGGAGGAAGCAGCAGTTCTCTGTAATGGGTGAACAAAGTCTTTACTCTGAAGATGGATGAGAGAGCCATTTTAGTGCTACTCTGAGTAAGGATACACTGATAAGATCCTCCTTTCTCCTTTCCTGGAAGCAGGAGGAAGGCATATTGTATTCTGTATAATAGCATGCCTTACTGAGTGTGTGGCAAAGCAAGCTACTATGAAAACTGAGAGTCAGGAAAATGTTTTTCTTTGTCATTTTAGATATATTGTTTCTTGGAATGTTGTGTGTGTGTGTGTGTGTGTGTGTGTGTGTGTGTGTGTGTGTGTGTGTGTAAAATGTATTTTTGTGAGGGATTTGCATATTCACTTACACTATCAAGTAGGGGAGATACATAGAGATTGGCATATAGTGATATGGATTAGAGTCTTGGCTTGCAGCCTGTGTACCTTTCCTGGATAGCTTGAAAAAATTAAGAGGCATAAAGACTAATTTTCTTGAAAGCCAAGTACAAAGTAGAAATGTCCCAGGGACTCTGGAGCATCCAGGCCCAAAATCTTACTTTTAGAGAGATTGAACCCTCAGCTCCTGTATAGAGTCATTCAGTCAGGGGGAGGGGCTGGATTTTGCTCTGGGATAATCAGCTCAATAGTTTGGAGCCCTACTACAAAGCCCATTTCTTACTCACACTTATATTGAGCATTGGTCAATGGGGACTGTGGTCATGTGCTGACTCATGAATGAAGGTTTATGAAGACACCATCTCAAAGCATTCCTCTGTGACCTCTGTGGAAGGGTAACGGAGTGGTGATTCATTCTTGCATTATTTTTATTTTGTCAGAAGGTAAAACACATCCTTTCTTCTCTTAACTCCTTCCCCACAGGTTATGTAAATAGACTGACTTCAAATATGAGGTGTTCTGACTCCCTTTATAGATTTTGCCCTTGATGAATCAGCATCCATTGATCACAGGGCCACAGTAACGAGTGAAGCTGTTTATGGATGGGTTTTGAGGTAGTCCAATATACTGTAAACTCCCCAACCACAAACCCCAGTATTTTGTTCCTAAGAACTGTCTCACTGTAGTAATAATGGTCTTGTCTAAGCTTTCTCCTCACTGCTTACTCCCCTACAATATAGCTTTTCTCACATGGTCCTGTGTGGCTTGCCATGCTCCCGTGTTTTAGGAACTGTAATGAACACTTGTTGCAAAATTAAGTGTATCTGTATCTATCAGTTTTCCATAGCTGAAATGAAACCCAGGTCTTGAAACACTAAGAATGCAGACACAGGGAATAGGATCCAAAGGAGAAATGGATTGTGGGAATTGTCGTATTGCTTAACACAACTGATTATTACTGTATTGGCCTTGATTGGCACTCTCCTTAATGTATGGCTTCTTAATTCCACACCTGGTATGGTAGAGGTTTAAGAGCAGTGGCTTCTTTAATGATGCGGTTATCGTTTCTTTCATATGCATAAAAACATGATGTATGTGAACTGCTAATATTCTGTGAAATGGGAAAGGGACATGGTATTATTTCTTGTCCTATGAAAAATGGAATGCAGATAATTTGTTATAATGTCCCAGCAATCTAGACTCAGGTCAGGTTGAAAGCCCAGGTCTCAAGCTTGTGTGTTTTTAGATGATGACAGCAAGAAGTTAACGTCATGGGAGAATGCAGACAGATGTGTTCAGATTCCTAGAACCTAATGTTCTGAACTGCAAAATTTATTTTAAAGATTGAGGTGGCTCTGAGAGAAATATATTTTAAAATTAATGCTGTAACAGTATGGCGTCACCCTATACTTTAATTAATATGGAGAGATCTGAGTATTTGAGTTTGAATTTGGGGTGGACTAGGAATATAACCTCACAGGCTCTTCTGAAGCCCCCACTACAGCAGAGCCTGCTGAAGCCTTCAGAATACAGCATTCCACTGGAGGCATGTTGCCAATAATAGAACAGGCAGAACAATGAGCAAACCTATGGTCTGTCCACAGAAAAGAGTGTTCTCAGATGCTTGGCAAAGCGCCCTGTCTGCAGCCCCCTCTTTCAGCCTGGACGGTTTTTTGCATTCACAATGTGCATCTATCCTTCTTGACATTAAAGATATCACTAGGTGTGGGTTGGACTGTACAAAGCTTTCTCTTCCCAACTCCTGCAGCTTGGCTTACACTGCTCAAGAATCTCCCACAGTCTTGGCATCTGGTTTCCTTCTGGGAGGCATCTGCCCTGCTGAAAGAACAGGAGGCTGGGGGAAAGAATAGTATCCACAGGACTCTAATTCTTGGGGGGAAACCAACATGACCTTGGCTCCGAAGATCTGTTCACAAGAGGCTTAAGGAGAGACCCCGTTGCTTCTTACAGGAAGTTTGGACAAACTGTGATGATTCAGTTGGAAGGATGACCTTCTGAGCACAGTGTGGAGCCATATCAGGAACAAAAGAAGTCTTTTGTATGCTCTCTATGCCCCCCACAAAGTATACTTGATTTTTTTTTTTTAAAAAAACCCTGCATACTGTTTTGCTCTCTGAAAAAAAAAAAAAAAAAAAAAAGAAATGACTGGAATTCTTAATGCCATTTCAGAGATTTCCTATGAGGGTTGATGTATACTTTCTGCTAAGTTCAGAGCACCACTCTTCTCTAATTGTTTTCAATATTTCTTCATATTGTTAGCATCTTTCAGAAAAGCACTGCCAGATAGCTTTACCTAGAGGGAATAGAAGACTATAAAATGCAATGATTTGATCTTTTAAAAAAGCTAAGAAAAAAAGCTTACAACACCCCAATTCAACACTGGCTTTTCTTAGTTTACAAAGGTTGATGTTTATGCAGCATCCTATAAAACTTGACAGCAAATCAAAAGCATTTTGTTTTGGGGTTTGCTTTCCTTATTAAAGTTTTCAGAAGCATTTGAGATGAATTTCTAGTCTTCTATGAGGCTGAGATTGCAAATTGGCAGAGAAACCAAAAGAACAGCTCTACGACATTTGATAAATTCTCAATATTTACAGAAGGGACAGAGAATGACTGACGAGGGATAGAGGAGATATTCATCACTTAATGGATGCTTTTCTGTTGGGTCCTGACCTGGGAATAGCCTCTCTGACATCACTGCATGGCATCTCTGCAAATGGTGGATGTCTTTAGTTTCTTCCTTACTGAAAAGATATGCTGGGGCCAGGAAACCAGTAATGGCTCGCAAAGCTAGAGACTCCAAAGGCAGACACTCACTAGGTCTTACTTCTAATATAGATTAATTAGACAGAATATAGGTCCTTTTCTCCCTCTCTATTCTTAAGAGTGACACTTAAATAAAGACAAAGGAAATATTTGAAAGATGCTTATCTGGTGATAACTGAAATTTTATGGTGAGTAGGTAGATCGTCTCTTGGTATGTGTGGTGGTTTGACTACGATTTGCCCAGGGAGTTTGGCCTTGTTGGAGTGGGTGTGGCCTCGTTACAGGAAGTGTGTCTGAGGGGTGGGCTTTAAGAGCTTCCTCCTAGCTGCTCAAGGATTGAATCTTCTTCTGTTTACCTCATGAACGATGTTTCAGCTCCTCCTGCACCAAGCCTGCCTGGATGCTGCCATGTTCCTGCCTTGATGATACTGGACGGAACCTCTGAACCTGTAAACCAGCCCCAATTAAGTGTTGTCCTTATAAGAGTTGCCTTGGCCATGGTGTCTGTTCATAGCAATAAAACCCTAAGACAGTATGTTTGGTCAGAAATATTCTCAGGCCTGAAAGGAACGTGGTTTCCAGAATGACCCAATTTGGCTCTAACAGTGAGAACTCACAAGACTACCTGGTATCATGAAGACCTGAGGGGACCCTCAAATGTAGTGACCCACAAAGGACCAAACTCTCAGTACTTGCCTATACACTATGAGCCACATTTTCTTCTGAGTTTATCTGGGACCTTTCTAAGTGACAGTGAGTTTCATGGGTTGGGTTCAACCAGACAGACACTGGACCTGTCTTGTTTGTGAGTCTTTTTTTTCTTTTTAACTGACTGCTGGGCTCCTCCTTTATTGTTTCCCTCACTGGTCTTGCCTGAGGTCCTTCCTTGTTGCTTACCTGTGGGACGATCCTTTCCATGTACTTCTTCAGAACTCTGTGCTCCAAACCTTACTTGTTTCATCCAAGCGATGGTCAGGGCCCCTTTCATCTTCTGCAGCAAGAGCTGGCTTGCTGTAAAACTCCAAACCTAACCTTGCCAGAAGTTTTTCTTTGTTCTCATACTCTTCATATCATGACGTGTTCAAAGCCAGACAATCTGTGGTAGCGGAATGTACATTGCTGCTGGAAGCAGAAAAAATGTCTTAATTTATAAAATATCAGGTTTTATGGCTTTGGGAAAAATGACTCAACCTTTTTGGTATATGAGATATTTCTTGTAATTATTATGAAGAGAATTCAGTTCCATCCACAGAGTTCTTCTTTCTGGGCATGATCACTAAGTTATAGTTGGAATCACGGGGGTTCAAAGGTTATCTCCTCTAGGAAAGTTTTATGGCCCCTTAGGAATCAAGTTCTGTAGCAGTATGTTCTCTGTTCTGGCTGCTGGAAGCCGTGGTTGAAGTGGTGGGTGCCAAATGTATCCTCTGACTGAAATCCAGACATCAGCTGGGATTTCTCTCTTTCCTGCGATCTATATAAGAACTATCTAACGGCACTTCCTGTACACATCTAGTTTATGGTGTGTGTCTTTTTCTTATGTGCTAACCCCTATTCCACATGGCGTTTGCCCAGATACAAGATCCTATTTCTTCCTCACTTCCATATGAAATTTCACTTATCAAGACAAAGATACATGGGGATTTGAAGGAGACATAAGTGGTAATTATGCTGCAGAACAATTGGCCTAAGAAAGCTTAGGCCAAGTAAATTTACCAGAGTATGAATACCAGCACTCATACCGCTAAGAAACATAAACCCTTGACTCCTTTTGTTCATTTATTCTACTGTTATTTCTTGGGCTCTAATGACACAAAGTTGCATAAAGATCCTTACTAGCATCCTCTAGGAAGTATTGAACATTTACTGTATGCCAGACACCCAGTTAGCTGCTCATTGCAAATCAGTGTTCTTTGTCATAATTCCTTAAACATCTAGTAAGATTTGCTCTGATCTGGATCGCTCACCCTGAAATGTGACTGGCATTTGGGCACTATTTCACTGTGTTGATTCATGTGTAGACAGTTATATAGGGAGGCTTGAACCCAGGGATTATGAAGACCCTGCTTGCACTCGATGTGCAGTGTGAGGAAAAGAGTTCTCCATGAATTGGCCTGTTCAGGTCAACTAGAATGGGACATTTCTCTTTCAGTTCACTTTTAGGAGACATCTGATTATAGTAATTGGGAGAGAGACAAGTGCTGGTGGTCACAGAACCATCATTAGAAGTAAGTTCCTGTTCTCTGCCTCTCTTTACCTAGTGGGTCTTTCTACCATTGGCTAGTCATCCGGGTCTGTGAAGAGACAAAACTTCATTTCTAGGATATTCCTTCCCACTGTTTTCTCAGCTCCTACTTTGCTCTTCTCTTAGACCCAAGCTGCTGAGAAGTCCCTCATAAGGCCTCTTCTTTTGTGTCTATCAGTTCTTAGATATATATATTTTTTGAGAACCAGCTCACATCCTTTTGAAGGCTACAAGGTCAAAGTCTACAGGGGAGTTCAACAGGCTGAGGACTAGCAATGGTCCTGCACTGCCACTCAAATCCAGAGGCTTCTGTCTGCTTGTAGAATTTTCATCTTGGTTGTGAGAGATCAGTCTTTGTTCTGGTCAAGTCTTTCACTGACTGGATAAGGTCCCCTTGTACTTTTCAGAGAACACTGGAAACTAATATTTGTCACATAAAATAAACAAGTATGGCTGAGCAGGCATTTTATTGTTATCACATAAAATGAAGCAGAAGAATCATTCTGAAACTCTAATGATAATGGAATTGCCCTAGAGTCCTGCCTCACAAACGTTCAGATGTGTTCCCCATTTTAAAAGTTCTATGGCTTTGAATAATTCTCAAATCTCTGATGTTCTAATCCCTTACACATAATTTAGGCAGGTTGGTGTCAACCAGGAACTGGCAGACTGCAGTCTGTGGGACTTCAGCTTCTGTTTGTCTATGTGTGGTAGCAAAGCTAAGGGCAATTCTCACAGATAAGCATCTGTTTTGATTCTGAGAGCTAACTTTAAACCACAAATAATCAAAGTGTCATTTTCCTCTTAATGAATTCTGTTTGCCTCATTTGGAGGCTGGTATAGAAAAGTATACTAAACAACTGTGCTTGATTTTGAACTATAGCAAGAAAAACAATGAGGGTTGTGGAGTTGCTCAGTTGGTAGAATGCTTGCCTAGAACGTATGAGGTACTAAGTTCAATTCCAAGTACTCCGTAACACCAGGTGAAGTGGTATATTCTGTAATCCTAGTATTTGAAGGGTCGAGGAAGGAAGATCAGAAATTCAAGGTCATCTTTGACCGCATAGGTAGTTCAAGGCCAGCCTGGGACACATATATCATGTTAAAAAAAATAGAGAACAAGAAGAGGAGGGAGAAGTGGAGGAGGAAGAAGGAGGGGAAAGAGGAGGAAGAGGAAGGAGAAACTATCAATATGTCTTCCTTTCTCTTCCATGAGTACTATGAAATAATAATTTTGATTTTTTTTTCTCTTAAACCCTGAAGCCTAAAATATATATCTGAACCTTTTTAGAAAACACTTGATCCAAATATCTTTGGTATTCTTTGGGCATTCTGTGTGCCTTGGTTTTCTTAGAAAAAGAATACATTGCAGGGAACCCTCAACTAATAATTGTCTTGGAATACTTTTTTTTGAAAGAGCAATGTCTCTGATTCAATGAGATGAGACATGTTAGGAAGGCTAAGTGATGGGAAGGGGAAGGACTTGGTTGTGGGACTACAGACAGATGTTTCCTGTGCCTGTCTGGTCTATCACCATTATTATTTGACTCTGAAGTGTTCCCACATGCTCAGGATTTGAAAGTGTGTTCCCTAGCTCGTTGGTGTTATTTGGGAGGCTCTGGAACCCTTAGGGGGTGGTGCATAGGTGAGGTGGAAGTGGGTTATTAGGGGAAGACCTTCGAAGGCCTGGCTCCGGGTCCCTGATGTTCTTTCTGCGCCTTTGCTGCATGTTGCTCTGCCACAGCTCTCTGAAACTGTGAGCAAAAATAACGTTTTGCTTTCTTAGGTGTTTTGTCTCAGTGACGTGAAAGTGACTGATACATATTCCATTGTGCCAAGTGAACATGAAGACAATTATGAACCCTGCTCCCACCCCCAGTACCCTCAGCTAATACTCGGGACATTCATTACTTTGCTTGTAAGATGCTTGCTTTCCATTTATTGCTCAGTCCTGGATTCTCCTAAATGTGGCACAGCAGGAGCCCTGTCTTTCACCATGGTGGTGGTATATTATTTCTTTCCTTGGCTGTAACTCGGCCTTGCCTTTTCTGGCATGACTTGGACCTGATCATTCTGGTCTACTCTAGACCACCATGAATAGTGCTTCTTACATTCCTTACAGCTTCTGGCTGGGTCTGTTCAGAATGTGCTATGATTCAATTCCACTAAATCATGTTTCAGCACAAACCTCTCCTTGGGCACATGCCAGGACATATGCATCTCACAAATGCCTCTCCCAGAGAGCACTGAAAGGCTGAGCGAACCTCTCATTGGAATGTATACAGTGCTCTGGCAAGCTGTTCTTTTTTACATCTTGTTTATAACGTGGAAAAAGGAATTGCCTATATTGTAGCAGCCCCTGGTGTGAAATCCTCCATTCAGCGTGACTCGGTTGCTTGTTTTCTAAGATTACTACTTTCTTTGTGCTCACAAAGTCCTTTCAAAGGTTGAGGCAAAGCACCCCTATAAGCAATACTTGGAGTCAGTGGGAAGAGACGTTTTGCAAACGTCTTAGGAGATGAACTAGCTACCATATGAGATCAATTTGCATTGTACTTTATGTTTCCATTGTAAGCTTTCACTAACTCGATCTCATTACAGTGCTGAATTAGGAAATAAGCCTGAGGCACAAATAGCTGTGAAAGTTTTATTTTGTTGAGGTCCCTGGAATTTGGATTCTTAACCAGAGTTTGCGAAAATCCTCTGAGGCTTCTTTTTGTTACGTTTAATTTACATAGTTTTACTCGCAAACCTGTGCTTCTGTCCATGAGTTCAGGCTTTATCATAACCTGCAGTTTCCAGGGAGCAGTGACTATATACTTGAGAACTTTTGTCCATTCCAGGGTGTGCTGCTTTGCTCTTGTGACTGTCCTGGAGGTTATGAAACTCCTCTTTATCATCCTCCTATCAGCCCTGAGCCAGGTAAGAAATAGAACTGACAGCCAGAGGAGGTTGAGAAATGTGAATAGACCTGGGCACATCTGCATTGGAAACTGCAGAAGTGAGTGGCATTGGGGAGTGACAAATCCGAGCCACCAGTGGTTCTCAGAGAGTTGGCTTAACTCCTGTGTGTTTGATCTGGATATGGGAGCACAGGTCTGCTGTTTCAGGCAAAGCCTGGTCATTAGTTGGGTTTTCTGCTTAAGTAATTCTGCATCATGTTTCTTTCAATTATAAAGGTTTTTTCTCTTTTTTGATGTTGATATTCTACATTTTTATGACCATTCAGGAAAGAAGAAAATAAATCAGTCAAATGACTAGAAGGTCAATTTTTATGGTTTTGAGTCTGATCCCAGGAGAACTGGTCCCAATTTGGCCTGAATTTTATTTGGTTGGTCCCTCTCTGATTCTGAATAGGCTATTGACTTTTTAGCTTCAGTTTATATATATTTGTCTAAAATAAAACATGTCCTTCGTGCCCCCACTAAATTTTTTCTTTCAGTAACAGCATCATTCTCTTGATTAAGAAACTTTCAAGTTATCTTGAGTTCTCTCTGTTCTTAATTTATCCCCCTCACCTGGATGTGATGGCACATTCATGTAATCTACACACTTGGAGGGCTGAGACTGCATGCTTATGAGTTCAGCCTGAGCTGAGGTACATAGTTGAGAATCTGCCTCAAAAAAGAGAAAGAGAGAGAGAGAGAGAGAAAGAGAGAGAGAGAGAGAGAGAGAGAGAGAGAGAGAGAGAGAGAGAAAAGAAAGAAAAAGAAACAAACAAAATAAAACAAAACAAAATCTGTCGTGCACCATGACTGCTGTTTTTATTTCCGTAGTACCATGCTTGACATCTTATGTTTTTTTACATAATAATAATAATAATTATAATAATAATTATTATTATTCACTTTACATTCTGCTTACTGCCCCACTGCCAGTCACTCCTCCCACAATCCCTTCCCCATGCCCCATTCCCTTCTCCTCTGAGTAGGTGGAGGTACCCCGAGTATCCCCCAACCCTGGCTCATCAAGTCTCCTTGAGGCTGGGTACATCCTCTCCCACTGAGGCCAGACAAGGCAGCCCAGCTAGAAGAACATATTCCATTTAGAGGCAACAGCCTTTGGGATAGCCCCAGCTCTTTGGGATCGCCCCAGCTCTTTGGGATCCACATGAAGACCAACTGCACATCTGCTACATATGTGCGGCGAGGCCTAGGTTTAGTTCATGTATGTTATTTGGTTGGTGGTTCAGACTCTGAGAGCCCCAAGGGTCCAGGTTAGTTGATTCTGTTGGTCTTCCTGAGGAGTTCCTATGTCCTTAAGGCTGCAATCCTTCTTCCTATCCTTCCATAAGAGTCCCCAAGCTCCACCCACTGTTTGGCTGTGGGTGTCTGCATCTGTGTGAGTCAGCTGATGGGTGGAGCCTCTCATTGGTCAGCCATGCTAGACTCTTGTCTGCAAGCATAACAGTATCATTAATAGTATCAGGGCTTGGTGCTTGCCCATGGGAAGGGTCAAGTTGGGCAGGTTATTGGTTGGCCATTCCCTCAATCTATGCTCCATCCCTAATCCCTGCATTTCTTGTAGGAGGAAAGGAACTGGGTGGGAGAGGGGATCAGGAAGGGAGTGGGAGGGGGCGGTTCCAGGGATGGGTTTGGGAAGGGGCAGGGGAAATGACCAGATGGCCATGAGAATGAATGGAATTTTGCAGCTGACTGGGGTGGGAGAGTTAGGGGGCATCTCCAGGAGTAGACAGAGACCTGGGATATGGGAGGTGCCCAAGAATCAGTGGAGTGTCCTTAGTTGTGACTCACAGCATTGGAGATATGGAGCCTGGGGAGGCTGCCTACTGTGACCAGGCAGGAACCCCAGTGAATTGCTAGGGACACCAACCTACCCACAACACTTTCGACCCAAAACTTATCCTGTCGACACCCTATGTTTTACCTGTTGATTTAATGTTTTCGATGTCGCTTTTCAACTTCGTCACACATTTTGGAAGTCAATCCACACAGTTTTCTTAGGCAGTAAGTTCTGCTTTCCTTACTTTAGGAGAATCATCCAAGACACACGATCTTGATAAACTTCTAACCTCATACACATGGCTAAGCACTGAACTCACACCTAGCGTCCAGCTCTGGTGAAGGTAGTTTGCTTGACTTCCTGTTGCCAGCATTTGCTGCTCTTCAGTGGATCATGTGTTCTCTTAATACACTTCCCTTTTTTTTTTTTTTTTAGCCAGGAGATAGGAACAAAACAATTTTATTGTCTACAGGGAAAAGTCAAAGCTCTTTACTGACATCAAATAGCTAATAAAAATATGATAAAATCTGTTTAGTCTGATTATTGCTCACACTTTTTGACTACTGGAGAACTGAGTTCACCAGATGAGTCTAACCCTTTGTCTATGCATACCACAAAGCTCCTGATCATGTGTAAGCCCATTCCTAGAAGGGCTTTCTTCCTTTTGCTGAAATCCTATGTTTCTGATGCAGGTTTGTGGGTTAAGGATATAGCAAAAGTAAGAAGTAAATGTAGTAAAAAGATTGCCTAGAATACTCAGGTCCACGTCTTTAATCCTCACCACCATAGAAAAGAAAGGTGTAGACACCCTGATACGGTTGGTTTTCTTTTCATACTCATATAGATTATATAGTGATTTACAGCAGTCTGGCTTGTTGACTTTTTTATCTGTACATATGTACAAAATAACATTTTCTGGATAAGTTGAGAGGTTATGGCCACTTTGACTGAAGCTATGTAAGTGGAATTGATATTTGTCATTTCCAGTGTTGATGTAAAATGCCATGGTTACTTTAGCTTGGGGGAACTAGTCATCTCCACGTTTAAGATGCATAGTCATAACATGGAATCACATAGATCTCTGAGTTACCACTTAAAGGAGACCAATCAAGGTAGGTAACTGAGCAGACATGAATGTTTGGATGGACTTTTATTGTGTTAAGTCACTGTTGGGGGATGTTTGTTACAACAACTAGTGATAGTGCTCTGACTAATGGCTAGTGTGGTTTTCTCTCTCTCTCTCTCTCTCTCTCTCTCTCTCTCTCTCTCTCTCTCTCACACACACACACACACACACACACACGCACATGCATCTTTATGTTTTCTTTTAGGCCTTAGAGGTGAGAGCTGGCATGATGCTCATTATCTTGCTTTTTTTCCTTCCCTCTTTCCCCCTTTTTCTCCCCCACATCCCTTTCTTTTGTTCCCTTTAAACTTCATTTGCAAAAATACTGCATTACAGTTTTTATTTGATTAAAATATATAACTGTATCATTTCTCCCCTCCCTCATACTCCTTCCAAGTGCCCATATGCTCTGTCAAAATTCACAGGGACTTTTCTTCTTTAACTACTATTGTTATATATCTATATAAATGAATAAATATACAAATACAGCCTGATGAACACATTCAGGTACACCTGTCTGTATATATTCCAGAAGTTTTGTTGTATTATATTTTTATTTTCTTTTATTTCCAGAATTTTATTAAAATAAAAATTACCTTTATCCCAATTTTATCGAGCTTTCTATATAATCTTAGACAAAAAATTGTATTGGCAGATACATTCTGGTGATTGCAGACACTCAATACAACCCAACCAGGCTCTAAAACAATGAATTATTTAGTAAGATTTTTTAGAATCTTGTAGCAGCTAATAATTTAAATGTTTGTTCTTCAATAAAAATTAGCCCAGCCTCCTGTACAACAGATGCTCAGTGACTAGTTACTGCATTATGTTGGAACATCCAGAGCACTGGTCTAAATGGCATTGGAAAAATGATGAGCCTGGGCAAGAATTTGTTTAACCCCCAAACAGCACAGATGATTCTGCCTTGGTAATATGGCTAAGCATGCATACACCTATAGGCTGCACTACAGAGGAATTGTATACAGTTCTGATTTAAAGAATAAATTTAGGTGAATATTGCATATTTTTTAATAGTGACTGACCACAGGAGGAGGGGGGAAGTGCTCTGTGAATGCCCAATTCTCTGGCAATCAGATGTTACATGTTCCTTTGTTTCCACTAACTGCCAGTTGGATTCTTCCAACAAACTATGAGCTTATCCTTTGGGTCATGGTTTTAGTTTGCATACTTTTGCTCTGGACTGATTTTTTTTTTTTTTTATCATTATGATGTCAGCCCCCATTTTTATGCTGATGATACAGTTGTATCTGTCTTTGATTTTTGACAACCCTGTTCTTTCTTTGTCTGGCAGACATTAAATCATTAATGTTTCAAAATCACATACAGCTGAAGCTCTGGGAGACAGAGTGTCTAGTGTCGAGTTCCTTAAACATGCAGGGATGATGCAACCTTTCTTCTGTTTCAGGTCTATGCTGACCTCCAATTTCACTTCAAACAGGTATCATGGGGGTTATCTTTGATTGATAATTGTTTCTCCTGATCTCATATTTATGAAAACCTGCCTTTTATCATGAAGACCTTGCTAGCATGTAGAAAAATTTCTCTATTACCAATGCAGGGAGATTTTGGTCATGATTTTTATCTTTCAGATTAAATTACTAGGAAGCACGGCCCTTCCTGAAGACTGGATATCTCAACAGCAAACAGGAGACCTTTACCCTTTGCATTTGCATAGTACATCACCACATTCCTTGCTGGTTAAGGGCTTCTCCTGTGGCCTTCTTTTACACCATGGAGATGTTTTTGTACAATGGTCAAACTCCCATCGTACCTGACCAAGCATCCCTAACCACTGGAGTTTGTCTTTCCCTAGAGATGCGCTGCTAAAAACTGCACAAAATGTCAGCCTGGCTCCTGTTACATGGTTTATGAGTCTGTGCAATACTAAAACAGAGATGAGAAACTAACTATTATGAGCCTGATACACATTAGGTGACAGGCAAACTGTGGTCCTCTGATTATCTCATTTAATTCTAATTATAGCAGTGTGAACTGAAATCAAATGTGAAAATGGATTAAGAATTAAGACATTAAACAACTTGCTTCAGGACATTTTGCTAAATTTAGTAGAGTTGGGTCCAATTATGGAGGTGTGTGACTGAAATATTGGCTTTGGATATGATCACGAATGTATACACTGACACAGAGACTGTAGTAGTGATGAAAAGAATGTCAGAAATAATAATAACAAGGAAAAACACCACGGTAACTTAAGGCATAGGATCACAGATTTGAGAAACTATTCCTTTTAATATCTTACATACATTGAATGAAAAATTTATTAATCAGAGAGACCATGCCATGCTTTTAATTGGTGAGTGGAGTCAGGAGTCTAAATATTACTGTTCGAAGAGGAAGGGGAGAGCTGGGGAGATGTCTGTGAAGTGCTCACTGCACAAGTATGAAGTTTGAGTCTCCATGTAAAGCTGTGCGCAGTAGTGTACACCTAGAATCTTGGTATTCTTGTCGTGAGATGGGACTTTGAGATAGGAGAGTCCTAATACTTCACTAAAACATCATACCCATGACACACATACATCAAATACAAACACACTAATTTCGTTTTTAAGAGAAGGAGCTAGGGGGAAAGGGAAGAGAGCTTCCTAACTATTTTAGAGATGTGCAAGGAACGCACCATCTTAGTCCTCCTGACCTGGAATTGTCTTTGAGGGGAACAGGACAGGAAAGACTTCAGGAGAACTCCAGGTAAGGATGAAAAGAAGAAAGCCCCTCGTTATGTGAATTGGTACGATATTTTTCTCCTCGTCCAGTCTATCTGGAATGACTCTGCCTTAGTGATACCTATCTTCTTTAATTTCCTTTGTCAGATAATATGTTCCTTTCCTCCTCATCTCTGATATCCCCTGTCTCGTCCCAATAGCCATTTGTGAGACTTTGGTTCAATCTTTGAAAGTGTAGCTGCTAGTGCCTTTTGTCTGTTTTATAGGAAAAGAACATAAGGATATAATGCGTTTGGCACAAGGTACAAAGAAGATATACGTTTGCTGCATCCCTCCACATGGCGTTAAATACAAATCTGGAGAGCATCTCGTCCTTTGTACCTGTAAAGCACTTGATTGGATTTGAAGTTTCCCAGTTGCATCCCCATGAGCCTATAAAGGACACATGTGGTTTGGCCTGTTTTTCTGATTGCATATTAACACTGTTGTCATTCTTTTTTTTACCCCAACTATTTTGGATTGACATTTCAAAGCCGCTATTGCACACCATTTCCTCTTTAGTAACAGGATAATCTAAGCTGTTCTTGATGTTTCAGGTTTGTCATCATCATTATTATTATTAAATTGATTTAAATGTGGATTTTTGTTGAGTCTGCTGTAACATGTGCCCTTAAGAATCACTTCAAAAATTATTATTAGCATATGTGTGTGCAAGTTTGCATGTGCTTTTGCAGTATGTGTATGTGTGTGTGTGTGTGTGTGTGTGTGTGTATGTGTGTGTGTGTGTGTGTGTGTGTGTGTGTGTGTGTGTGTGTGTTGTATGTAGAGACCACAGGTTGAGATTAGGCCACTTTTCGATTGCTATATGTTGAAGTATATCTCACTAAAACTTACTCATTCAGCTATTTTAGCCAGCTAGTATGTTCTGGGGACCCTCTGTCACATCTGTCTTTGCACCAGGATTACTCGGGAGCTACCGGTATGGTATGGCACTTGCATGGGTGCTGGGGATTCAAACTCAATTTCTCACCATTCTTCAGCAACTTTTCCCAGCTGAACCACCTACCCAGCTCAACATCCCTTATATAAGTTTTAAATGAAGTTTTTTTTCCATTTGCCTCTTTCTCATAGAAGTAGAATTCTAAATAGGCAGCTGAAAGAAATTACTGGGCATGGTGGTGAGACTTTTAAGCTAGAAAAGTCACTGTAGGCTTAAAGGTAAAATTGTCTCCTTTCCAAACCTCTTCTCACGCTTGTGTCTATGAACTGAACTCGCATCCATTGTGTTCAGCAGTGTTTGCAAGCTCCTCCCAGCTCAGCAGCATCATCAGCTCAGGACTAAGATGCTTGCTGTCTTCTTTCACTGCATCTTTGCCTAGCTTTCCCCCTCTCCATGTTAAGTTAAGTCTGTTTCTATTCTGTTTTATTCTGATTTTTTTTCTTTTGCATTTATATTCGCTGGCCTATTTGTTAGACACTCTCCCTTGAATGGGTCCCCAGGATATCTCTGTTTTGAGCCATAAAGCCTCTTTTATTTTGTGCATCGATCAGGAATTCCTCTGTGATTCTTATCAAAAGCGTTGTTCTGGGTAGTATAGTGAGTTCATTGGTGGATGATACTCAAGTTCTCTGCAATTTCTTGTGCAGTCGCTGGGAGTGCATGAGAGTCAGGGAGACTTTTAGGTATTCTTACCACATCAACATCCTTACAAAAGGCAGAGACATTTTTTGGTCCACAAGGAAAGAATTCTAGTACCTGTTATGTGTGCTCCCTTCATTTGTCACCCAGCTTCAGTCAGGCAAGAAATCCCCTGCCCCAATTAGCATCCATTGTTATAAGCCATGTTCACAGCCATCTGAACACGTGGCCTTAGAAGCGTCTCATATGGAAATTTGTAACATGGCCATTTCTAAGAGGCAAAGACCATGTCATATTGGAAGTAGAGAACTGTAGCTTTCAGGAAGCTTTCACAATGGGATTCTTGGAACATTTGTGCAGAAATGGAGAAAAGTTAACTACAATAGATGGAGCAGCAACCTCACACTACAGCTGACAGCATTCTTCTTGTTCTTCTTCTTTTATTCAAGACTAGACCCCAATACTTTCAACAATTGTATTATCATGTCACTTGTGTTGATGCTCAAAAACCTTTCAGAGGCTGTGATGTTATTTGTGCTCTGTAATCTACTCATATCCCCCCTGTGATTTCCCGTGAGGAAAAGTTGCAGTGTCTTTGTTCTTGAGATGCTGAGCCACATATGTAACTTTTCTGTAGAGCAATTTACCATAACAGTCATTGTGGGCCCTTCAGACAGCCCAGAGAGAAGTCTATCTTTTTTCTGCTTCCTTTTCTTTCTTTTATACTTATATTTTGATAAAAAGAAGAAAAGAAATTCCATCTTGGTTTTGAACTTACTGCAAAAGAAGAGCCAAGGAACCCAATGCATTTTCAAACCCTGAGACAGTTTCCTTTCATTTTTGTTCTTTCCTGAAGGTTTTTGTGCACAGAGCAAATGGGTGGTGGGAAGGAGCAGTGTAGCAGCAAGTCTCATTGTGTCCTTGTGCTCTTTGAGGCATTTCTTCCCAGTTTCACCTATGGTGATGAGTCTCAACTTTGAGACACAGGCATCTTCATCACCAGTCTCTCTTGAGAGTGACATGGGTTGCATTGGGGTAACACATTTTATTTATTTTTTGATGTTTTATTATTTTATTATATAATTTAATTTTATTTATTTATTTAATTAATTTTGATACTTTATTTACATTTCAAATGTTTCCCCCTTTCCAGATCTCCCCTTTGGAACCCCCTATACCCTCCCCCTCCCCTGCCTCTATGAGGGCATTCCCCCACCTCCCACCTACCCACTCTTGTCTTCTCTCCTTGGCATTCCCCTATACTGGGGCATCTAACACCCTCAGGCCCAAGGGCCTCTCCTCCCCCTGATGGCTAACAAGATGCTCCTCTGCCATATATGTGGCCATCATCATGGGTCCCTCCATGTGTATACTTTGGTTGGTGATCCAGTCTCCGGGAGCATCGTGAGGACAGGCCAGGTGACACTGTTGCTCCCTCCATGGGGCTGCAAACTTCCTCATCTCCTTCAGTCCCTTCTCCCACTCCTCCATCTGGGACCTCACATTCAGCCCAACTGTTGCTGTGAAGTGAATCTTGGGTATTCCCAATTTTTGGGCTAATAACCACTTATCAGTGAGTACAAACCATGTTCATTCTTTTGTGACTGAGTTACCTCGCTCAGGACGATATTTTCAAGTTTCATCCATTTGCCTGTGATTATCATGAAGTCATTGTTTTTAGTAGCTGATTAGTATTCCAGTGTGTAAATGTACCACATTTTCTGTATCCATTCCTCTGTTGAGGGACATCTGGGTTGTTTCCAGCTTCTGCCTATTATAAAAATGGCTGCTATGAACATAGTGGAGCATGTGTCTATATTAAATGTTGGAGCATCTTCTGGGTATATGCCCAGGAGTGGAATAGCTGGGTCCTCAGGTAGTGTTATGTTCATTTCTCTGAGGGTCCACCAAACTGATTTGCAGAGTGGTTGTACCAGTTTGAAATCGCACCAGCAATGGAGGAGTGTTCCTCTTTCTCCACATCCTCGCCAGCATCTGCTGACACCTGAGTTTTTGATCTTAGCCATTCTGACTGGTGTGAGGTAGAATCTCAGGACTGTTTTGATTTGCATTTCCCTGATGACTAAGAATGTTGAACATTTCTTTAGGTGCTTTTCAGCCCTACAAATTTCCTCAGTTGAGAATTCTCTGTTTAGTTCTGTTTCCCATTTTTTGATAGGGTTTTTTGGATCTCTGGAGTCTAACTTCTCAAGTTCTTTGTATATATTGGATATTAGCCCTCTACCAGACATAGGATTGGTAAACATCTTTTCCCAATCTGTTGGTTGCCGTTTTGTCCTATTGACAGTGTCCTTTGCCTTACAGAAGCTTTGTTAATTTCTGAGGTCCCATTTGTCGATTCTTGATCTTAAAGCATAAGCCATTGGTGTTCTGTTCAGAAACTTTCCCCCTGTGCCCATGTGTTCGAGACTTTCCCCCACTTTCTCTTCTATTAGATTCAGTGTATCTGGTTTTATGTGGAGGTCCTTGATCCACTTGGGCTTGAGTTTTGTACAGGGAAATAGGAATGGATCAATTCTCATTCTTCTACATGTAGATTGCCAGTTGAACCAGCACCATTTATTGAAAATGCTGTCTTTTTTCCACTGGATGGTTTTAGCTCCTTTGCCAAAGATCAAGTGACCATAAGTGTGTGGATTCATTTCTGGGTCTTCAATTCTATTCCATTGATCTACCTGCCTGTCACTGTACCAATACCATGCAGTTTTTATCACTACTGCTCTGTAGTACAGCTTGAGGTCAGAGATGCTGATTCCCCCAGAAGTCCTTTTATTGTTAAGAATAGTTTTTGCTATCCTGGGTTTTTTGTTATTCCA
>CM052719.1:30192057-30210468 GCA_028551405.1 Uromys caudimaculatus
CTGTGTATATTGCTTTTACTATGTTTAGGTATGGTCCTTGAATTCCTGATCTGTCCAAGTCTTTTATCATGAAGGGATGCTGAATTTTGTCAAATGCTTTTTCAGCATCTAATGAAATGACCATGTGTTTTTTTTTCTTTGAGTTTGTTTATGTAGTGGATTACATTGATGGATTTCCGGGTATTGAACCATCCCTGCATCCCTGGGATGAAGCCTACTTGATCATGGTGAATGATCATTTTGAGGTGTTCTTGGATTCGGTTTGCGAGAATTTTATTGAGTATTTTTGCATCGATATTCATAAGGGAAATTGGTCTGAAGTTTTCTTTTAATGTTGGGTCTTTGTGAGGTTTTGGTATCAGTGTAACTGTGGCTTCATGGAATGAATTGGGTAGTGTTCCTTCTGTTTCTATTTTGTGGAATAGATTGAAGAGTATTGGTATTAGGTCTTCTTTGAAGGTCTGATAGAATTCTGCACTGAACCCATCTGGTCCTGGGTTTTGTTTTGTTTTTTTTGTTTTTTTTTTTGGTTGGGAGACTTTTAATGACTGCTTCTATTTCTTTAGGGGTTATGGGACTATTTAAATGGTTTATCTGATTCTGACTTAACTTTGTTATTTGGTATCTGTCTAGAAACTTGTCCATTTCATCCAAATTTTCCAATTTTGTTGAGTATTGGCTTTTGTAGTAGGATCTGATGATCTTTTAATTTTCTAAGAATTTGTTTTTATATTTCCCTTTTCATTTCTAATTTTGTTAATTTGGATATGGTCTCTGTGCTCTCTGGTTAGTCTGGTTAAGGGTTTATCTATCTTGTTGATTTTCTCAAAGAACCAGCTCCTGGTTTTGTTGATTCTTTGTATAGTTCTTTTCGTTTCTATTTGGATGATTTCAGTCCTTAATTTGATTATTTCCTGCCTTCTACTCCTCTTGGGTGTATTAGCTTCTTTTTGTTCTAGAGCTTTCAGCTGTGCTGTTAAGCTGCTAGTATATGCTCTCTCCAGTTTCTTTTTGGAGGCATTCAGAGCTATGAGTTTTCCTTTTAACACTGCTTTCATTGTGTCGTATAGGTTTGGGTATGTTGTACTTTCATTTTCATTAAATTCTGGAAGTCTTTATTTTCTTTCTTTGTTTCTTCTTTGATCAAGTTATCATTGAGTAGAGCATTGTTCAGCTTCCATGTTTATGTGGGCTTTCTGTTGTTGTTGTTGTTGCCATGGAAGACCAGCCTTAAACCATTGTGATCTGATAGGTGGCATTGGGTTATTTCAATCTTCTTATATCTTTGAGGTTTGTTTTGTGACCAATTATATGATCATATCATATGACCAATGATATTATTATGTTTTGGAGAAGGTACCATGAGGTGCTGAGAAGAAGGTATATTCTTTTGATTTAGGATGAAATGTTCTATAGATATCTGTTAAATTCATTTGGTTCATAATTTCTGTTAGATTCACTGTGTCTCTGTTTAGTTTGTGTTTCCAAGATCTGTCCATTGATGATAGTGGGGTGTTGAAGTCTCCCACTTATTGTGTGAGGTGCAATGTGTGCTTTGTGCTTTAGTAAAGTTTCCTTTATGAATGTGGGTACCCTTGCATTCAGGGCATAGATGTTCAGAATTGAAAGTTCTTCTTGGTAGATTTTTCCTTTGATGAGTATGAAGTGTCCTTCCTTATCTTTTTGATGACTTTTGGGTGAAAGTTGATTTTATGTGATATTAGAATGGCTACTCCAGCCTGTTTCTTGGGACCATTTGCCTGGAAAATTGTTTTCCAGCCCTTTACTCTGAGGTAGCACTTGTCTTTAACATGTAGGTGAATTTCCTGGATGCAGCAAAATGCTGGGTCCTGTTTATGGATCCAGTCTGTCAGTCTATGTCTTTTTATTGGGGAATTGAGTCCATTGATGTTAAGAGATATTAAGGAATAGTGATTGTTGCTTCCAGTTATTTTCCATGTTATTTTTATGTTTGTGTGGCTATCTTCTTTTAAGTTTGTTGAAAGATTAATTTTTTGCTTTTTCTAGGGTATAGTTTCCCTCCTTGTGTTGGCGTTTTCCATCTATTATCCTGTGTAGTACTGGGTTTGTGGAAATATGCTGTGTAAATTTGGTTTTGTCATAGAATATTTTGTTTTTAGCATCAATAATAATTGAGAGTTTTGCTGGGTATAGCAGCCTGGGCTGGCATTTGTGTTCTCTTGGGGTCTGTATGAGTCCTGCCCAGGATCTTCTAGCTTTCATAGTCTCTGGTGAGAAGTCAGGTGTAATTCTGATAGGTCTGCCTTTATATGTTACTTGACCTTTTCCTTACTGCTTTTAATATTCTTTCCATTTTTTGTGTATATAATGTTTTGAATATAATGTGATGGGAGGAATTTATTTTTTGGTCCAATCTATTTGGTGTTCTGTAGGCTTCTTGTATAGTTATGTTCATCTCTTTTTTTAGGTTAATGAAGTTTTCTTCTATAATTTTGTTGCAGATATTTACTGGTCCTTTAAGTTGGGAATCTTCATTCTCTTCTATACCTATTATCTTCAGGTTCTGCCTTCTCATTGTATGCTGGATATCCTGAATGTTTTGGGTTAGGAGCTTTTTTCATTTTGTGTTTTCTTTGACTGTTGTGTCAATGTTTTCTATGGTATCTTCTGCACCTGAGATTCTCTCTTCTTCTCTTGTATTCTGTTGGTGATGCTTGTATCTATGACTCCTGGTCTCTTTCCTAGATTTTATAACTCCAGGGTTGCCTCCCTTTGTGATTTCTTTATTGTTTCTATTTCTATTTTTAGTTCCTGGATGGTTTTGTTCATTTCCTTTGTCTGTTTGATTGTGTTTTCCTGTAATTTCACCCATTTGATTGTATTTTCCTGTAATTCTTTAAGGGATTTTTTTGTTTCCTCTTTAAGAGCTTCTAGTTGTTTACCTGTGTTCTCTTATATTTCTTCAAGTGAGTTATTTATTTCCTTCTTAAAATCTTAAAATCATGAGATGTGATTTTAAATCTGAGTCTTGCTCTTCTGGTGTGTTGGGGTATTCAGGACTTGCTGTGGTGGGAGAGCTGGGTTCTGATGATGCCAAGTAGACTGGGTTCTTTTCCTTATGTTCTTGCCCTTGCCTTTTGCCATGTGGTTATGTCTGGTGTTAGCTGGGCTTACTTTCTCTGACTGTGTCTTTTCCCTCCTGCAAGCCTCAGTGTCAATACTCCTTGAAGACCAGCTTTCTCTGAGAGGAATTTGTGTTTGGAGAGCTGTGGTACAGCGTCTGCTCTGGGTTGCAGACAGAAACCTGAAGGATCTTGTCCCCAACTGTCCCTTGGCTCCTGTGTCCTAATGGCTCTGCAAGGGTCCCTCTTGATCCAGTGAATTTGAACAGAATTGGTGGTCTTGCCTGTCCTTGAAGGTGTGTCGGCACTCCTGGGATACCAGCTCTCTCCTGGCACTATTTGAATATGGAGCCCTGTGTCACAGGATCATCTCCTAGCCACCACAAGAAACCAGAAGACCACTCCTCAGTCCCTGTATCCTGGGGATCCAGGTGGGTCCCTCTGAGCAGACAGTCTTGCCCACACTCCTGGGAGTCTTGTTTTTTTCCGGCACTATTTGGCTATGGAGCCCTGGTGGCCCATGCAGAGGTCTCCAGCCACAGATGGAAACCAGAAGACTCCTTCACCAGGCTGTTCCTCAGTCCCTCTTTCCCAAGGATTCCGGGCAAGTTCCACTGAGTATTGTTCAGCGTGACACATTTTAAATCTTTATGTTTATTGTTTTAGTTAAGATTCCATTGCTGCATAGAGACACCATGACCATCGCAACTCTTGTAAAGGAAAATGTTTAATTCGGGCTGGCTTACAGTTTCAGAGGTTTAGTCCATTATCATCATGGTGGGAAGTATGCACAGTGCAGGCAAATTTAGTGGTGGAGGAGCTGAGAGTTCTACATCTTGATCTGAAGGAGCCAGGAGAAGACTGTCTCTCACTGGCAGCCAAGAGGAGGGTCTCTTCCACATTGGGTAGAGGTTGAGCATAGAGATCTCAAAGTCTAACTCCATAGTGTAACAGTTCCTCTAATGAGACCACACCTCCTTAATAATGCTACACCTCCTAATAGTGCCATTTCCCATGGGCCAAGTATATTTCAACCATCACATTAATCTTTTGCTTTCCTTTTACTGCCTACCTATTCAGTGTATATTCATATGTGCGTACATGGGTGTGTGTCTGTGCCTGGGATTGGGGCTGGGAGAACAAGGGAATCAAAACACTGAGGATAGAAAGTTGGCTTTGATATTAAGACTAGAAGAATGTTGTGGGTAAAAAGTTCTTTGCCAAAGCAAATATTTGAATTTGACCACGTTTTGTTCTTTGCAGAAAGCTCCTATTTTCTTCTTGTTTAAGCATCTTGGAAAGTCCTAATCAGTGAGAGAAAATGAATGCAATCAGAACGTTTCACAGCACAGCTATAGCCTGCAGGAAGGAAATAGAATACAAGAGGGACATGGACTGGAACATGATTTAAATTCACCAATAAGACTGAACCAAAGAAGGGCATCTGATTAACAAATTAGCTTTTTGGAGGGTATTCTAATTGCAGAAGAATGCAGCTTGTCAGAGGTACAAGTATTCCTTATATCTTCTAGCCAACTCTTTATCTTTTTTTTACACTATTCACCAAAAATTTATTTACATACATATATGCACATGCATACATACACACACATATTTTTCTTACAGTTTTAATTTTTTAAGTTTTTAAAATTAATTTATTTATTTTACATCCTGATCGCAGTTTCCCTTTCCTCCTCTCTTCCCAGTATGTCCCTCTCACCTCTGCTCCTCATCCCCCCTCCTCTTCTCTTCAGAGAAGGGGAGGCCTCACATGGATATTAACTTGCCTTGGCATACCAAGTTGCTATAGGACTAGGGACATCTTTTCCTACTAAGGCTAGAAATGGTGACCCAGTTAGGAGAAAGGGATTAAAGGGTAGGCAAGAGAGCCTGATATAGCCCCTGCTCCAGATGTTTGGGAGTCTCATATGAGGACCAAGCTGCACATCTGTTACATATGTATAGGGGGCCTAGGTTTATCCCATGCATGTTCTTTGATTATTGGTTCAGTCTTTATGAGCCCCCATGGGACCAGATTATTGATTTTATAGGTTTTCTTATCATGTCCGTGATCCCTCTAGTTCCTTCAATTCTTTCTCCCTGTCTTCCACAAGATTACCCAAGCTCCACTTAATGTTTGGCTACGGGTCTCTGAATCTCTTTGTAACAGCTGCTGGTTTAAGCCTCCCAGAAGACAGTAATGCTAGGTTCCTGTCTGCAAGCATAGAAGACCACCATTAATAGTGTCAGGGGTGGGCTCACTCTCATGATATGGGTTTCAAGTTGGGCCAGCCATTGGCTGGTTGTTTCCTGAATTTCTGCTTCATTTTTATCCCTACACATCTTGTAGGCAGGACAAATTGTAGGACAAAGTTTTTGTGGCTGGGTCGATATCCCCATCTCCATTAGAAGTCTTGCCTGGTGACAGGAGGTGGCCGTTTCAGGTTCTATATCCCCTATTGCTAGAAGTCTTAGCTAAGGAGAGCCTCAGGTTCCTGGAAATTGCCCTTGTCCTAGGTTTCTGTCTCATCTCAGAGATGCCCCTCCCATTCCATTTCTCCCTCCCCATCCTCTCTCCCTCTGTCCTCCCCACACTTGATCCCTCCTGTTCCCCTTCCCACCCCTCTTCCACGTAATTCCCTCCCCCCCTGTACTTTATGGCTAATATACACTTATAAGAGTCAAGTTTGGTCAGACAAAGAATTGGTTTTTTATACAGGTTTATGTAACTGAAACCATTGTGTACACACATTGTGTGTGTGTGTGTGTGTGTGTGTGTGTGTGTGTGTGTGTGTGTGTGTGTATGTGTGTGTGTATGTATGTGTGTGTTCACAAAGAGTAAATATTATGATTCACAGTTCTGGTCTTCCCTATGCTCTATTTTTACAGTAATGACATTTCAAAATGAGGTTTGTGGGGCCTGTGAGGCTAATCTTTCACTTTAATCCCTTTGTTATTAATTTGGGTAAGTTATCTCAACATGAAGGGTGGTATTTTGATTTTCCTTGACTTACATATTAAGGTGTATCTTGAAAGTCTAATGTTGTTCTCTGCCAATAGAAACATAGATAGTACCCTCAATTCCTCATTTTTAAAATTAAGGTAGAAAACGAAACCCCTCCTCTGTCAAGCGTGTTTGTAGCATGTTTTGCATGTACGTATTGTGGTGTGTGTGTGTGTGTGTGTGTGTGCACAATGTCTGTGTACATTGTAATGCACACGTGGAACACAGAGAGCAATGTCTCTTAGCTCTCTATCTTTTGTCTCTATTGCTCTCCATCTTATTGAGATGGGATCTCTCATTGGGCCTAAAGCTCACTGTTTTGTCTAGGTTGGGAAGTGAGCTCTTGGGGTCTGTCTGTCTCTGCTCCTGAATGCTGGGGCTACAGGTCCCGGTGGCCATGTCCAACCTTTACATGATCCCTGGGGATTTGAACTCAGCTGTTCTTACTTTCACAGCAAACATTCTTTACTCACTAAGCTGTCTCCTCAGACTCCAAAAATGTAATTCTTTATGAGATAACCTAGCAGGAAAGATGCAATCAATAATTAAGATCCCACAAACTTAAAAGTTTTAGAACTAAAATAGAATTCTTAGATCTTGTCTAAGTTTATAGTTGTAAATATTAAAATAGATTAATCTGTTGAGACTGATCTTTAGGACTCTATGTTCTATGTTCTAATGGTATGTGTGTGTGTGTGTGTGTGTGTGTGTGTGTGTGTGTGTGTGTGTGTAAAATGATCTCTATCTGTAGCAAAGAGAAATTAGACAAATTTCCTTGATGGGGGGTAAGCACTATACTTATCTGTGGGTATAAGGACAAACATTAAACATTTAGAACAGAGCTCCAGCTTATGCTGGTTTAGTAAAAGGGTTACTATAAGTGCTCTTCCAAGATCCATGGTTTTACTAGTCTTAGGTATTGGTTAGGTTTCCGGAACTAGGCATAATTTCCCTCTTTTTAAAAAGTTTTTATTTTTTGATACTTTATTTACATTTCCATTGTTTCCCCCTTTCTAGGTCTCCTCTTTGGGACCCCCCTATCCCCTCCCCCTCCCCCGCCTCTATGAGGGTATTCCACCTCCCACCTACCTGCCCACCCACTCCCGAATTCCCACCTTAACATTCCCCTTTCCTGGGGCCTCTAACACCCTCAGGCCCAAGGGCCTCTCCTCTTTCCCTGATGGCCAACAAGGCCTTCCTCTGCCGCATATGTGGTCTGAGCCATGGGTCCCTCTTTGGTTGGTGTTTCAGCCTTCAGGAGGACCAGGGGGGTCAGGCCAGTTGACACTGTTGCTCCCTCTATGGGGCTGCAGACTCCCTCAGCTCCTTCAGTCCCTTCTCCAACTCCTCCATCTGGGACCTCACTCTCAGTCCAGCGGTTACTGTAAAGTAAAACTTGGGTATTCTGAACTTTTGGGCTAATATCCACTTATCAGTGACTACATACCATGTTCACTCTTTTGTGACTGAGTTATCTCACTCAGGATGGTATTTTCAAGTTCCATCCATTTGCCTGCAAATTTCATTAAGTCATTGTTTTTAATAGCTGAGTAGTACTCCATTGTGTAAGTGTACCACATTTTCTGTATCCATTCCTCTGCTGAGGGACATCTGGATTGTTTCCAGCTTCTGGCTATTATAAATATGGCTGTTATGAACATAGTGGAGCATGTGTCTTTATTACATGTTGGAACATCTTCTGGGTAAATGCCCAGGAGTGGTATAGCTGGGTCCTCAGGTAGTATTATGTCCATTTCTCTGAGGGTCCACCAAACTGATTTCCAGAGTGGTTGTACCAGCTTGCAATCCCACCAACAATGGAGGAGTTTTCCTCTTTCTCCACATCCTCGTCAGCATCTGCTGACACCTGAGTTTTTGATCTTAATTAACCATTCTGACTGGTATGAGGTGGAATCTCAGACTTGTTTTGATTTGCATTTCCCTGAGGACTAAGAATGTTGAACATTTCTTTAGGTGCTTCTCAGCCCTGTGAATTTCCTCAGTTGAGAATTCTCTGTTTAGCTCTGTTCCCTATTTTTTGAGAGGGTTATTTGGTTCTCTGGAGTCTAACTTCTTGAGTTCTTTGTATAAGACTTCAGAAGGTGAAAAGATCTGCCATGCTCATAGATTGGGAGGATTAATATAGTAAAAATGGCCATCTTGCCAAAAGCAATCTACACATTCAATGCAATCCCCATCAAAATTCCAACTCAATTCTTCATAGACTTAGAAAGAGCAATTCTTAAATTCATTTGGAACAACAAAAAACCCAGGATAGCAAAAGCTATTCTCAACAACAAAAGAACTTCTGGGGGAATCAGCATCCCTGACCTCAAGCTGTACTACAGAGCAGTAGTGATAAAAACTGCATGGTATTGATACAGTGACTGGCAGGTAGATCAATGGAATAGAATTGAAGACCCAGAAATGAACCCATACATTTATGGTCACTTGATTTTCGACAAAGGATCTAAAACCATCCAGTGGAAAAAAGACAGCATTTTCAACAAATGGTGCTGGTTCAACTGGCGGTCTACATGCAGAAGAATGCAAATAGATCCATTTCTATCTCCCTGTACAAAGCTCAAGTCCAAGTGGATCAAGGACCTCCACATAAAACCAGCTACACTGAATCTAATAGAAGAGAAAGTGGGGAAAAGCCTCGAACACCTGGGTACAGGGGAAAAGTTCCTGAACAGAACACCAATGGCTTATGCTCTAAGTTCAAGAATGGACAAATGGGACCTCATGAAATTGCAAAGGACACTGTCAATAGGACAAAACGGCAACCAACAGATTGGGAAAAGATCTTAACCAATCCTACGTCTGATAGAGGGCTAATATCCAATATATACATAATTTCCCTCTTAATGAGTGGTTCTTAAATCCAATTAGAGAGATTTAGGCTACTACTAAGGTATGCATGCCACTACTACCGTCTTCCAGTTATTGTGCCATGCTCGTCATGATGGTTCAAAACAGTCATAGCTGGATAGGACTGTTGGTTGCTTTCTTCTTTTGAAGCTTTTATGACAACTGGTACTATGGAAGCTTGTCCTTAGGGTGGAGGCATTCAGGGTCAGTTCTAGATCATAGGCCTCTTGGCTCTGAAGTGCATAGTATCTTTGGCCATGAGGGCTTACCTTCTACCTTTGGTGAGCAAACAACTTTTACTCTGAAGGCTCAGGGGTCATTTTATAAGAGTGAACAGAAGGAGTATAAAGGCCAAAGGACCAGGAAGTTTGCTGTGAGACTGAGTCCCTTAGGAATGTCAAAAACTACACCCGTGAAGTTTCAACAGAATTACTGCCCAATCATGAGTTAAATATGGACAATAGTACACATGCTGAAGTAGACAGTGAAAGCCCATGAGACTATAACCCTACACAAAGGACCATAGGCAATTAAGGAATGTTGAACACAGCAGGAAAAATAGTCTTCTCTAGGGAACAGCACACATGTGGATAATTTAATACCAAATCAAGAGTTCTAGAAACATGTGTGCAAATAACATTATATAGACTTATAGACTGGGTAGGTTGCACTTATATATCAGGAGTACATACATATATGTATATAACAGTAATTAATGAAAAAGGCCATAAATTTGGAAGAGAGCAAGGAGGGTTATATGGGAGGTTTTTGAAAGTAGAAAGGGAAGGGGTAAATGATATAATTATAATCTCAAAATATAAATAAACAATTTAAAATTAAAATAATACAGTTCAGTGGTACATGGCCATAAACATCTGCAAGTGTATTGTTAATTTAAGTATTTCCAAACACTTGATAAGGTAAACATGATCTCCATTGTCTTTGTTTTACTGAGAAGAAATTTAATCCTGGAGGGGGTTGTTTTCTGTCTCTGGCCAAAGAGGCAGGAGGGTAGCAGGGAAGAATATAAACTCAGTTAGCCTCTAGGGGCAGCACAGTCTACTGCCCCAGAGGAGGTAATGGGGAAATGAAGTGCGCTGGAAGTGAGTTAGTGACATCACATTAGATGGTGGTGACAGCATCAAATATTGAAAACATATTAAAGACCAAAACTTAAATAGTAAGCATCCACATTGACTCTTTTTCTTCTAGAGTTTTTTATGTATTCTAGAATTCTTTATGTATTTGTTTGTATGAAGAGTTTCTATTGAACTATGCCCTAATATCATATATTTTAAAGTTTATTTTTAACTTTTGCAATCTCTTGCTAAGTAGTTTTTGCTAGTAGTTCTTTTTAATTTTTTCTTTTTCTCCAGGAACAGGGCAGTGAAACATGTATGACATTTTTGTGGGTTTTTTTTTTTTTAATGACCCTGGTTCTAGATACATGAGGGGCTTCCTTTCTTTCTTTTACCAGACTTCCTAAATCTGAGAGAAAGTGTCTGAGTTGCAGCACCTACCCTTGACGATGCTTGTGAGAAATGTTCATGTTATAGCCTCTGTTGTAAGTTGTTTACCAAATATTTATTTCTTTCATATTGTACTGTTAGTCTTTCACTTTGAATTTGGATTATTAATACATTCCAATTATATAGAGATTCTAAAATATAAAAACAAAAACATCATAAAATTTTATCCTCAACGTTAAGTTATAATTCCTCCAGAATATTCTACTGTGCACTTTCAAAGAGAATTGGAATCAGAATACAGATATAACTGAGGCCTTTTCTACCCCAATGTGATATTGTAAACCTTTTGCATGCTGTTAAAAGCCAATCAACAGCAATGCATCAAATTGTTACACAGTATTTATTTTGTAACTAGATGGCTAAGGTTGATATTATTGCTTTCCTATTCTTTTAAACTTTATTTTCTAACTTTGTTGGTAAAAAATGTTGAAATGTTCTTATGTAAAGTTTTAACCTAACTCTGCTTGCATTAAATTTATTGAAGAAGAAATAGCAAGTTTCAAAGTTCTGAATATTTTCAGAACATGAAATCTATTATCTGGGTTTTCCATCATTTACTAAGATTCATTGTTTCTAACTTTGTGTAGGATTACTATGTCATGATCATCAATGACTACTATCCTTAGAAACTGAGCAACAAGCACTCTATAATTTTATGGGAATTTAAAATGTGTCCTAATCATGAATGGGTTGCAAAACCACCCAACCTGTTTTGCTTGCTTCTTAGAAAAAGATCATTTTATTCTATTTTTAAATTTATGTTTATTTATGTGTGTTTATCTATGGGAATTTGGTGTGTATGAATGTAGGCGTCCTTAGAGGCCAGAGAAGACATTGGATCCCTGGGATCGGGAGTTGTAGGAGTACCACCTGATATTGGTGCTGGGATTCAACTTCAGGTCCTATTCAAGAGCAGCAAGCTCTCCTAACTACTGAGCTGTTTCCCAGCCCCCAGCCTCCTGCTATGAGTGTTTGGTTCAGTCTCTTGTTCATTTTTCTTTATTATAAGAGTTCTTCTTAAAAGAAATCTTATACATTAATCAACTCTAGTGACAACCTCATTAGATCTTAAATTTCATGTTTTCCAAATCCTCCTCTATTCTTGGCTTGTAGTGGGGAGGGCTGTGGTACACTCCCTGAGGGTTTCTGCTCGTAGTGTTTTGTCACAAGATGGAAAAGATTCATGGGGATCCTGGATCATTTGTTAGTGACAAGTGGGAGGCAAAGATGTATTGAACACGTACACAGATTCCCCTAGTTTCAGTCTGTATCTTCCATTTATTGTTCTCCTCTTTGTTTCTAGGCTTCTGTTACAGTATTACCTTCTTCTAAGCATGTATCAGGTATATAGAGAGTGTAGGATCTAAAGCTTGTTGTTTGGTATGGATAAAATATTATCTGTCATATGTGAATATAAACATATTCTTAAAATGTGTATAGATGTATATATATATGTGTATAAATATATGTAAAATATTGTATATTATAGATAGCACTTAATTACATAATAGATGTTAGATATACATTAATTATATATAGGTGTTACTAGTAATTAAATTATACAGAATACTAAATGAGAATATATATTTTATAACTCATAATATACAAATCAATTATGTACATAGTGTTGTATAACACTGTTTCTGGAGAGATATGAACAAGTGTCTATTTACCCATGACAGGGAATCAATCAATGGAGAAGGGGTTAGAGAAAGTGGGAAAGGGTGCCCATGCAGAGAGATGGAGGGATGAAGGGAGGGAGGGAGAGAGAACCCAAAATGTCTGGATTATATAGGGCAAGCCTCAGGCAGAAGAGCAGTCCAGCCCCTGGGCTAGAAAGTTTAAGGTTTGGAGCAGGGAATTCCAGGTAGGGACTGAGGGATGCTGGGAGAACCCTTGAAGCCAGGTCTGTTTTGATAGGTAAAATAAGCACCTCAGTCCCTTGTCCCAGATCCAAAACCAAACAAAGGTTACCACCAAAGCCCAAGTTGGGGAACAGTTAGTCTTATTAGTGTTACTTATAAAAGTGTAGGTGAAATGTTACTTAGAGGAGCAGAAAAACCTCAAAAACATCTGTGTCACTGAAAGCCTATACAGCATGTGTGATGATGGCTTGCTTACAAATGCTGGGGCTCCAGAGCTCACTAAATAGCTAGTAGGCAGCTCCAGAGGTTGGAGAGAGTCTCTTCAAGGCAGCTGGCTGATGTGAGATTATATGAAGACTCTGGTCAGTTTCTAAAGCTTCTGATTTGTTTACTTTCAGAGTCTCCCTTTAGTACATCCTAAGTTTTAAGGCACTTCTTTGTGGGACAGCATGTTTCATGTCTTGTTAGCACATCCAGAGTCTTAATCAGCGTCTCTTCAAGACGGGATGTGTCAACTTGGAGGGAATTAGACAACACATTTATATAACAAACACTCAGCATATACAATATCAATGTGTATCTAATAATCTGCATTTGCCTATATACATTGTATACACAGACAATACACACTCACAAATAATGGGCCATTACATGTGTTATGTTTCAAGAAAATGACGCAAGTAAGTTGTGTAGTTGTTTAGACTAGCCTATGAGAACTGTGGAAGCTGAAGACAGCCCTTGCCAACTGCATGGGATTTCAGTTTAGCATGGAGAAATGAAATTCCCTCACGATGAAAAAGTTCAGCCAACCTGTTTCTCAGCACTCTGTTCCCCATTCCAAAGGAGCACATGAAATAATGAACACACTATATTCTTAAGAAAAGAATTAGTTTGAAGAGGGGGCTAATTTAGGTCAATAGTGGCAA
Organism: Uromys caudimaculatus; assembly: GCA_028551405.1. Taxonomy (NCBI): domain Eukaryota; kingdom Metazoa; phylum Chordata; class Mammalia; order Rodentia; family Muridae; genus Uromys; species Uromys caudimaculatus. The sequence goes on from CM052719.1 coordinate 30,205,360, forward strand.
AACTTTAGAGATAGGTACATTTTAACACATTGCAAGCATTGACTTGTTAAATGTGTTTTGACCTTTGGCTGTAAGGAGCCACCCAAGGTTTATTTTGTAGGAGATTGACATATGCAAATTATGTTTTGTGAAAGAGGATTACATTAGAAGCAGCCATAGTTGGAATGAGGTTGAAAACTTAAGGTATTGAAAGCAAATGGGATTGGATGGTATCAGCCTTAGGAAGTCACAAACTTACGATAGTGAGGCACTGTTATGAGGGGATGGGATCTGATGAATGAGTTTATATTATGATTTGATGTTGGAAGAAATACGGATCACCACACTTTAAGCAATCATAATTGGACGAAATACGACCGTCAAGAAGAAAAGTTGATATTGAGGAAAATAAATGATCTTTTGGTGTGTTGGGGGTGGGGTGGCAAAAGAAAAAACTCAAGGAAAAAGCGTATCATATCGCTTTAACTTGCAAATAACTCGTTTATGCAATGTGTTAGGGACAGGGATGTGAGAGACAGTGACGCACCATTATGACTGAGCTTCAGGTATCCCTGTCCTTCCCTTGCTAATTCTGAAACATGGTGGATCTGTTCAGATTTTCAGGGCAGCCTGGATTCTCTTGGGCCGTTGTTTAGAATGTGTTGTGCTCTTTTTCCATTTGGAGCAAACCATTTCCTTCTTGCTGAGCTCTCTCACCCTAAGCATTTTTAGAATGTTTAAAAGTTGGTATCCTTTGTCACTCAGAACAGTAGCAGGAGTGTTTTTAATCCTAGTACAGATTTACTTGTTGTCTATGTTATATGAGAGTTCTGGTAGTTTCTCAATTAGTGAGATATTTGTCTATAATTTTAGGAGCAGTGTCCTACAGAATTTATATCCAAGTAAATTTTCTGGAAAGAACATTCTACAGGATGAGGACGGATGCTTTCCGAAGGCACTACATGATGTTTCAGACTCTGGACAGGACCCTTAACATTTACTGTGTATGGATGTTCCCCTACCTCTGTCTGCTTGTGGACAGATACAGCTAGTTTGAATGTTGATGCCAAGGCTCATGCACCAACACTTATGATTATTTATGGCGTCATATCTTTTTGTTTGTTTGTTTGTTTGTTGTTTTGTTTTTTTGAGACAGGGTTTCTCTGTGTAGTCCTGGCTGTCCTAGAACTCACTCTGTAGACCAGGCTGGCCTCGAAGTCAGAAATCCGTCTGCCTCTGCCTCCTGAGTGCTGTGATTAAAGGTGTGCGCCACCACCGCCTGGCTATTGCATCATATCTAAAGTCAGAATATTTTGATTTTATTTAAGTTTCAAGGGACACAAACATAAAGAGGGTCAACTTTAATTGCTTTTACTCTCTACTACAGTTATCTTAAACCAATAAGGAAATGCAAAAGCGACAATAACAGTAAACAGTCCACTCAAGACTAAAACAAAACATAAGCAATTTAACTTCAAATTTCAGATCAACACAAAATGTTAGAGCTTCCTACTATTTGGGATTCCTATTTTATGTCCTGGAAACATGTAGCAAAGGGAAAATATATTGTGGGCAATGGTTATAGTAGCAGGCTTAAATACTGTATTCTGACTTTTTAAAGTCAGCATGTATTATGGTGTAATCAAGGTATGGAAGAAGTGCTGGCCCTTGTTGCCAAATGTGATCAAAATGTGATCGTTAGCATTTGAGGAAACAGTAGAATGGGTCACCCTTACATAAATAAAAGGATTTGCTGACCTTCATCCAATGAGAAACCTTCACACTAGAGGTGCTCTTCTTCTCCTTCAAGGAAAGAAATATCCTAATCCTTGAACAAATGGGGATGCCAAGAAAAATCTGAACAACTGCCCTTCTGAAGATCCCCTGGTTAATTCACTAGGTCAATCCTATTGACTTCTAACTGTACCTTCCCATAAGAATTCAAGTCTTTCTCATCAAATGAAATACAAAGTATGAAGGTTTTTCCTACATTTCTTTGGAACCTAACTTTTACAGACCCCTGTCATGGAAAACTCAACGATAATAGTAAGCAGATTTGTATACTTTTCTCTTGTTTGTCTCTGTTTTATTGTGGAGCTCTCAGCCATGAACCCACCACTGGTGAGGAGGAAAGCTTCCCTTGTGATGGTAAAGGCCGTCCTTCACCAGTGATTAAGTTGATGAGCTTGGATAAACAGAACACTTAAATACTAGTGCAACCAAAATGTGGATCATTTTCATTACCTTTTAAATTTCTGAGGTCTGCCTTCCTTGATGCACAGTCTTTAACAACCGAAGCTCTGCTTTTTGCTCCTCGTTTTCCTTTCTTTCTAGAATGGCGTATAAACAGACTTGTCTAGCATGTAGGTTTATGTACTTTGTTTCCTTCTTTCACCTGGGCTAATGTTTTGTGTATTCATCCATGTTCACAATTGTATTAGCACTTTATTCCTTTTTTTACTGCTGTGTTGAATTACATGAATGCAGGACAGTTTATTACAAGTTGATGGGAATTTTGATTTCATTTTTTTCTTTCTCAGTTTAGCTATTATGACTGAATCTACTATAATATTTGCTTATCATAAGTTACAAGCCCTCATTTTCCTTGGGTAAATAACCAAAAGTTTGATTGTTACATCTTATGGTAGCTACATAAAATTTTTGTAAGAAACTCATAAGTGCTGTTTGAAAGTACACCAAACTGGGTACAGTGACTCATGCTTCTAATTCTAGCGCTCAGGAGGCTGAGGCAAAAAGATGATATATTTAAGCCACCTTGTGCTGCATAGTGAATTTGAGACCTATGTATCAAGACCCTGTGTGAAAGTAAAACAGATGATCAGACCATATTGTACTCATAATAGATGATTTTTAGAGTTGCAGTTATTCCTTATAATCATAATCATTGTTTTGTATATTTTAATCTTAATTTACTATATAACTTTCTTAAATTTTATAAACAGTAAATGGGACCTATTTAGATCCAGAGTTTTGTGACCACCCTAAGTTTTCTGTAGCTCAATTTTCATTATGGTTAGGACAGGTTAGGATTATGTAAATCATTATTTCTGCTTTAGAACTAAGGCATTACCATTCCTATTGGGTTTTAAAAATTAAACTAATATTTATCTATCACCTATAATTCTTGCCATTAAGAATGTTGTGTTCTTGTGGATGGGGCCAACTAGCAATGTACTACCCTAAGCACTTAATCTCAGCTAAAAGAGAGCTAATTAGTTCAGCATGGAAACCTTTTGTTGTTGATGGTATTTCTAAAAATTGAAAACAGAAGGGAATCTGGAGTGTCAGAGGATTATTAAAGTTCATGCATTCAGGTGAGAGCATTTTCCTTTGACATCAAATATAAATTCTTAAATTCCCCATCCTTAGCTGTGCATTCAATAATTCAGTTCTGACACTTAACTTCTGGGCGTGTTGCTGCTCTGGTGGGTGAGCTTGGTCCTACAAAGCTGACATTGTTTAAGAGGTGAGTAGCAAACAGGATGCACAGTCTATTGACATTTCTAAAGGACTGAATACATTTTGAGAGATATATATGATGTACACCTCCTTATTCAGGCTCAAAGATTCACCGGAATGACTCACAGAACTCAGGGAAACACTTTTCCTTACTGTATCATTTTATTAGAAAGGATGCAACAAGTAGCATCCATTTCTTCTTCCTTGAAGTGGGGCTGAAAGTTCATATACTTTGATAGCATGGTGAGCTCATATGGCAACCAGCTCCCATCCTGAAGCTATCTGTGGACCCACTAATACTCATCTCCTTAAGCTCAGGTATGATTGAAAGTTGCTCCGTATGAACAAAAGATGCTCCTATTACACAGCAAATTCAAAGGGCTTTAAGGAACTCTGTGCAAGGAACAAAAATCAAAGACTGAACACGTGCACGCACATGCGTGCGCGCGCGCGCGCACACACACAGACAGACACACACACACAGACACACACACACACACAATCAGAATTTGTTTTTTGGAAAAAAATAATCTGGCCATGCCAATAATTGCTTATAATTCTAGCTACTTGTAAGGCTGAGACAGGAGATTTACAAGTTCAAGGACTACTGGGGCTCTAGGTTGAATTCAAAACTAGCTGGAGTAACTTAGAATGTATCTTAGAGAATGAAAAACAAAACAAAACAAATCAAAGAGAGCTAGGGATATATTTCAATGGTAGAGTACTTGTCTGCCATGTACAAGGTACTTGGGTAAATACTCAAATACCTCAACAAACAAACAAACAAATCATTCCAAAATGTAAATCAGCTTTACTAAGAGGATCTTGATATCTAGAAATTATATCAATTGGGTTTTGTGATAGAAGAGATACTGGGTTCAGCCACAAATGCAGCATAGGTAGGTAAGAATTTAGAAATAAGAATGGGTTCAATAGTCAATCGAAAAGTACCTACATGAACCATCTGGGGCAAAGCGTGTTCTTGGCTAAACCAATTCATTATGATTTTTGCTAGAGACAGACCAAAACATCGCCTTGGGATAATAAAGGATAAGGATATTGATCAGCTGTGATATCAATGATACTGAGAATGTATCTAGCTAAATGTTTGATTAGGATTTTGAATCTTTTTTCTTTTTCAATTCAGTTTTATTTTATTCCAAAGCTTTAAAGAACATTTGAAAAATCACAGGAGGAATGCAGAGCCCTTTCTGGACTTACTCTATTGTTAAAAAATATATATGCTCTTGACTAGTTTCTTTCTTTCTTTTTCTTTCTTTCTTTCTTTCTTTCTTTCTTTCTTTCTTTCTTTCTTTCTTTCTTTCTTTTTTTTTTTTGATACTTTATTTACATTTCCTATGTTTCCCCCTTTCTAGGTCTCCTCTTTGGAAACCACCTATCCCCTCCCCCTCCTCCACCTCTATGAGGGAATTCCACCTCCCACGTACCCACCCACCCACTCCCATATTTCCACCTTGACATTCCCCTTTACTGGGGTCTCTCTTCCCCCTGATGGCCAACAAGGTCCTCCTCTGCCACATATGTGGTCCGAACCACGGGTCCCTCAATGTGTATTCTTTGGTTGGTGGTACAGCCTCCAGGAGGACCGGGGGGGGGGGGGATCAGGCCAGTTGACACTGTTGCTCCCTC
>CM052719.1:30210968-30254226 GCA_028551405.1 Uromys caudimaculatus
GAAAGAGCTTACCCGCCACTGTAGATTTGCGAAGCCTTCCGCCCGGTGGGCGGGGTTCTCCTCGGCGTGAAAAGGCTCCCGGCGTCCCGGGTTTCGGCACCAGTTGTGGGGCGCGCGCGCCTCTCGCCGGCAAGAAGACACGGACACACGGCAGGCTTCTTCTACAGTTCAGCTTTATTGTTGCCGTAGATAGTGGGAGAACCGCCGGGACCCAACATGGAGGTGTTATATAGCTCCGGGGCAGCGTGTTCCCCATTGGTTGGCGTGCCCCGGGAGTGGGCAGTGATTAGACGTGTACACCCATAATGCATTTCGGGGTTTTCGCGGGCTACCCGCAAGTTTCCTCAGAACGACAGCGCCATCTAGTGATGGCGAATATTTTAACCGCTCCTTACACGGACATATACAAAAACATGTGATGGGGAAAACATGAGATTGCCCATAAGCACATTCGAAGATGATTCCTTGTTTCTACATATCAACACTTTTACTTACTTCACATATCTGAATCCTCCAAGAAACTTCAAATATCTCTACTTTACAGTCAAGGAAATTGTTATCCAGAGAGATGTAGTTTTACTAAATGACCCAAAGAATAATCGAGAGATCTAAGACTGATATACATTGTATTGTTGTGAGCCTTATGAGCCCAGTGCTCTATGTTCCACCTAAGTGATACATGTCCTGACTCCAGCCTTACCTGCTACATTGTCCCTTGGGGCAATGCAGGACTAAGGGAACATTTGAGTATGCTTTATACAACTAATATTGCTTTAATTCATCTAAGCTTTTATACCACAGTACTCTTAAGTTGAATGACTTGTAAACAATGGAAATGTATTTTTCACAGTGGCTATGGTGGGTGATTTGAATGAGAATGTCCCCCTATAAGCTCAGGTATTTGAATACTTGATCCCCAGTTGGTGCTGCCTGGGAATGGCCCAGCCTTGCTCAGGGGAAGTCCATCACCAGTGGGTAGGATCTGAGAGTTTATAGTCTTGCCCTACCTCCATTCCTCTCTTTGCTTTGTGTTGATTGTTGAGGTTATCATCTTCCAGCATCCTGCCCTGGCCTACCCTGCTATTATGGACATTACCTGTAAACTTTAAGTCTAAATAAATTAATTCTTCCTTAAGTTACCTTTGGTCATGGTGTTTTATCACTGCAACAGAAAACTGACTAACTGACTAATAGAGTTGGGAAGCCTGGGAAGTCCAAAACCAATGTGCTGGAGGATTCAGTATCTGCTAAGGTACCACTTTCTTGGTTGGGTGGAGGGGCACTTTTCATTTGTCTCCCCATAGCTGGCATAGAGAAGGAGCTCACTTGGGTCTCTTTTAGAAGAGTCTTCCACTCCTAAGAGCTCTGCCTCCTAATTCCATTGTCTTGGGATTAGGATTTAAGCACAAATATTTGAGGGATGCTTCCATTCATTCTATAACAGATATTTTCCCAGAGCCCTGAAAGTGTTCGAGACTCTTGTGACACGTCTAACTCCCATTCTCTCAGAACAGGTGTGGGTCATCCCCTGACTAGCTCTGACAGACTCTGAGGTTGTTAACTGCTCTGTACACACACCAGCCTCTTCATATTCAAGGGTAAAAAGCAGACACTCTTGACTGGGGAAAGGCAAAGTGCAAAAACCTTCTCTCTGACAGAGGTTCATCCCACTTCCCAGGACAATTCCTGCCACATTGCAACCTTGCAGCAAATGAAGCAGTAACAATATTTTATATTATTATATTAAAGCCGGCGTTAGGAAATATAATGAGGAGCTTGGTGGGATGCCTGGTGGGCCCATGCCAAGGTATCTCCATGAGAAATCATGCCATGTAACAAACCTTGTATGGCCGAGGCTTTATTTGGAGGAAGGGAAGGGAGGGAGGGCCTGGAGAAGGGGGATAGGCGAACAGATGGGAGTAGAGCCGTGAGGGCAGAGAAGCCAGGAAAGAGAAAGAGAGAAAGAAGGACAGAAAGTGGGAAAGAGAGATTGGCCGGGAACATGTGGGAACAGGGAAAAAACCAAAAGGACTGGCAAGTAGTCCTTTTATACACCAGGCCACCTGCACCGTCTGGTGGTGGCAGCAGGTGACAACTAAGCCCTAAGCTGTAGCTGGGTCCCTGGGAGGAGCCTAGCAGAATTGCCTGTAAGCTAACACTAAGTTTATTTAGTGTGATTTTTAAGAGAGAGATTGAAATAGTTTCCAAACGTATAAAAAGTTGCCTGTTTTTCACAGCAATATCTTCTCAAGTAAACTGTCTTATATTGCAGCTGTTCTCTGATCCTGTGTATATATTGGAGTGCAGGTCAGCTATGGAGAAACCACCCAGAGGGGGCTTCTCAAAGTACGCATGCTCAGAGCCAGTGGGCGCCTTGTGTAGGGTTGGAAGGGAGACTAGGATGTAGGTTTTTTTTTTAAAAACCTTTGTAGCGCCGGGCAGTGGTGGCGCATGCCTTTAATCCTAGCACTTGGGAGGCAGAGACAGGCAGATTTCTGAGTTCGAGGCCAGCCTGGCCTACAGAGTGAGTTCTAGGACAGCCAGGGCTATACAGAGAAACCCTGTCTCGAAAAACCAAAAAAAAAAAAAAAAAAAGAAAAATCTGTGTTCGTTGCTGTCATATCAGCGCAGTCCATTGTCTATTCTAAAGTACATAGCCCTCACAAATGTTGTGTAAAACGGGTAGCGAAAGCCTGGATGCAGCCCAGAATTAAGAACGAAGTACCATAGGAGAGGCTCCATTTCCTTTTTTGTATTTCGGGCACCCTTTCCCTTTTCATTAGTCAAAAGGTCACCAGAGGGAACTACTACGGAGAGTTGGACTCTGCTTGCCTCCTTTGAATATGAATTGACAGTTTAACAGAGAGCTTCCTGCACAGCTGTGAGGAAGGTCTCCTGATTCGTTAGCAATAATGGTATGAGCAGCCATTAATTAGGGAGAGATTAGTTTAAACAAAAAGGGATTCAATTTAGATTCACTTATTATCCTTTCTATTGTTAGTACTATTGAACCCTGATGTGTATGGGATAAGACCAAAAGAATGAGCTCCTGTACGGAATATGAATCAATTAACAATGTATTTATTATGTGCCTGCTCTGGGCCTGCATTGCTCTATTAAGATAGGAAGAAAGACAAGATAGAATAGAACAGAACATTTACACATGGAAATAAAGAGAGAGAGGAGAGGGAGGGAGGGAGGGAGGGAGGGAGGGAGGGAGGGAGGGAGGGAGGGAGGAAGAAGGGGAGATAGAGAAAGAGAGATAGGTTTTTTTCTTCATTATAGAAGTTTGTTTTTCTCTACACTTAACAGCCCCTGTCCCTGCCCCCACCCCAAGTCATTCACATAGAATCTTTTTAATTCCCTGTTCTAAAATTAGTGGAGTTTGCAGCCAATTTGCAACTTTTTAGGTTTTATTCAAACCTATTAGTCCAAAGTTTTCTCTTTAAGAAATAACTGCTTTTATACCCATCTTGAAATGAAACCCTTATATCAAATAATATCTCTGGACACCAGTTTACTAACAATAACAACAGAAATCAAGCTAGTGGGGCAGAGGCCCCAGGAAAGAATGTACGAAGTGGGAGTGTCAAACTGTTCTAAATATTTGTCTTTACCCCTATAAACTAGTGCTACCCTCAGCCTTCATCCAAGAAGCTTCTTGTCATGGTAAGCAGTGACTACTGCAGAGACTCACAAGGGATTGCAGTGAGAACAGCTGACCACAGAGCTCTCTGTCCTAAGTGGAACAACTGTACCACCTGCACCAAGTTCAAGGAACATTGAAGGATAGGAAACAAGGAAAGCAAAAGTCAAAGCTTGGAGAGAAATGGCGGTAAATGGTGTCTTCTTGGCAGGACACAGCATGGCCATTGCACCCATTGTAAGAAGGAAGGAAAGACTAAAGCCTCACAGGTGGAGGGTGGAAGATTCTAAATAAACCAAAGAAGGACTCTCAGCTGAGGGGAGGGACTAAGCTTCTTTCTAGTCCAGGGTTGTTTTCAGAGCTGGGGAGCTGGGTTGGACAAGAGACTGAGTTCCAGTTTGCCCAGCTGGTGTTAACAGTTACACCTGGACTCGAAGGAATAATATTTGCGGTGATAATTTCAGGAGACTGCTGTGGGAAATTGCAACTGCAACTTGCAGGAGGGTTGGGGGAGGAGTTCAGGGCAAGATGAAATCACAGGAGGGGAGTGTTCAGGCTAGAACAGGGTCTGAGAGAAGAGGGTTCTTTGTATGCTTGTTCTGTCATTTACAAACCCACTGTCATTGCCCGAGTCCAGTTCATCAAACATGAGGGAGAGGCTTCTGAGGACCTCACACCCTACTGCTGGACTATGAGTAGCTAATGAGTGCTGGGAAAAGAGAAGATCTTTCTTTAGTGGCTTAGCCCCTGAAAATGTGCTTTGTTCCTGTAAATAATCCTCCACTCATCCGCGTGCAAGCAACCATAGTTGAACTCAGTGGTTCAAAACCAGACAGACACCAAAGTAAGAGGAGCTTGGTGGGAAGAAAATTTTCAGAGGGCAGGGAAGAGGCTAATTACTGGAGGAAAATGAAAATAACCAAAAATTCAGTATATACTTATATGAAAATGTCAATAATAACTATAACCTCAGAAACAGATCATATAAACATAAGTATAGTATTTCCCAACATTCAAAACTTACAAGTGTATGATGTCATATTAGTTAGTACAAAAGAAATTGAAATAAAAAGGGAAAGCATTCTTAAGAGACTTTTAAGGGCTACTCAGTTTACATCTTATTTTCATTTATACACAAAAGTAGTAACTTTTAAATGATCTCTGCTTAAAATAGTAACTAGATTACCTTTTTTTTTTTTAAGTATGGTACATAGCTGTAATTTCTACACCAGTCATCCTAAACTGTCTGAGTCAGGGTTACCATTGTCGGGTAGCACACCATGACTAAAGAAACATGGGAGAGAAAAAGTTTCTTCCACTCACAGTTCCATATAATAGTTCATTGTCAAAGCAGGGAGGGCAGAAACCAGGAGGAAGGAACTGATACAGAAGCCATGGAGGGGTGCTGCTTACTGGCTTGCTCCTTGAGGCTTACTCAGCTGCTTTCTTACAGAACCCAGGATCACAAACCCAGGGATGGTACCACCCACAATGGGATGGGCCCTCCCACATCAAATACTAATTAAGAAAATGCCCTACAGGCTTGCCTACAGCCAGATCTTATGGAAGCATTTACTCAATTGAGACTCCCTCCTCTTTAATGACTCTAGCCTGTGTCAAGTTGACAGAAAACTAACGAGTACATAAACCTCTGCTAGAACACAAGCTCCTTTGATAAATGCACAACTATGCACACACACACACACACACACACACACACACACACACACACACACACACAGGTAAACAGACCTCAGAGGTCACCTGTGAACCAAATTCACTTCTGCTAGTATCTCCGTGCCATTCAAATGAAAGTTCTCTAGACTCACTGCACACCCATCAGGTTCACACTAACTCTGGTGTTTTGTTCATCTTTAAAGGTTGGATCCACTTTATTGATAATTTCCTTCTACAGTCAGAATGGTCTTAAATCAGTCATTGAAAGACAAGGACTTTAAAAGTATTGTAAAACGTGTGCTGAAATACAGAAATCCCTTTGCATCATCTCTGTCTGTGTAAAATTTGAATGAAACCATGTTTCTCTCCCCTTGCCTTTCCCTGAAGTTTGAGAATCTTTAGCCACTATATATTACCTAATCCAAACCACCAACTGTATCTTGTCACTGAGTCTGAGGTCTCCAGGGTGCAGACAGCTCTGGTCATTCATTCTTCTTCTCTGCCAACTTTGAGCAGTGTCTTTGGCAACAATAGCCTTAGAAGTCATTGACCAAGCCATCCCCCAGGTGCTACATATAAAAATCTTCACAGCTTGCTCACCCACTAGAGTTATAGGCCTCTATGTTCCAACTGGCTGGTTGGATCTTAGGAACAGAAAACTGTGCTTTGAGAACCATAGACTCACCAATTCAGGACTTAAGTTGTCCCAGATAGGCAGATGATAACTCCTTCCTATGAATGACTATTTCTTACTTAGCATTGTCCACTGGTAAAAGCGAAGCATTTTAAGGTCAGAAAACCACATGTGACTCTGCAGCATGAACTGACAGTCCCCAGTCAAGCTCTTACAAACCCCAACAACAAAACTGGCAGGTTGAACAGGGCTCAGTTATCAAATGGAAATAGTATAATCAAGATTAGGCTTTGTTGGGAGCTACAAGGGACCAGTAGGCCCATGAATGAATGAGTAGAGTACCAGAAGAACCAAATAAACCATACAAAGGAAATGCTTTGGCTTCCTGAATGGTTATTTGGGCCTAAGAATCAAGAATCATGCACACTAACTGCATCCAGCATAGGGTTAATGATGGCTTTGCCAATTAATAGGCAGACATATTCATACAGCAGTCAACCACCACTCAGCTCATGAATGAGAATCCTTTAACAAACACAGAGTGAAGATGGTCTATCCAATGGACCAAACCACCTGCAATACCACTAAATTTTACCACATTGTCACAAACTCTGTTTGTTGCCAACAACTTAGCCATCTGGTCAGGACAATGGAAACTAAGTTCTTGGATGTGTACAGCCTTGGGTATGTCATTCTGAGTTCATTCTACAGCCATGAGAGACCAGCAAACAATGAATCCCAGGATTCCGTTGTCCCTTGATGCGTATCTATGTGTAAAAGCATATTTTATAAAATTGGTTTCATATAAAGAGTCTGTTTGGCTGGTCTCAGACAAGTCGGTCAGTAACAGATGCACAGTGAAACTCCTTCATAGTTACTTTTTACAAATGGAAAATAAGAACACTTGGATCTTGCTTGTAGGAAATTGTGTATCTGGCATAACTACTTCACATAAAGCATATAAATACCAACATGTTGATTCTTTTTGCCATCACTCATGCCAGTAATGTGAATTCCTTTGGTTTGATTAATTAATACACATTGCAAACTGATGGGATAATGATGGCTAGTGCCTAAAAGACCCAGTAAATCAATGATCCCACTATTTAAAACTCATTTTCAAATTACTGTAAATAGGCAGATGAGAAACTCTTTGACTTGAAGGAACACACAACAAATGCAATATTTGAACAAGTTTAATTATCTCCACCCACTGTAAGCCATAAATGAATGCATTCAGAAAAAGAGAAACATGGATAAGTGCTCTGCAAAGGTGCAGAATACAGTTGGCATAGTCATATCACACCAAGAAGTTCTGTAATTACCCCCAGAAAGACCTTGCTACTGGCCACAAAAGAAAGCCCTTGAAAAATAGAAACTGTCTCAGAATAGAACTGATGGAAAAAGGCAGGCCAGTTGGCAGTGTTATTTATCCAGGGCTGCTGGATAGAGAGGCTAACTATATAAAGTCTGCCAGCAGCGAGGAGAAAGACCAGACACAGAGCCAACCAATGTATCACTGCACTTTCCACAGATAATACATCCAAGAGCACTCAGACTTCATTCTGTTCTCCTCTTGCTTGCAATGTTAATTGTGGGCTGCTTTCCAGATGGGGGAAAGAGAGAAAAGAAACATGTAAATCCATTTGTGTATGTACTCTTAGCTAAAAATATTTGTTTCTCTTGGTTCTCCAATGTTCATTTGGAAGGACACAGAGAAATACCAAGAGATTGCAGAGAAACTTTAAGGAAGTCTGGAGAAACATAATGTTATGAGCCAGGCTGGATGGTGTGCACCCGTAATCCAAGCATCTAAGAAAGTTAGGTAAGAAAACATTTAGTTCAAGGTCATCTTGGCTACATAGAAACCTACCCGTTATTCTTTATGTTTGATAATTTGCTTTATAAGATTAGATTGCTGCAGAGTATACGTATCTCTGGATATATGATCAGTGAATTTCAAAGTAATGAACAGTCCACCAATCAGCACCTAGATCCAATCAGGACACTATCAGAGCCCCAGAGGCCTTCTGGGACCACCCCCAGCCACTACTCTTGATGATTAGCCACTTCCTTCAAACCAAGCTTTGCTTCCTGGGGGGAGTAGGGAAGCTCACAAAACTCAAAAGTCTAAGGAAACTTGGAAGATTCAAGACACTCAGAAAGTGACAAGAGTCACAGGGTTCCTCCCGAAGTTATAAAATCAGTAAACAGTTGTTGCAGAGGGGAGACTATTCAGTGCAGCTGACTGCTAATTGTTTAAGGAGCTCCAAAGATGCAGTTGTCATGACTGGACACCCACACTATAATGAGTCTTTTGAACAATGTCGCTACCTTTGACTCACTTAAAGGTAAGTCATAAGCAACTCATCAATATCCTGTTAGTGACCCCAGTAAACTCATCTGTTCTGAAAGATAGACTTGAGAGGGATTGTTTCTTTGGTCTATCATCAATGATCCATTTGAAGTGAACAGTTCACATCTACCCCAGTGTGTGTGGGAGGGGAGGATCTGTTAATTGTCAATCCATATTGCTGTGACCCCACTCCTTTTCTTTTGGTTGGTATATATTTATTGTACATAGTGCTGTGTGCTTTCCTATATACAAATGACAAATGGACTGAGAAAGAAGGGAAACAACAATTCCACAATAGCCTCAAAAGAATATAAAGTATCTTAGAGATAACAATTACCAAGCAAATGAAAGACTTGTAGTTGCGGTAAATATTGATTGAGGGTTTTTATCCCACCTTCGACCATTTAGTTCCCAAAAAAAGACACAAGACCTTTATATTTATAATAATCCTTAAAGCACTAGAACTGGGCACATATCAATCCTCTATGCTACTTTGTCTACTGTCCTGTCAATAACCCTGAGATATCACGTGTCATGTTCTTCATGGGCTGCTCCTATTCCAACAGCATAGCCCTCATGGCCATGTACTAATGATCCATCTATCCCATGGCAACTTCTTCCTTCTTCCTCCTCTCCCTTCTTCCTTCTGGTCCCTGCCTGAGACCCCAAGCCCAGGAACTTTCAGCCCTACCTTCTGCCGAGCTAGAGACTGTAAGCATCTTTATTAAGGAATCATGGATAACCTGGGGGAGGGGGGCAACTTTTACACAGTAAACACTGGTATACATGAGGATCTAATCATCTTGGGGCAAACAAATCTTGGGGTAAAGAATTTAGCATTTGAATATATAGCAGCAACCAGACCAACATTTGTATGATTAAAAAGTTGAAGACCTTGAAGAAAGAAAGTGAAGAAGATATCAAGCTATTCAGAGACCTCCCATGGTTGTGGATCAAATGCCTGAGATAGCTCTCTCCTGAGAGGCTCTGCCAGAGCCTGACAAACACAGAGCCAGACGCTGACAGCCAACATTGGACTGAGCACCGGAACCCCAATGGAGGAGTAAGGGAAAGGACTGAAGGTGCTGAAGGGGTTTGCAACCCCATAGAAAGAACAGCAATATCACCCAACAAGAGCTCCCAGGGACTAAACTACCAACCAAGTATACATGGAGGGAGCTCCAGCCGCATACATAGCAGAGGATGGCCTTGTTGGGCATCAGTGGAAGGAGAGGCCCTTGGTCCTGTGAAGGCTCAATGCTCCAGTGTAGAGGAATTCAAGGGCGGGGAGGTGGGAGTGGGTGGGTGGGTGTTTAGAACACCCTCATGGAAGCAGGGTATAGGATAGGAGGTTTCGGGGGGAACTGGGAAAGGGATAACATTTGAAATGTAAATAAAGAGAATATCCCAATTTTTAAAAAAAATATATAATAAAAATGGCCATCCTACCAAAAGCAATCTATAGATTCAATGTAATCTCCATCAAAATCCCAATATAATTCTTCACTGAATTTTTTTCAGTTTTATAAAGAAACACATACACAAAGAGCAAACAACAACAAACAAACAAGCAAAAACCAGGATAGCTGAAACAATTCTGAATGATAAAAGAATTGCCTGCTGAAAGTATCACCATTCTGATCTCAAATTGAACTCCATAACTACAGTAATAAAAGCTCCATGGAACTGGTATGAAAACAGGCACATTGATGAGTGGAATACAACTGAAGACCCAGCCATAAATCCACACACATTGGTAAACCTGATTTTTTAACAAAGGAGCTATAAATACACATTGTAATTAAGAAAGCATCCTCAACAAATGGTGCTGGTCAAACTGAATGGCTGCAGGTTGAAGAATGCAAATAGAACCAAACTTATCACACTGCACAAAACTCACCTCCCATGGATCAAAGACCTCAAAAAGAGATCAGGTATTGATTGAAGAAAAAGTAGGGAATAGCCTAGCTCTCACTGGCCCAGGAATGTTCAAAATAGAATACGGATAGCACAGGCAGTGAAAACAGTTAATAAGTGAGACCTCATGAAAATCAAAACCTTCTGTACAGTAAATGACACCATCATTCAGACAAATCAGCAGGCTACAGAATGGGAAAAGATTTTTTTAACCAACTACACATCTGATAGAGGGCTAATATCCAACACCTACAAAGGATTCAAAAAACTGGACATCAAGAGAACAACCAATTAAAAATGAGGTATGGAGCTAAACAGAAAATTCTCAATAGAGGAAAGTCAAATGGCTGGAAATATTTAAATGTTCAACATCCTTAATCATCAGGAAGTGCATATCAAAACTACTTTGAGATTTAATCTTATACCAATTAGAATGGCTAATATCAATAAAACAACAACAGTTCATTTCATGCTGGTGAGGATGTGGAGTAAGGAGAATAACTTTCCTCTAACGGTGGGAGTACAAACATGTACAACCGCTATAGAAGTCAATGTGACCGTTCCCCAGGAAGCTGGAAATTGATCTACCTTAAGACTCAGCTATACCATTGTTGGGGATACATCCAAAGAATGCTTCATCCTACCACAAGGACACTTAATCAACCATGTTCATTGTTGCCCTATTCATAATAGCCTGTAATCCAAAACAACCTAAATGTTTATTAATGAATGAATGGGTAAAGAAAATGTGCTATATTTATACTATAGAAACTCTGGCCACTAGTCGTTGAAAGAGTTCCCAGAATATTTTAGAACCAAGAACTGAAATACTAGCCTAGCAAGGACTGAATATCTATCCTGACAGTCTCAAATTTGCAATCTTTGTTGTAGGGGTGAGCATCCTAGCATCAGAGACGTTAGTTATTAGATGGTGTTACCTGGTGCACCTTGCTGCTACTGCTCACTGCTGCTAGAATACAAGAAGTACAATAGCAGTGAGTGGTAGGGTCACTGTTGGTTAAAGCCCAGGGTGGTAAACTCCAACCACAGTGCCTACAGCCATGTCTCTAGCTTCTAAAGGCCGTATTGTTTTGTAGCAGTACTCTGTAACAGTCCTAACGCTGAAACTATCCAACATCCATTAGTCCGTTAACAGAAGACTGCAGCAATCACTTTAAGGTATAATACACAGCAATTAGCATGAATGGCTAAATTTCAACTGCATGCTATAGCACACATGACCCTCACAAATGTCTTATTAAACATGTAGCAGATATAAGTGTGTGTGTATGTATGTGTGTTTGTGTGTGTGTGTGTGTGTGTGCACTTGCAAACACACTCCAGCTGGACTTCGTAATATGTAAGAATCACCCAGGTGGTACTGGTTTTGAAGTTATGAAGGGGTCATGGAGAGCACCTGAGACAGCACTGTGAGAGACCAGGAAATACCATTGGTGAAGGTGCAGACTCAGTTGCAAATGATGCCCCCCCCAAATATAAATTATATTTGTTGTTTATGATACTATATTAACTACATGTGTCTTAGGGTTTCCATTGCTGTGAAGGGACACTATGACCAAGGAAACTCTTATTAAAGAAAACACTTAATTGGGGCTGGGTTACAGTTTCAGAGGTTCAGTCCATTATTACCATGGAGGGAAGCGTGGCAGAGTGCCTACAGACATGGTGCTGGAGGAGCTGAGAGTTCTACATCTTGATTCTAAGGCAACCAGGAGATTAGGTTCCACAGACAGCTGAGAGGAGGGTCTCTTCCACACTGGGCAGAGCTTGAGCACTAGGAGCCCTCAAAGCCCACCACCACAGTGACACGCTTCCTCTAACAAGGCCACACCTCCTCCAATAATGCCACACCTCCTAATTGTGCCACTTCCAATAGGCCAAGCATATTCAAACTACCACAACATTCTACTGTATCTACTTATTTAAGCTCAAGTAAAATAAGAAGTAAGCAAACACTGATACTTTTATTAGTAAAATTGCTATAATAAAAATATTAAATTTGCCTTATGTGAATTATGGTACATTATCTTTTCCAGCATCACAAGTCTAAACTATTATCTGCACACCTTCTAATATAGACATACTCATTTTAACTGCTAATAATAACATCACAGAATCCTAAAAATTACCAGGAGTCAATCACATAAACTGGGTTTCCTTTCTCTCCTCAATAATTACCATGGTCTCAATTATCATACAAAAACATTGCTGTCATCTGCCCCAAAATCTCAGAAAATCTCCAGGTTTCATCTTGAGTTTCTCTTCAAACCCTGCTTCCCTTCACAGACAATTGTCTTTTTTTTTTTTTCAAAATTTTTTCTCTCCAGCATCCAGTCCCGTGAGAGGTGATCTTTCATTTCCATCTTCTCCGAGATCCCTGACATCCTGTCTAACTTTAACAAATCTGTTGCCTGTTCCTCATTTTACCCTCTAGATGTGAGCCTAGCTCATTCCTGCACTTCATCCCCATCCCAGCTTCTCAGCCTGTGAGCTAGGGATCAGCCACTTGTCAAGATTGGTGATAGAGACTGCACTCTTCCACAAGATCAAGTTATCAACATACACTTTTCAGGGCCACTTCACAACTGCATAGAGAAACAGAAAAATAATAAAACACAGCCCAGCCATTGCAAGGGTAGGGAAAGCAATGACTATCCCTAGAAAACCAACCAGATTCACCTGCACGTAAGTAGCGGAATCTAAACCAAGATGGTAATCGCAGTAAAAAGTGCTTCGAGCTGGTAGATTTTTATTGTTTCTTTTTAGTCCTTCATACACACTTTGTTGATGTCTAATGAAACAAGGGACATAGAGATAGTGACTCTAAGTCATAAACTGAGGTTAATTTAATCCAAACGGGAATTAATGTGCTGTGATGGAAAACAGCAGAGGGGAGAAGTTAACAAACTCCCTTCCAATGCACAAAAGGAGATTAGAAGGGAAGGAGAGAGAAATCCATTTATTGCCCCATTTCCAATACATTTAGTTGAGGGCCTAAGTAAGTGGAAATATATTTGAGCATAGGGAAGAAGCAACAGGGCTTGATAAAAGCTGCACACATGTGGCTAAGAAACAAGATAAAACGGCCACAGCTTGCACTTCTTTCACGACCAGTAATCACAAAGATGCTGGTAAAAATGACAAAGTGGAACAACGTTCTATTTTCAGGAACAGTTAAAGGATGGCATCCTGCAGAGAGGAAAATTCTGGTCCAGAAAAAAAATTAAAAGCTTTCTTTAACAAAATTAGATCTCATAGCCTGTGCCACACAAAGCAAGATTGTTCAAGTGTATTTCATGATTTATTTTTTATTAGTTTTATAAACTTTCTTATAAAAATATTCAAATAAATAAAAATACCACACTTAGTTTAAATGAATATCTAAAACTGTACTCCTCCTCCATAGAGCCTGAACTTCACAGTATGTTGACAAGACTCTTTTTAATTGTGTAACTACTTTCTGAGATATCTCAATATCTCAGAAATAAGACATCTAATTGTAAAAATAACAAAAAAGAGCCATCAGTGTTTATGCTTAATCAACAGAAAGGCAAATCACTTAAATAGAAGGATTAGAAAATACAATCATTTTCTTCTACTATGTATTCTAAATGTTTCAAATGTGACTAAGAAATTGATAATGGTAATTGGCCATTAATTAGCCAAATTAATAGGCTTAATACACTGTGGCTTCTTTATTTATGCTTGTACTAATTGCCAGATAAAAGCAAATGTTTTGTATTTACCCAGGTCGCAAAGCCTTTATGTACTGACCCTTCATCTGTGTACTTTCTTTCTATTATGCATGGAACTATTCTGTAGAAGCTAAGCATATAACAAACTTTGTATCTAGTTAAAAGAAATGACATAAAGACTAATTTTATTTTGCAGATAGTATGAGCATTTGTTTTTACTTTTAATAGAAAAGATGCTCAATTGTTTTTATTGCCTTATCAACAAATATGGACTATAGTACAAGTCTCAGATCATTACACATAGATCAGAGAACTAAAACTCTTTATTTTTTTAATGCCTTCTAGCTCTTATGTTCATGGTTGCTTTTGGACAGCTATCAATGTCTGGAAGATTTAAGTGTCATAGTAGAAGACTGAATATTGCAGTGTTCTCTGAAGTACACAGGTGTATTCTATTCTAGACTTGGTTTCATTGTCCTTAGATGTCATGTAAAGATCTTATTCTCAAACCTACCCGAGAAGGAATCCTAGTGGTCCAGGAGAGACACAATAGACCTGGGCAGCTTTACGTGCAATTAGAGGACTTTCAAGGCCCTTCTGTGTCTATTCATTCCATCTGTCCTCTCTGCTTTCTTGGCTCCTTAACTTCTTCAAAAAGATACATTGAGGAGTGGGCAAGATAGCTCTGTGAGTAAATGTGCTTACTAATAAACCTGATGACCTGAGTTCAATACCCACTAATCCACATGATAGGAGAGAATGATTTTTCTCTGACTTCCATATATGAACCCCCTACATCCCACATGCACACACACACACACACACACACACACACAACCATAAAGTTTAAAATTATAGTCATAAAAGCCTTGTGGCACAGCTGGAAAGAACCTAGAAGACTAGGCTTCAAGGAGCCTGGTGTAGTACTTCTTAAATAATCTTGGAGAAAAAACACTGAATTTAGGGCAAAACTGTTTGTTTTACTTGCTTTGGTCTATTTGGATTAGTGTGAATCCAACTTTGGTGGTCAACTTGAAGACATTGGGATTAACTGGGATCCAAGATGTTGGGCCCTCCTGTGAGGGTTTTTGCAAATCAGATGATTTGAAGCAGGAAGACTCACCATCTGGATAGTACCTTCTGTGGCAACCCAGATCAAAGAACATGGAAGAAAGAAACTTTGGATTTTTTTGCCTGCTTGCCCTTATCTCATTAGCAAACTTGTGTATTCTGCTGCTGAGGCCAGTATTAAATACAACTTCTTCAGGACTCCAAAGTACAGTGAAGACCAGTAGCTCTCCAGGAATTCTCCAGAATTCCATATCGAGATTGGGACAGCTGAGACATCCAGCCTTGTGAACTGAACAGCTACTGGATTCTCAGCCTTTCCAACATGAGACAGCCATTGTTGGAATAGCCTGTAAACCAATCTAATAATCCCCTTTAAATATGTATATATTCATTCTATCAGTCCTGTTGCTTTAGA
The DNA here is from genome assembly GCA_028551405.1 of Uromys caudimaculatus. Taxonomy (NCBI): domain Eukaryota; kingdom Metazoa; phylum Chordata; class Mammalia; order Rodentia; family Muridae; genus Uromys; species Uromys caudimaculatus. Next base: position 30,226,401 of record CM052719.1, read on the forward strand.
GATCCCTAACTAATACAGTTGGTTTTGCTTTATGTTCGCTAACCCACTGAGGACCCACACTTACAAACTATGTGGCATTGAATTAATAAAACAGAGTGCATATGTATATGCCACAGCTCCATCAAATTCATACATCAATTTCTACATGAGCAGTTTCTGAAGTCATCACCATCTAGTGGCAGCATCATGACCACTCTAGAATATCACTATTCAAGTCCAAACTCTATATCTAAGGGATCAAAGCCCTGTTTAAAGAAAGAGGGACCAACTAGCCCACTAAAAGAGGATTAGAAGTTGGCTGTGGGGTTTTCCCACATCATTACATTTCTATACCATTACTTGGTGCCATGAAAATAATGAATTCAACAAGATGTTGCCTTATTTATGTCCAACCAAGATCCATAAAATTCAGTTTTTTTCTAACTCTTCTCATTTTTTTTAAGATTTAGTTTTCTTCCAGAACTGACATTTTCTATTATATTTATTATATTAAATTAGCCATTACTTTATTCACATGGAGATGAATCCAGGTCATTGGTTGTAATGCAATAAAACCATTCAGAAAATTGACAGTTTCCAATGCTTCAACCACTGGTTTAATTGTGTGGTACAGTAAATACTTCAGGGACCCTGCAGCTGTCTCACATAAACTACAAAAGAGATAAACCCACACTTAGATATATGTGAAAATATTCACTTTGTGTAGCACATCAGTGACAAGCATTTATCGAGTCTGTGTAAACATCTGTCTGTTTCTTTGACTTCAACACTATGAAGACTTTCAAAGCAACTACATAGTTTTCATCCCGAGTCAATTCTCCCTTCCTGCAAGCCAGTAGTTATCAAAAGAAGAAGCAATGCTAGATGCTTCCATTTCTCCTGCCTCTCCCACCCCTTCTCCCACATCTCCCAGATGTCTGTACTGTTCCTTGAAGGTAGGTTCCAGCAGTGGAGCTGAATTTGTTGTGGCACTGTGAATATCTATATCTCCAGGAGAAACACTTTTAGCTCTGGCTAGTGGATTAAGACCACCTGCAAGTTTGAGTCCTAGAGAGCATGAGCAAGTGAGAACTGGATGGCAGGCTCATCTTTGTTGTGGAAACTCAGCCTCCACTGACCCCCCTCCACCACCCAACCCCCATCCCCACCCCCATCCTGCCCCAGCTGCATATGACTGAATAGAACTGCAGAGACAAGGAGCACTCAACTGAGAAGACCCAGCAGCACAAGTTATAATCAGCCAGAGAGATCTTTGCCTAACCATACCTAACTCAGTAAAACTTATACTTAGTGCTACATGGTATTCAAAAATGCCCATGGTACAACTCAATTGAGTAAAAATATTCAAAATAAAACAAGCAGCATGTGAGACTGGTTAAATATATTTTTGTAAAATCATAATAATAGATACATGCAGTCATTTATTCAAGGAATAGTTCTAGTGATCTGTCTGCTAGTAAGTTATATATTGCTGAGTAAAAACTCATCACAAAATACTGTGAAGAGATTTTCTCCCAAGTTATTTGAAATACAAAGCAAAAAATGTCTCCATGAATACAGTCGTTTCTCAATCTCTCCAGAGGAGAGAGGATTCAAGACACCCACGGGTAGCAAAATCTATGGATGCTCTAACCTCTTCTAAAAAATGATGAAGACCCTAATCTAAGCACATCCTGTTCACATACTTCAAATCATACCTATATGCTCAGCACCTACTGCATTGCAACGTTGTGTTCAGTGCTGTTATACTGTGCTGCTCAGAAACAATAATAAAAATTGGTACATGTTCAAAATGCATCAAAATCTTTAAAACATTTTTGTCTCATAATGGCTTGAATTAAAGCCACAGAATCTATTGAATGCAGAGGACCAGGTGTATATAACCAAAAACACCAGTAATTTTCTCTGGCCATAAAACTAACTATAAGTGTTTGTTGTTGTTGTTGTTTGTTTATTTGTTTTTTGTTTTGTTTTGCGTTTACTTATTTCTCCATTCTGTTCTTAGGGTAGTTCAAAAACGAGCACATTAGTTAAGCATTTGTCAGTTAAGAGCATGAAATGGTTATAAGGTGTTATAGGTTGTAGACACAAAAACTACTGTGCACACTACTTAAAGATCTACTGCCCCCAGCTAGGGATTAGACGTCCGGCCTTCAGCTCCGGGACAACTATGGCATATAATTATGTATATGATGTCTGGTTGCATTGTGAATTTCTCCTCCCTCTGCCATTTCCCGCCCAAAAGTGTTTAAAAATATGTAACATTAAAGATTAAACGGAGCTTGATCAGGTCTCGTCTTGCTCCTACGCATCAAAAAAAAAAAAAAAAAAAAAAAAAAAAAAAGATGTTCTACCAATGGAATCTTCCTAAATCTCATTATATGAGTTCCCTATACCCTCCCTCTGAGAAACTCGAGATGTCTTTCTGGTTTTCCATGTCCATATTAAAATGTAGCAGTACCCATTTGCCATTCATCAATTGCCTTATCTGAGAAGTCTGATAATTATCTTACAATAGATTTCAATATCTTTCCTCATTAATTTACAATATCTGTAAATATCTCACAACCATATAATCTCACTACGGTAAAGAGACAAATCCCTCCTCATCTTTTTTTTTTCCAGAGAAAATCACACTCTTTAAAAAGCCACATTGTATAACATGCAAGTGAAGCACAGGACTTGCAAGCAGATCCATTTCAGATGTCACTGTTAAATGTCACTAGCCAGTCACTTATTTCAGTACTCCGGCCTATCACAGTATCATAATCGTAGCTTTATGATTATGGATAGTGGATTTAGAAGGATAGTGTTCTACCCTTCTAAAGGGCTAAAATAATTGAAACTTAATCTCCAAGCTCACGAAAACCAAATAAACACACATTTACATCTTCTCGGAAACATATATAATGAACAATTGCCCTTTGCTTTTCTCATTGCAAGAAACAGAATTCATCAGAAAAAATAAATTTAAGTTTACAAATAACTGGCAGTTGGGAAAACTTTTTGTTGCTTAACTTCATAAAAGAAAAATTAATGAAGAAAGATTCATAATAAATTAGTATATTGAATTAGGTATAAACTCAAGGAGATTACATTAAAATCTCATTTCATCCTATTAAGAATTCAATAAAACAGTGCCAATTAAATGAGGCGGTCTGTAAGAACAAAGAGAGCTTCTTGACGTTTCATGTCTCTCCCTCATTACGAGGTTTCATTTTTAACAGCTTGTTGACAGAGATTCTCCCCCCAACAGTAATGCTGCTAGAATCATGAGTCAGCTTTGCAATCAACTTGAGAAAAAAAAATAATAACCCTCAAATTGCCATTTAGTACATCTGTCTCTCCAGGTAATTGAATTCCTTCCTGAAAATACATCACTGGAGACATATTAAAAATAACAGGAGAGAGAATGAAGTTAGTAGGTAAAAACACTAAAACTATAGTCTAAGGAACCGTGTGAAACAAGAAAATAGTGTAGACGAGTTGCTGCTAGCTGAAATTCCATCTGCATCTCTATTTGGTAATTAGTCCCTGAAGACTAATTCATTCTTGTATTTTATTTTTCCACCATAGGCTGCCATTTAAAGAGGTGTAGTGTTCTTCCTGGGCCTGCTGACATTAAGTGTCATATTCTGGGGCTTAGTCTATTGAAAACAGCCTGGTAATGAGTCTACACACACTTTCAAAGAGTCTACCCACCTACTCTCAGCTGGCTTAGCTCATTACCAAAGCTCATAATCATTCTACTTGTGGACACGGAGCCTACGAGTGCTCAATGCGCCAAGAGAAAGCAGTATCCCCTTACTAATCTGTATGCAGCTCAGAAGCAGGTGTCAGGCAAGCTACCTCTTGTCTGAACCTGCCCTGACACCTTGGAGTTACAGACCTGTGCAGCACTGATCAGGCACTGGACTTCGAGTACGTTTTCCCCAATCCTTCCTTCGTAACTGCAGGACCTTTGAGATCCCATTTCTAATCCTAAACGTGTCTTTCTTGTAATGGCTGTTTGAATCAGCCAAGCCTCTGGAACTGAGCTAGCAAAAATATAAAAAGATCCTGGACTATTTTGTTATGTAGCTGTACTTGTTGATGTGTAGGTGTATATAGAGTAAGCTGCTAGATTACAGGCTATTCCAGTAGGCTGTAATCCAGGGACCTAGAAATGGCTTAAGTCATTGCCAGCTGCTGCCAGGTGCTTCAGGTGTGGGCTGCATATAGAAGGATTGCCTGACCACTCCAACTCTCCCTCTTTGTTCCCTCTTGTTCCCAGCCAGCCTCGTTCTTTCCCTTTCTGTCCTTCTCTATGTCCCATCCTCTACTGTGCCCTCATGGCTCTGCTCCTATCTGTCTGCCTGTCTATATGTCTACTCATCTCCTCTACCCCTTCTCCAGATCCTCACATCCCCCCTTCCCCCCAAATAAGCCCCCTTTATATCAGATCTGTTGCATGGCATAAATTCTCAGGGGGATACCTTGGCACGGCCCACCAGGTACCCCCTCGCCGCATTATATTTCAAAACAGTGGCTATAGAACAAATACCTGTTTTATTAATAAATGGCAAATTAATAATTACCTTTTGAGTTCAGTTCAGACTCACACTTGAAGATGGTTGTATCCTCCTCCCATGTAGAAGCTGTTAGGAGAAGTATGGGAATATTTTGGGTGTCCACAATTGGGAAGGAAGCTACTGGTACCCAGTGGGTAGAAGCCAGAAATGTGGTTAAAATAACCTATAATACAAAGAAAATCACCTAATGATCAAAAATGTCACTGACATCATGTGAGGTGATCAGGCCTGTCATAGCAACAGAAGGAAGACACTAACCAAGGACAGAGGACACAGAAACATTGATAGCCTAGGCTAGTCTTCAAGGAATTCATCATCCCAACTTGATGTCTGTGGAGCAGGAAGACCTGAACAGAAAGAGGGAGAACTGGCTATTCTAGGACTTTTGCACATCACAGAGATGAGAGAGCACATTTGCCAAAACACCACTCACTTCCTTCTCTGGCATCAACACTCACGACCCTGCTGTTTGCAGTTGTGACATGGAAACACTGAGCCGAAGATGAAACTCAAACCCCAGCTGTGTCACAAGTCCATCAATCATCGAAGAAACACTTTGCTCATATTAACAGCTAGAGCCGTGTCCTCATAAACATCTGAAGACCGAGCTTTCTCATCCTTTCCCTGCCCCTTGCTCTCACATATCCTATGAGATCAAATAAAATACAGTTAGAAGGAATAAGTTTCTGCCAAGCCTGATAATCTGAGTTCAATCCTCAGAGCCACACCATACAAGGAAAGACCAACTTCTGTTGTGTGTCCTCTGACCTTCATATATGAGCCTTAAAACATGCATCATAACCACACACACACACACACACACACACACACGCATGCATGGATGCACACACTCAATGCTTGTAATTTCTAAAATGATATAAAAATAAATATGTCCTGATATAATAGAAAAGCAGAGTACATTGTATGGTGGTTATACATGGTGGCAATGTATTGTATATGCCAAAAAAAAAAACTCCAAAGGAAAGTTTTTTTTGATGTTTTCACCAAAAGGAAATAATAAATGTCTGAGGAGATAAGTATGTTTATCCATAATGAAACATTACATGATGTATACATGTACTGAAATATCACAGGGTACCCTATAAGTATAGACAAGTGGTAGAAGTCAACTAGCAGAAAGTAAAATAATAAATAATAATATAAAAAAACTTTTGAATCATACAAGTAACTCTCTAGCACTTCTACATGCTACATATAAAGTCTTATTTTTCTCTTCTAACTCACCAATCTATTTTATTTATTAACCTTATAAAGACACACGCTTTAGAGGAACATGGGTCTGAGCATTACCAATATTCTATGCAGGAAATTAAAGATAATATTTTTCTCCAGTGCTTTCTCGTTGCTCACAATGCCATGCTCTTTATCAGATGAAATGACAAATAATATCACTGGACTTTATAGAATTCTGTAACGCACAGTACTGAGTGGTCCTCACCAGTATCCCTCCTAGGTTCTGACCCTTCTCCTCAGAGCCTCTAACAAAAAATAAAATATCCCGTAGGACAAGCCTGAGTGGGCACAGGCATCACAAGGTGTGATGAAAGAAGCCGATAGAGATTTTGTGTGTTTATTCTTGCAAGTGGATTTATGTGTTAGCAGGTAATGGAGAGATTTGGAGGGAAGCATCAATCAGATATACCATGACTAGCATAATAGCAGACTAGAGGGAAAACTGCTTGATATTAAAGGGATACAATTAACTCTTTGTCCATGTGCAGATCACACTAAAATATTAAGTTGGTAGGACCAGTTCCAGAGCTAGCTGATTTCACACTCCTTCAGTGGAATGCAGGAACATTTGACAGAGGGAGTGGATTGTATAGGCCACACTATTTTTCACAGCATCAGCAACACCTGAGCTGGAGGCTTTTTTCTTTTCTTTTCTTTTCTTTTCTTTTCTTTTCTTTTCTTTTCTTTTCTTTTCTTTTCTTTTCTTTTTTTCTTTTTCTTTTTCTTTCTTTCTTTCTTTTTTTTTTTAGTACAGGAGAGAATTTACTGTGTTGTGTTTATAGTCTCCTTTTCTACACTATTTATTTATTTATTTATTTATTTATTTATTTATTTATTCTATTGTATGTGTGTATTCACATGCACACATGTACATACCACAGCATGTGTGTAGACCTATGGGACTCACTTCTCTCTACCCACCATGTGGGTTCCAGGGATCAAGCCCAGGTCATCAGGCATGGTTGGGCTAGTGCTGTAGCTGACTGAACCATGCCACCTGCCCTGAGATGCCCTGTAGTTTAATGTAGCATCCAACAGAGATAATTAGAAATTTTAAGTTCTTGTTGAATGTGTAACATGGGAACACACACGTATACAATAAGGAAGGCCTCTGAGTCTAGAATAATCTCTTCATCAATGGAGAAGAAACTCACACCCCTGAGCTTGAAGCAGGACATTGCTGCATCCCACAACTTCCTAACCACCCACTCTTACCCATGTTCTTTCTCTCCTACTGTATGATTTTTTCCTTTGCTCATTCCTCAGTCCATCTTCTAACTCTATCCATCTCATCTGACTTTAGCCTGCTGGGAATTCTCAGGCACCTGGAATGGCAGCCTAACTCAAGGTAGAGCTTTTGGCCACAGAGCTGCAAATATTCTCATAGGAAGAGGAAAAGGTGGGGTCATTGTAAAACTACAATATAACTCATCATTCAAATATCCATACCTTTTGACTGAGCCTATGATATTCACCATGTAATGACTAGGAAACAAAGATAAATTCTATATGCCTCTGATTGAGATGATTTTTTATTGTTGCTAAAAAGCAGAACGCAGAAAGAACTGGGTTAATATGAAGTAGAGTTAGCTGGGCATGGCAACTCACACCAAGTATCGCAACACTTGGGAGGCTAAGACAAGATGATTGTCCTGGACTCAAGTCCAGTCTAAACTACAGAGTGAGAATCTGGTGGTGGTAATGGTGGTGGTGGTGTTTTGTTTTAAACATGCAGACAAAATAGAAGAGTATCTTAGTTAGGGTTTCCATTGCTGTGACCAAAAGCCACTTGAGTAAGAAAGGGTGTTTGTTTGCTTGCTTACACTTCCACATCACTGCTCATCATCAAAGGCAGTCAGTATAGAAACCTGGAGGCAGGATGTGATGCAGAGGCCATGGAGGAGTGCTGCTTCCAGACTTGGTCCTCATAGCTTGCTCAGGCTGCTTTCTTATAGCATCTAGGACCACCAGCCCAGGTGTATGGACCACCCTGAATGGGCTGGGCCTTCTAACATCAATCATTAAGAAAATTCCCTTAAGGCTTACCTACAAAAAAAAGACCTTATGGAGGTGTTTTCTCAACTGAGGTTCCTTCCTCTCTGATAACTCGAGCTTATGTCAAGTTGACACAAAAGTAGAAAGCACATGGAGTTTGTTCTGAATTTTGAGAATCTGCCATACATAGTGAAGGAAGGATGTCATTTATACTAAGTACCTGTATTAAATAGACTAAGGAATGAGATCATTATTAATTAAAAAATTAAGGAGTCTGGAGTCACTGAAGCATGAGACTTCAGAATCACTGTGGAGAGTAAGAAAGGCAACCTCTTTGGGTCAAGAAACAACCTTGATAGATTGATGGAGTCAAGGTTTTGTTAACTCTACCCTTCTCAGAACTATATTTACAAAGATAAAAACTGGAGTATATTGGATTAAAATAGAAACCAATTCTCTTCTAGCATAGCTGTATCCACGGGCCCATTAGCTGTCTATGACTCCTAGGTAAACTACCCCTGCCTAAAGTTTAAAGCTGAATCATAGAAGTAAACTTCTAGGCCATAAAATAAAATGGTGGGTTTGCAGTTCAGAAGCCAATGCTGTTAACTACCCCAATCCATACAACGGGGAAAGAACCCAATGAGAAGATGGTAGGTGGCCACTTAGGCTATGGTAGATATGAGCAAAATGAGGGTCAAAAACAAAACAATAAAAGAACTGAAAAGAACCAAGACACAGGAAGTGACCTTTGCTAGACCAGGACTTTGCTAGTGAATCATTCTGATATCCTAGAGGCAATCGGCATGAACCATGTACCTGATTTGGGTCAGCCATCCATCTATCCTCTTCTCCTCTAGCTTCAGGGGAGCCAACACCTTCTTCTGGCCTCTGAAGGTATCTGAAAGTACTTGAAGTCATATACATAGAACTTACACACACAAACATCCACATAATTTAAATAATAAATAAATAAATAAAAATTATAGCATCCTTTTAAAAAATGAAATAAAAAAGAAGAAACTTAGCAATATTTCAGTTCATAATTTAACATTCAAATACAAAACAAATATAGTCAATAAACAGCTTTGTCATACACTCAACTTTAGTGAAGTATTGATTCTGACAAATGATTCTGACTTTGAACTTGAAGCCCTGCTCTCTCTGACAATGAAGGAAGAGAAATACCCATCATGTCTGTACACCAGAAACCTGTAAGATTGCAACACTGAAACTTTCTCTTTTAAAGAAACTCTTCCTCTTCTGCAAATCTGCTCATTATACCAGGCTTAGATTATATTAGACTTTTCTTCTTGAACAGAATTAAAAAAATAAAAGCAACATTTATATTTAGATGGTATTTTATTGAATAGTTAAATTGAAATTATAGCAATGGTCATAAAGTATGTATACACATTCTGAAAATAACACATATACTAAATAAAATGAATTTTCCAGTGTAGGTGAATGATCCACCATGTAAGGAAATGTTATGATTCTTAAAAACTCATAGTCCCTAAACTATGAGAACATTTAAAATGGATGCAAGGTAATGTATAAGCACAGGTAGTTATTTATCAAATGAAGAAGAGCTTTAATACCAACCACAAAAACACCCAAGGTAAGGTTGTACGTATTTTTCTTATTCCCCATTTTTTTTGTTTCATTCATTTGTCTTTGAGTATATCTTTTTGTACCTGTGAAGCATTTTTATGATGTCATACTTGCATCAGCTTTTAATATTTATTTAAAGACTTCTATCCTTTTAATATTAAACATACTCTTAATAATCCAATTTTCTCATTTGTCTTTTTCTTCCCATAAACCACTCTAGCAGAACTTGTCAATAAAATGTATAAACAAATAATCCTTTTCTTCAGTAACCATGCTGGTTCTAACAGTGAGAATGAAGTGAAATACAGCGTTGTCTAGTATAACTATTCTTAGTAACTGCCTTAACGAGGATGCTCTACAATATTTGCAATAAATGTTAAGGTTATTTACCCTATCACTTTACAAATCAAAAAGAATAGTTTCATTAGACATGATTTTGGAGTCCAGAACTTTTTAAATGAAATATGAAATTATTAAGGAATTTCAAAAGCATTAAATGTGAACATAAAACCACTACAGCTTCAAATGGAGCCAATGTTGGAAAGGAGGGAGGGAGGGAGGGGGGGAGAGAGAGCAGTTTGTCTCTCTCTCATAACCACTAAAGTTGGAAACACGTCACCAGAAGAATATTGACTGCAGTCAAATACTCAAAGCCCAAACTTTCCTTGCCTTGACTATTTGCAGCATTTTTAAAACATCATTTCATGCCATTATATTAATAGAATTAATTGCAGGCTTGTTTGTTACAGTATTTCATGAAAGCATTTCCTTTTTAGTTATCAGGAGGGTCTATAAAATGGGTAAAGATAATTACAGGAATAATTTCTAGCCATCTACATAGTTAACAATCCACCTTTCTGTGCTCTCATTAGCAGTAAGACATGGACTGTCACTGTAGGGTTTTCAACTAGTACACGCGGTATTGAAGGAAAAATTCTCTTTCAGACTTATCCCAAACTATGAGGTTTTTATCTTAGTTTTCTCCATTTCTATTTTTTTCTCATCTCTGAACTCAGAAAATGAGATATCATCTTTTTTTTTTTTTTTTTTTTTTTTCAGATTGAAGTCATTTCTCGGTCCTTGAAAGTCTGGGTTAATTCCTTTCTGAAACAGATCAATGCCCATCAACATTGCTGGTCCATCATCCCCAGTCATTCTAGATGACAAAAATCAGAAGAGAACACACACTTGGTCAGCTATCCCTTGAGAGAGAGAAGGATGTTATCTTACTAGCATTCGTTCCAAATCTACAGTGTATGTCATGGTTGTCTGACCAAAAGTACTCTATCTTTGCTTTCCATGCCACTCAGAAAATGCTCAACAAAAATGCTATGTGAACAACATCACGGAATTCCAGAAAGAGGTTTTCAGTGCTCCCAGAAACTGGTGTCTCATTTTCTAATTATTATTTATTTTCACACTTGTGACATACAAGCTCACGTCTGAGGATTTATTTAAAATAAAAATCCCTGCAAGAAGTGTTTGTCATACCAAATTTTTGGCTCAATAATTTCTTCCAAGTCTCTTGCTTCAATTCAAATATGGTGCTAATATTTTAATGAGATTATATAGGGAAGAAACATTTTTTCTCATTCACTCCACAAATATTGAAACATCATCCACTTCCATGTTACACATATGGGCACCTCTCTAGAAGCTAGGGACCCAAATTGTTCCCATTTAAAGAAATCAAAGTATAGAAGTGTATCTTGGATTTTGCAGTAAGTATAGGCACTTATTTCAGCTAAATTATAGTCTATCCAAAAATTTTTTAAACTTACAAAATAGTGTCCATTTGATGCTTATAATACTTTTAACAATATGTTCAATATTAGCTATTAATATATCTGAAAGACTAGAAAATCATGAATCATATATTTTTGTTATTATTATTATATTATGTTAATACATTATGACAATAATAGGTGCTAATATAACACTATTATTAGTGTAGTAGCATAGTAACTGTTAAAAATCTATGCCATTCTCATCTGTGGAATTCTTTACCCGAACTGGGCTGCCTTGTCTGGCATCAGTGGGAGAGGTTACACCTAGCCCTGCAGAGACTTGATGTGCCAGGGGGGGGGTGGTGTTGGGGGATACCTAGGGGAATTCCTACCCTCTCACAGGAAAAGGGGATGGGGGATATGGGAGGGACTGTGTGTGGAGGAGACTAGGAAAGGAAGCAACTACTGGGATGTAAAATGAATAAACAAATAAATGAATGGAGAAAAAGTAACAATGATACCATTCACGGTAGCTTTATTCATTTACCAATTCAAAAAAAAATATTATATTATATTTTAAGGCTAAATACTGGCCCCCACGTTCCGGTTGCCCCCAGGGATGAAGAGATCCTCAAATACACCAAACGATGCTACGTAACCTTGCTCCTTAATTTAAAACTATTAGTTGAATAAAGATGCCTACAGCCTGTAGCTAGGCAGAAGAAAGGTAGGCAGGGCTTCAGTTCCAGGGCTTGGGGTCTGAGGCAGAGATCATGAGGAGAAAGAGAGAGGGGAGAAGGAGGAAGAAGACACCATGGGGTAGGTGGGTTGTGAGAGCACGGCCATGAGGGCTGGCTTGCTAGAGTAGGAGGAGCCCAGGCAGAACAGGACAAGTGATATCTTGGGGTTACTGACAGGGAAGTAGACAAGCAAGCATAGCTCTAATTCTTTAAGGCTTATTATAAACTTTCTTTTTTAAAAAAAGGAAGTTAATGACTATTAAGTTTTAACTAAATAGTCACCATTTTCTCTTCTTTATAAAGGTTATCCAACTAAATAAACCATCTTCCTATAACAAAAACAAAAAACTATGACATTCAAGTAGCACTTTGGGAAAGCATTAATAACAAAGCCACCTCAATCAAGATGCACTTTAGATATTTCAACTATCATCTCTGAGTAACTGGTGCATTCTTCTGGAGGTATTTTGCCTATTATTGCTTTTTAAATATCCTATTGATAATAGATTTGTTTGAATGTATCCAAACCTTTTTATAAATGACTACACTAACAATGGCATTCAATAGAATCAAGGAAATCTTTATATCAAGGTCAAAAGTAAACCTTGGGATAGCTTCTCCTCTCACAGGAAAACCTATTACCAACCTTCAAAATCTGATGGGATTATTGGGAAGGAATGCAAGCTGACTCCAGACAGGAATTCATAGGCATTGGTGGATTTCAAAAGAATGCTCACATTGTTTCATAGGTGCGGTAAAAGAAAAGATGAATTCTTAGATAAGAGTGCATCAAAGAAGGCACAGTCTAAATTAAGCTTCCTTTATTGCTGAAATAAGTCATTTCAAATTACCTTGTCTTTTAAACTGGGTTTAGTGTGTCTTAATTTACATCACGAATGATCATATTTTAATCTCCAAAATACTCAACAGAGAATCTATGCCAAAGCAAAATTACACTTAAAATACTACCACTTTCTCTAACTTTGCCAATTCGATCTGTCATAAGCAGCTCTTCTCACATGTAATTACATGACTAAGAAAGTGGGAGTTCTTCAACTAACACACAAGCTATAGGATTGCTATTAGCTAACAAAACAACAGTGTGTGTGTGTGTGTGTGTGTGTGTGTGTGTGTGTGTGTGTGTGTGTAAAACATTATCTCAACAGAACAAAGAGAGAAAACAATTCACTTGCAGAAATATTTGGCTAACTATTCAGACAAAACAAGTTTTCACAGGTGAAACAAAGCAATCTCTGAAAGACCTTTAATGTTTGGAAAACACCACTGGATGGATATTAGTAAATATGATATGAAATATTAGGTTTATTTTAATAAATATAGATTTATTAAAGCTAATATTAAATATTAAAACTAATATTTAAAAGTTCATTTGAAGAGATGTTTTTTAAATACTGGAAGGGACTATCCAATACAAAATATTATAAAGCACATAGTTGTGTAATGTTGAGTCCCTTTACACAGTGAGTGAAGTCTCTCAGTATACTGACTGCTTCCTTACTCAGGAGCTGGGTCTCCTCTTAATTGTCCCACAAAGGCAACACCTTTACTCACTAGCATCTAATCTCAAGAGCATTAAAACACTGACCTTTACATCATGCTACATAATATCACCAATAATTTCCACTTGCAAATATATAAAATATGTCACTGAGGTAATATGGTAAAAATACAGGCATTTAATTCACTGCTTTCCATTGCAACTGTGGCCACCACTTGTTTCTTTTTATAAAACAACCTAGACTGTTTGGATCACCTAATCTCTTAAGAACAGAGAAACTGTCCAAGACCTAAATGTGGGTCTTTGTTTCCATGACTGTGTTTCTCTAATGAGGTCATAATTGTCTTCTTCAAAGCCTACTTTACTAGCTTTGTGGGTTATTTTTAACACTACTCTTCGCTGACCTTTACTACTTTGCTGTATATTTTAAGAGGTCCTAAACTGATCATTATGAGGACAAGCCAGGCACTGGGAATATTTAAAGGTTCCCTCGGTGGCTGAGTCTATGTGCAACAAAGTTGGAAACAACTTTCTGAACTATATGCTCTGTAGAAAAATAAAATACATATGTTTTGATTTTTTCCAACAATTGACTTAACTTTTTAACTTTGCAAAGTAATATAAATTCAGGGTCTTACATAAAATGACAGTAAATATGGTTTCCATAAAATATCCATCTATGGGGATGGGGAAATGGATTGCCTGTTAAAGGGGTTTCAACATAAGCATGAAGCCATGAGTGTGGACCCTAGCATTCACATAAGCTTCAGCACACCTGTTTTCACAGGGTTAAGACAAGACAAGCGGATGTTTGGAACTTGGTGGCCAGCTAACAGAGCTGAATTAGTGAGCTTCAGGTTCAGTGAGAGGCTCTGCCTCAGATATAAGGTAGAGTATGACTAGGGAACACACTTAATGTTGACTTCTGGCCTTTACATAAAGGTGTACACTCAAGCACACACTCATGAGCACATGTACACACACATGCACACACACACATATACCTATCATTTTTATAGTAAAACTATCTAATAGATCATGTTTAAATGAAAAAAAGCCTCAAGCATGACAAAGTAAATACCAATGTACTTTATGGTAGTTAGCTTTTCTTCACTGTGACATAATACATGAGAAAGTCAATTTAAAAGGAAGGAAGAGTCATATTAACAATTTACATTTTTGGTGTCATGAATTGACATAAGCCTTCACATTCACTCCACCATTAAGCTACACCCAGCCCCACCCACCAGTGTGTATGTATGTGTGTATGTGTGTGTGTGTAAGAGATTGAGAGAGAGAGAGAGAGAGAGAGAGAGAGAGAGAGAGAGAGAGAGAGAGAAATATGTTGGAAGTCACACCCAGGACCTTCAGCATACTAACAAACTGCCCTTACACTAAACTGATTCTTTCACAATCTTTTCTGATAATATTTTTATTTATTACTTGAAATTTTCATATTTTATACAATGTATTTTTATGATATCCACCTACCACTACATCCTTCTGTTTTTCCCTAATGTCCCCAACTCCATCTCCCTCCCAAGTTGCTATCTTTTTTTGCCCATAAGCATAAATATTTCTCCTGTGGAACAGGCCTCATACACAAGCAGAAAATGGTTGATTACCCCGATAACAATTATGCCACTGACTTACCAGGGGCCCATCTTCCCTTGTAAGTCAGTATTGTTTGTAGTATGCAGGGTCTAACAGTGGATAAGACCAATAATATTTGTTATCCCCTGCAGCCTGCAGTGAGTCATACTGCCTCTAAGCAGGTGGTTCTATTGTATGTAAGAAAGCAAACTGAGCAAGCCAAGAGGAGCAATCCAGTAAGCAGCACTTCTTCGTTCTCTATACTTCAGTTCCGGTTGCCAGATTCTTGTCCTACTTGGGTTTTTTCCTTAGCTACCCCTGATGATACTATGGAACTTGTAATCCAAATAAATACTTTCTTCTTAATGCCAGAATCCATGGGTTGGGATTCCAGACTGAATAAAAAGAAGAAGGAAAGCTGAGCATCTGCATTCACTCATGCTTTCTGCTCTCTGACTGTGCACACAGTGTGCAAGCTGCCTTATGTTCCTGCCGCACTGCTTTTCCTCTTCAAGAGACTGTATCTTCAAAGTGTAAGCCACAAAGGGAAGCCACCCTTCCTTCCTTAAACCTCTCTTCTTAGGTATTTTGTTGCAAACTAAAAAGTAAACAGTACAGCAGTTAGTATGCCTGCCCATGTATGGTGGTTTGAATAGACATGTTCCCCATAAACTCACATGTTTGAATGCTTGACCCATAGGTGGGGCACTATTAGGAATGTGGCCTTATTGGATAGGAGTGGACTTGTTGGAGGAAGTGTGTCTCTGTGGTGGAGGCCTTTGAAGTCTTCTATGTTCAAGCTACGCCCAGTGTGTGGAAGAGAAACACCTTCTGCTGCCTGCAGATCAAGATGTAGAATTCTTGGCCTCTCTAGCACCATGTCTGCCTGGATGCTGCCATGTTTCCCACCATGATGATAATAGACTAAGCCTCTGAACCTCTAGGTCAGCCCCAATTAAATGTCTTCCCTTATAAGAGTTGCCTTGGTCATGGTTTTCTTCACAATAATGGAAACTGTTAACTAAGACACCATATTGCAGAAAATGGAGAGAAGCTCCATTTATTGAGAGTATTGTAGGCTGGAAAACAATCTGCCATACTCCTCCATGAAGGACTCCAATAAATGTCCTTCATGTTCAGATGCCACGTTAGGTCCTAATGATTAAAATTCAAGTGTGTGAATGTCCCTGTAGGTAAGCAGCTTTAGCATCTCACTCACATGCTACATCACTCTCCAGGCCTTATTCAGAATTGCTATCATGATATGATAGTCACATTCATAGTTTTTAACTGTGGTTACAATGTTGCTTTTCTTATAAAGTTTTACCTGATTGGCCTCATGTTCTATTCTAACCTAAAAATCACATCTTGAATATCTACCTCCCTAACTCTCAATATCTAATACACATAACTTCTAACCTTTTACAAATCATTCATTATTCATGACATTGAGATTTAGTACTTTCAATAGCCAAAACACTGATGGTAAAGACACACACACACACACACACACACACACACACACACACACACACACACACATATCTATCCACTCCATCTTTTGTGGTGCTTCCAGATAGTTGTATATGTAACTAGTATTGTTTCATCAACACATTTCAAACACAGATTATCAGATGGGCCACACCCTCTAGTCTTTATTCCTATGACTGGTTCTCAAGGAAAACATAGGCAATTTCTCAGGAACCATATTTGCTATATCTGACCTATAGTAAATACAATATTGAAATGTGAATTTACTTTAATACAAATACATGTATATTCCATATAACTTTCCTTTCTATTTTAGGACTTACTTGTTTCATAATATTTCATATTAGATGACCATAAAAAGTAACAAAACCTATGTAGCAGGAACCCAGGAGTGAGACTGTTTTCATTAATAAAAACTCTTAAATAATAAATATTTATCAGATATGCATAGCTGATTTTATGAGAGTTAAAATTTAATGAACAAAACCAATTGAGCATACATCATGAGCCTTGATGACCTGGAGTGGCATCATAATAGTTTTTTGATTTTTTTAAAGTAATCACTAATAACAATATTGATTACTAGGCAGAATGTATGCTGTGTGCAAAGATTTCTGATTGATGAGACCATTTTTCCTACATTTGAATCCAACCTAAGGATCTAAAGGCAACAGTAGCACTCAAAAATTTTTCATATAAGAATAAGTTATCTTTGAGAGCATATAATCTCCTGAGATATAAACCAAGATTTGGCTTCTGGCTCTCACCTCTTGTGATATTCCAGCTCTACTACACGACCACACAGCCAATATCAGAGAAGAGAATAAAGGATAAATCATTTCCAAGTTTACAGTCCACCAAGGCTGTGTAGCCTCATCCCTGTGCTGAATCTACTCATTTTATAGGAGAGGTATGTTGTCTGGGACTCTGTACTTTACCGAGGCTGCCTAAACTGAAAATTCTTAAAGGTTCTGCTGCTGGGACTTCTGCTGTTTTCCTGTGTAATAAACCCTCTACTTGAAAAGATAGAGTACAACTGAAACTTATTTGATAGGTGCCTCAGATACAGTTACAGCCCATCTACTCCTCTAAAATATTTCTCTGATATCAATTAATTAAACTGGCAATTACATTAAATGCTTACTTGAAGGGAATAGATTTTTGTTTTTCAGAAATATGACTCCAAAACCAAACTTTGAAAGCATTCAATAAATATTAGCAATGCACAACTTATAGAAGTAACCTATGGAGTTATTTATATTACCCTACTATATTGTTTTAAGAAGTAGGGAAACTAAGTCATAAGGCTTCATAACCTATAAAAGATCAGAAATCACTTAAGCTCTGGAAATAAAATTAAAAGCTTTCCAAATTCCACTCATGATCCTACCCACAGACTGTAAATCCTCTCTTTAGATATCATTAAATTTTCCTTAACTCAAGTAGAAGGTTTCATTTTAGACCTAAAGGTCTCTGGTTCAAGTGCCAAAATGGAATGATTTGTCATAAAACTACAAAAAGAACTTTGATTAAAGAACTCCTAATGAAGATCTGACATTTAATCTGTTCTTTTATTGCGTACGATCTTTAAATATTCTCTCCTTATGAATTCACTTCATATTCATTTGAATTAGTACTTGATCATAGGAACATGACTGTGTGCTGCCACTAAAGAAGATAATTAAGCAATATGTTCTGCCAAGGACATGGCTACCCTACCATATCCATCATCCCCCTTGGATAGTTAATAATTTCGGTAATGTTGCCATGACACTGTAATGAGAATGTTTCATATCCTGCAGCTCCTTTGTCAATTGGACCTGCTCTAAGGTCAAATGCTGGAAGCTTTGGAATAAAACTCTCATATGTTTGCTGTGCCCCTTCGGAGGGCCTTTCCCCCAACATTAGTGAAGAGAAATAAACAATAGAGCATAGATGGTTCCTAAGGGAAATTTCCTCATAGCCCAATTACTCAGTGAGCATTCCACTTGTATGGAGTGCAAAAAAAAAAAATAATGTTGTGTGAACTTGGGCAGAATATCAGAAAGTATGTGCATTGGTGGAGTATATACATGCTGAGATAAAATACTAAGAAGCAGAGTCACAACTAAGGAATAATTTTAAAATAAAGGTTCCAAGAAATGGGCTTAAAGTGAATGAGTAATAAATACTTTTTGTCATTATTTCCAGAATAATTGCAAATTTGGAATTCCCTTCCCAACCAAGGCCTCAGCTCAGCTCAACTAAAACATCAAAAATAGAGACAGACTAAAAGATTAAGAATTTAAACTTAGTCTTCAGAATTATAGCAAGACTCTGTGTGTGTGTGTGTGTCTGTGTGTGTGTGTGTGTGTGTGTGTATCTCTGTATTCCCATGAAGACTATACCATAAAAGACACTCTTATAGTCAAAAAGAAATTTATTTCACATTGTTATGTTTTTATTTATTGAAGAAAATAATCTTAGTAGATACTAGTCTACATTTGTGGATTTAAATTAGCTTATATTTGGAATGATCTAATAATTATTTTATAACCCTGATTGATGGTAAAATTAAAAAAAAAAACTTTGAGTTGCAATGTAAATATCCTTAGACTCCACAGGTTACAAACACTAGTCCTCAAAAAACCCCTTGGACAAGGCTCCCCATGGACTCCTCAGAAATATAGATCACCATCCCAAGATTTTCAACATTTTCTCAGCACTTAAAATCTCAGAAAAAAAATGAAGATAAAACATTATATCAGAGAAAGATGATATGGGGAAATACTTTATTCTTTTACACTGTTCACTGAGAAAGATGTAAAACATGGAAAGCCACTAACAGCATCTTCTTACAAAGCTCATTGTTGCTCATATTATAAATACCACCCATCTTCCCAGGGTTAACTAGAAGTATGTTCATATTAATGTCTGAGTTCTCCCATGTTTAGATATAAGACATTCCTTTCTTCAAACTGGAAGGTGGATGTCTCTCACATAAGGATCTTATGATGAAATTAAGGAAATTCTTTTCTAGGTTGTATCCCATGATTCAAGAGAGAAAGACAAAGTCAGGCAATCCTGCTGTTTTTCCAAAGGTCGTGATACTGTTATGGGTGGGCGTGGCCTGAGCCTCGTTCACTATAGCTGAGCTGCTCTCACCTTTCCTTCCGTTTGCTTTTATTCTCTAAAGCCGTTATTTCTGTTCATCTTTTAATCACCACTTCCAAGCACAGTGCTTACACAAAAATTAGTCATCCTTACTATACACTGGAGACCAGAAGTAGAACATTTTCAAGACCAAACTCAAAAGAAATCATAAATACACAGAAACCAATGGAGTTAGGTGGAAACCAGACTGTGAAAAGAAACTATAGGGGGTTGGAGAGATGGCTCAAGGGTAAAGAACATTTGCTGATCTTATAGAGGAGCCAAGTTCAGTTCTCAGCATCAGGAATCCACAAACACCTGTAAGTCCAGCTCCATTGGTCTCTTGAGGCCTCCAAGTGCTCTCTCACATGATATGGGCATAGCTACACAATACACACACACATACCTATGAATTAAAATGTAAAATAATTCCTTTTTAATAAAAGAAAGGAGCTCTTACTAGTGAAAAGTAATTGAGGTTCCTTCTTCTCAGTGCTGGGTAGACAGTACCACTGAACTTCACTAGTCATTAGAACTTTCCATCAGTCACATAAATGATGTCCCTAGAAACCTTGAGATGTTCCCTTTCTAAACATAGGCAACTGCTTTCTTTTGAAACACAATAGGCTGTATAAACGACAAATGTCTTTTTTGTGAAAGATATATTAGTGCTCCTGGCTATTAATGTGTTTTCAACTGCTGAAAATATAATTTTTTCTATATTTAACATTATACTTTAGTCCTTCAAGAAAAAATAACTTAGATATCATTTTCTTAGTTTGTATAGAAATTCCTTTTTTGTATTCCAAAAACATAGAACATGCTCAATTGCTTTTACTTAAAATAAGCTTCAAGTTAATAACTTTATTACACAGAGAATAAATGTAAATATTAAGGCCAAAATTGGTTTTAGATACCTGAGTTTATTATTCTTTTATTGTAATTTAGAAGTAGGCAAATATCTTCCACTTCAGTACTTTGACATGATTGATTTTGTAAGTTTACGCCTTATCATAGAATAAAGTCACCTTTGGGAAACGACAAGCAAAAAATAAATGGAGTTCACATTCACTGATATTTTTACAAAAATCCAAAACCCTGAGACTAGACAGGTCATGATCCTGTGAGAGAACTTACTAAGGCGTGTAGAAGATAAACTAACTAATCTGGACTCAGACTCAGTGCCAAGAGAATTCACACACATAAACATATATTTCACTATAATTCTTATTATCAGTAGACTATTCTATAATAAAACTATAATACTAAGCATACGGAATAACAATATGGCATACAGAAACCTGAAGAGGCTGGTTTTGTAATATCAGCTGAGAGAATATATGTAAAAATCTTTACAAATGTTACTAAGGGTAATGGTTGAGGTTAGATAACTTTTAGCCACACGAGAAGCCCCCTTATTTATCATGAACCCAAACTATCCTTTGGAAAGTGAGTTACAGTCAAATCTCTATAAAAGATCAAATAATACCTAAGCTCTTTACCAAACACTATCCAGGTTCTTCTAAGTTAGTTTTCAATTAGTTCTATACTTGGGCCTCTTCCTCAAGATTCAAAATCCTAAATGTACCACATTTTCTGTATCCATTCCTCTGGTGAGGGACATCTGGGTTGTACTACTCAGTTATTAAAAACAATGACTTAATGAAATTTGCAGGCAAATGGATGGAACTTGAAAATATCATCCTGAGTGAGGTAACTCAGTCACAAAAGAATGAACATGGTATGTACTCACTGATAAGTGGATATTAGCCCAAAAGTTCAGAATACCCAAGTTTCACTTTACAGTAACCGCTGGACTGAGAGTGAGGTCCCAGATGGAGGAGTTGGAGAAGGGACTGAAGGAGCTGAGGGAGTCTGTAACCCCATGGACGGAGCAACAGTGTCAACTGGCCTGACTCCCCCGGTCCTCCTGGAGGCTGGACCACCAACCAAAGAATACACATAGAGGGACCCATGGTTCGGACCACATATGTGGCAAAGAAGGGCCTTATTGGCCATCAGGGGGAGAAGAGGTCCCAGTAAAGGGGAATGTCAAGGTGGCATTGCGGGTGTGGGTGGGCAGGTGGGTGGGAGGTGGAATTCCCTCATAGAGGTGGGGGAAGGGGAGGGGATAGGTGGTTTCCAAAGAGGAGACCTAGAAAGGGGAAAACATTGGAAATGTAAATAAAGTATCAAAAAATAATAAAAAATAATATATATATATTATACATAATTATATTATGTATCATAAGTAAATATATTATTTATATAAAAATAATATGAATAGGTTTATTATATATGTTTATATATGAATATACCTATGTAATATACATAGAGTTATATATAATAAATATATAGTATATATAATGTACAAATATATACATATACACTCATGTGCATTTAAATAAAATATGTAATATATAACATATTATATACAACACATATATTATTATATGCTATATTATTTATAAAATCTTATGTTCACATATATTTATTATATATATGTTAAGAAAAGAATAGTTGTACTGTAGTAACTGACTTGAGATGTACTTCCATGATTTAAAGAGGCCTATAATCAGGTTTGTCTATATGCCAACTGCCTGCCATTTCTGGAACCCAGGAATAGAATGGATTAAAGTAGATGATTATAAGCTTATGTGACACATACTATGAAGCAGGAAAGGAACAAAGACATGTACACAAGAAATAGTGTAATTTATCTTGAACATGAGGAAAACAGGTGAAGGAAAGCTACAGTTGTAAGATAGTGAAAAGAGGGGGAAGCAGAAGGTCAAAGTTAGTTGTGAGTCTGTTTGAGAGAGACAGAGAGACAGAAGCAAAGGATAGTCGATAGCTGGATAGGGTGGCAAACTCCTGCTGTCCACGAGCTAGGAAGGATGAGACTAGAGTATTGTGAGCTTGAGGCCAGAGTCTGAGTGTGAGGTGATAGAGATGGAGATGCAGAGAAAGACAGAGTCAGGAACTGCTGAAGCTGAGCATATGTGTGCGAGATATACTGGGTTGTTGGTATTAAAACTTGTAAATTCTGTACCAGGGCAGGATAATACCCATGGGGAGGCTCCCCTTCCCTGAGGACAAGGGAAGGGGAGAGTAGGGGCAGGGGGTGGAAGGGTAGGGCTGGAAGAGAGGAGAGAGGAGGCTACAATCAATCTTTAAAGTGAATGAATGAATAAATAAATTAATGCAAAAAAGCAAAAGTCACAGTGATCTTCCTGCTTCTGTAAAAAGTAATTATTATGGTGCAAGTTCTCTCTCTCTCTTTCTCTCTGTCCCAATAAATTTTAGTCCTTAAAAAAAAAACACAACAACAACAACCCAAACAATCAAAAACCTTGTAAATTGTAAAACATTTCAATGTGGAAATGAGGGGATCAATATCAATGAGGTGCGGTTGGTTATTTTCACTGAAGGAAACGGCATTGGAGCAGGGAGAGAACAATGACCTATGAACAGATAGAAGGGAAACTACCTAGAAATGTCGCATAGGATCCTTGAATTACAACAAATTTTTAAAAAATGCAAGCTATTAAATGTTTCTAGGAAGGGATATGTGGTAGCTATTCCTGGTTGTCAACTTGACTACATCTGGGATGAACTACAAACCAGAAATGGACGGCACATCTGTGATCCAGATCTTAAGGTATAATAGTTATGAACACCTTAGGCACAGGCAAGGTCATACATGCCTCTAACCTCAGGAGACTGCGGCAAGAAGATCAAGGCCAGCCTGGAACAGAGCAAGTTCTAAATTCAGGCATGGTGGTACACACCTTTAAGCTGGCCCATACCTTCTGCGGAGGCCTACATAAGGACAATGGAAGAAGGAAGACTCACTCTTTTTTGTCGCTTACATTTACTTGCTAGCATATTTGCTGGAACCTACTTCTTCATGATACCAGCATGTACAGAAGACCAGCTGAAACAACTAGCCTCATGGAACCAAGCAACTACTAGATTCTTGGACTTCCCATTCACAGCTGTCTATTGTTGGGTTAGTTGGACAACCAACTGTAAGTCATTACAATAAATTCCCTTAATATATAAAGACATTCAATAGGTTCTGTTACTCTAGAGAACCCTAAGCAAGCATATATTTAATTTGAATTAAACATTATATTAGATAGATAGATAGATAGATAGATAGATAGATAGATAGATAGAAAGATAAACAGATATCAAATCATTCCATAGCAGCCTGTTGATATGTATTGTTCTTCTGTAACCATTAGAAGATGAACTTTAAAAAAAAAAAAAGAACTTCAGGAAATTTAATTATTTGAGGATGGCTAGAAAGAACACATCATGTAAGTAAACTGCTTGTCTTGATTTTAAGGATCCTATGAGATTATAGAGAATAGGTGACATCATGTCAATTTTAAGGAATGAGTTGTTTTGTACACTGGTGTCTAACAATGGATATAAAGACAGCCTGTAGTCATCCACCAGGAGTTCTTTCGCTTCTCTTACCTTCCACTTTGACAGAGTGCTGCAGGGAGTCTCTGAAGCCTAATGTAACTCATCAGTAACTGATGTCACAACATGGTTAGGGATATGGATTTGTTGGTCCAATTAGCTAATTTAGATGACATAATTTATAGCATAAATAAATAATAGTCACAAAACAGATGTGTGCTCAACTGAGGCTCTATTTTTCTGACATGTTAATTTTCTTTATGAGCTCCCATTTCTATTTGGCAGTGAAAACTTTCATTTCAACATCTCTGGGTACAGTCAGTCAGATCTGGCACTATTCTGATTTATTATTAAATTAAATTATAGTAAATTATATTGCTTCTTCATACACTGCCCAGGTCTAAGCTGCCACCATTACTTCTTCCTTTCCTTCTGGATTTCCTAGCTAGTTTGCAGGAAGGAGAGCAGTGTGAAGGGGGTGGGCTTGAGTGTCAACGAACTCTAATATTGACTAAGGAAAGTGTCACAGATACAGTTACAGACAACATGAGTAGGTGTGGCTATTTTAAGGTACTGGGAGGCTGGAATTTAGAGGATTGTCCACATAGTCTTTAATATATGAGCTTCATGACAAAGCAGCACAGACAGAATGAGCATCTGACTTAGCTGCCCACTGAGCTTCCATAACATCCTGGTACATACAAAGCCTTCCAGGGATGGGAACCTTTCTTCCCTCAGTGCTCAGAGAACATGTCTACTTTTGGCAGACTCTGATTCTGGTTACGTTTCTTTCTTGAGGTTCATTCAGGAAGTTGTCAGGCCAGCTCATTTTTCTTTCCTACTTTGTCAATTTCTGTGTCTCATTTTGAGTACCAGTAATAGAACTAGAAGAGTAAGAAAAAGCAAGAGGATATATGGAAGTGAAGACTGGTACAGCCAAACATCCAGGTTTTCTACTGTCTGATTGAGTAACTCAGGATTAGGATTTTGAGTCCAGGCTGACGGTACAAGCATTTCAAGCCAGACCCTTTACTGGCACATTCAAATGAAGACTTTGTAAACACATTAAACATCATGAAAAGAATATTCTTAAGGCACTAGACAATCTAGAAGACATAAGCAAGCTCAGCAGTATGCATGGGTCATTGTCACCATATCTCCCTCCAAAGCATGAGGATATCGATTCTCAATAGATTATGTCAGTAGAGTCTTCCTAATTTTTCCCTTATTTTCCATGTTTTCTGTTATATGGCAAATAATGAATTGAAGATTCCTTGCACAAACATTTAAAATCATTTTGATAGAAACTATTAGATCTCTAAGCACCATTTCATGACTTTAACTTGTCAGTATGTGGGTTACACTTGGACAAACTATCAAGAACTCAGTAGTCAGAGAAACCATGGGTGGTTAAAAAAGGATAGAACATCTTGATTCTTTCATTATTTGAGGATCAGCAATAGGGAAAACCCATACAAATGCCCTAGTAATTGCTGACATGAAATCTAGAAGGTCTGGTGACTGTGTTCAAGCAAGCATATTGAATAACGGAGAAATTTGCTCGTTTTTACTGTGTCATTTTCAGAATGATCAGATGTTGTGCTCATAAACCAGTAAACTATGATTTAACATGACTTTTGTTAATAAACTTTAGGATCTCTGTATTATATATTATTCATATGTCATCTAATAATTCGCTCAAAAGGCTATGGTAAGAAACTGCTGTTTAGGGGTAGAAATATGTACAGCTTTACTGAATTACAATTTCTGCTTTAATAGGGGTAATAGAAAAAGTGTCTAGTGCTTTGCCCCTAGGCCACTAACGCTATCTCTAAAACTAGAAAGCAGGCTCTTTGTAACTATAAGAAGTACCCACTTGATAGAGTGTCCTGACACATAAGATTTGCTTAGCTCCTGGTGGCTCTGACCACAAAATCCATGAATTATTCCACCCTGATCCTTTAACAATATCTCTTCTAAGTTATTTGGTCAAGAATTTATAGCTAAGTCAGATGTGAATAAATGACTCAGTTATCAGAAATTCCAAATTTAGAGCTCTTATATCATCCAAATTAAAATGTCTAACTTTAAAAACTACTTTTAGTTTTATTTTTAATGTGTGGCTATGTGAGTAGGAGGGGCCACTATGTTCCTGAATGCAGTGCCCATGAAAGCCATCGAGAACATTAGACTCACAGAGCTGGAGTAACGTGTGACTGTTGGGTGTTCAGGATGGGTGCTGGGAACCAAGCTCAGGTCTTCTGGATGAGTAGCAAGTGTTCTGATAAGCCATCTTTCCACCCCCAGAAATGTATCTAAATAACTTAGCACGGTTTCATAATACTTCTTAAGTGCTTGATGCTCAAATGGAGAGAGGATGAAGCTGGATTTTGGCATTGTTTTTCATTCACATTACAGAATCTAGCATAGCCATCATTACTTTTCTTGTAATCAAATTTTGGGATCAGACAGGTCGCTTTTTCCTGTTATGGTAATTGAAAAGTTCATTACGACAGGGAATGCTCATTAGTGCTCATTTTCTATAGCCCTTTCTTTGTGATAGAATCCTCATAAAATGTGTCTACTTTACATCAGACTTAGGATTGCTATGGCAAAATACTTGAAAAGCTGACTTAAGGAAGAAAGAGTTTGGTTTTGCTCAGTTATAAAGGATGGTCATTTGATGTTATGTGAATGAGCCAAGAATTAGGGTGACTGGAACATATTATGGGAACTCTTCATTTCATGGCAGTGGGTATCCAGGAGTAAGGGGGGGGACTAGGGACTAGGGACTAGGCACAATCTTCATAACAAGCCACAGGAGACTCATGTTCTCTAAGTAGCCCTGACCTCCTAGAGTTTTCACCATTTCTCAAAATAGAGTCACCAGCCAGTGAACAGCATTAAATTCACCACCCGAAGAAAATTATTCATGCCCAAAACACAACATCCAGAAGACATGCATTTGAAGACTTCTGTCTTTACTTCTCTATTCTGCTGATAAAGTGAAATTTTAACCTACAGGAAAAGAGAACATGAGGTAAGTACCATTTCTAGGACCTTCACTTTTAAAGAATAAATATATACTCTATTTTTCTTGCCCTTTCCTCTCTACGTAGGATGTAGATTACAAAGGTGGAAACTGACAAAATTTGCATTCTTCTACATGTAGACCGCCAGTTGACCCAGCACCATTTGTTGAAAATGCTATCCTTTTTCCACTGAGTGGTTTTAGCTCCTTTGTCGAAGATCAAGTGACCATAGGTGTGTGGGTTCATTTCTGCGTCCTCAATTCTATTCCATTGATCTACCTGCCTGTCACTGTACCAGTACCATGCAGTTTTTATCACTACTGCTCTGTAGTACAGCCTGAGGTCAGGGATGCTGATTCCCCCAGAAGTTCTACCTGAGGACCCAGCTATACCTCTCCTGGGCATATACCCAGAAGTTGCTCCAAGACACATGCTCCACTATGTTCATAGCAGCCATATTTATAATAGCCAGAAGCTGGAAACAACCCAGATGTCCCTCCTCAGAGGAATGGATACATAAATTGTGGTACATCTACACAATGGAGTACTACTCAGCTATTAAAAACAATGACTTCATGAAATTTGCAGGCAAATGGATGGAACTTGAAAATATCATCCTGAGCGAGGTAACTCAGTCACAAAAGAAGGAACATGGTATGTACTCACTGATAAGCGGATATTAGCCCAAAAGTTCAGAATACCCAAGTTTCACTTTACAGTAACC
>CM052719.1:30254726-30293075 GCA_028551405.1 Uromys caudimaculatus
ACTCAATTCTTCAGAGACTTAGAAAGAGCAATTCTCAAATTCATTTGGAATAACAAAAATCCCCGGATATCAAAAGCTATTCTCAACAACAAAAGAACGTCTGGGGGAATCAGCATCCCTGACCTCAAGCTGTACTACAGAGCAGTAGTGATAAAAACTACATGGTATTGGTACAGCTACAGGCAGGTAGATCAATGGAATAGAACTGAAGATCCAGAAATGAACCCACACACCTATGGTCACTTGCTTTTCGACAAAGGAGCCAAAACTATCCAGTGGAAAAAAGACAGCATTTTCAACAAGTGGTGCTGGCTCAACTGGCGGTCTACATGTAGAAGAATGAGAATTGATCCATTCTTATCTCCCTGTACAAAGCTCAAGTCCAAGTGGATCAAGGACCTCCACATAAAACAAGATACACTGAATCTAATAGAAGAGAAAGTGGGGAAAAGCCTCGAACACCTGGGTACGGGGGAAAAGTTCCGAAACAGAACACCAATGGCTTATACTCTAAGATCAAGAATCGACAAATGGGACCTCATGAAACTGCAAAGCTTCTGTAATGCAAAGGAAAGTGTCAATAGGACAAAACAGCAACCAACAGATTGGGAAAAGATCTTTACCAACCCTATGTCTGATAGAGGGCTAATATCCAACATATACAAAGAACTCAAGATGTTAGACTCCAGAAAACCAAATAACCCCATCAAAAATTGGGGAACAGAACTAAACAGAGAATTCTCAACTGAGGAAATTCGCAGGGCTGAGAAGCACCTAAAGAAATGCTCAACATCCTTAGTCATCAGGGAAATACAAATCAAAACAACTCTGAGGTTCCCCCTCACACCAACCAGAATGGCTATGATCAAAAACTCAGGTAACAGCAGATGCTGGCTAGGATGTGGAGAAAGAGGAACACTCTTCCATTGTTGGTGGGATTGAAGCTGGTACAACCACTCTGGAAATCAGTTTGGCGGACCCTCAGAAAAATGGACATAATACTACCTGAGGACCCAGCTATAACACTCCTGGGCATATACCCAGAAGATGCTCCAACATGCAGTAAAGACACATGCTCCACTATGTTCATAGCAGCCATATTTATAATAGGCAGAAACTGGAAACAACCCAGATGTCCCTTATCAGAGGAATGGATACAGAAAATGTGGTACATCTACATAATGGAGTACTACTCAGCTATTAAAAACAATGACTTCATGAAATTTGCAGGCAAATGGATGGAACTTAAAAATATCATCCTGAGAGAGGTAACTCAGTCACAAAAGAACGAACATGGTATGTACTCACTGATAAGCGGATATTAGCCCATATGTTCGGAATACCCAAGTTTCACTTTACAGTAACTGCTGGACTGAGAGTAAGTTCCCAGATAGAGGAGTTGGAGAAGGGACTGAAGGAGCTGTGGGAGTCTGCAACCCCATGGAGGGAGCAACAGTGTCAACTGGCCTGACACCCCCCCACCCCCTGGTCCTCATAGAGGCTGTACCACCAACCAAAGAATACACATGGAAGAACCCATGGTTCGGACCACATATGTGGCAGAGGAGGGCCTTGTTGACCATCAGGGGGAGGAGAGGCCCCAGTAAAGGGGAATGTCATGGTGGGAATATGGGAGTGGGCAGAAAGGTAGGTGGGAGGTCAAATTCCCTCATAGAGGTGGGGGAGAGGGAGAGGATAGGTGGTTTCCAAAGAGGAGACCCAGAAAGTGGAAAACATTGGAAATGTAAATAAATATCAAAAAAAAAAAAAAAAAAAAAAAAGAACTTGGTATATAGCCTAGGCTGCCCTCTGCCTGCTCTTCAGCCTTTTAATTGCTGGGATTACACATGTGCTACATGCCTGATTTAGTTGGAAGGAAAGAAGGCTAAGAATAGGAATTAGTACTGATGGTAGGTGGAGACTCAAGCTGCCTGCTGAAAAGAGGAGAATCAACCTTTTTCACTGTGTTGGAGTGGTATGAGATCTGACCATTTTTGTAGTTAGAAAATACTGTTAAAACAAATATTTTCCTTGTGTTTAGATATTCCCTTGTGAGATCAGAGAGCAGTTTGTCTATGGGGATATTATGAAGAGCTAGTGCACATCATATCTCATGCACTGTTGGAACAGAAAGGGCGACACTCTTGGTGGGTAACAGATTATGGTCAGATGGTGTGAGATCCTGTCATATCTGCTCTTTATGAAGCTCCTTGTTTCTATTTTAGTTGATTATTCTCCATTTACCAAGAAGCCTCAGCAGACAATGTGCACAATTTAGAATATTTCAGGTAAGGATTCTAAGTATTCATTTGAGTCTGTGCAGTGCCTCCTCAGACTGAATGCCACAGATACACCCAGGTCAAGACAAAGGAGGGAACAAAGGAGAACTCCATGTGTACTTAATATTTATCAGTGTGGTACGTTTCTCTAACAGAAAAAGAAAAGACAAAGTTAGTTTAATTGGATCCAGTCTCTTTTTAGTGCCTTTTCTTATTTTCTCAGAGAGAGAGAGAGAGAGAGAGAGAGAGAGAGAGAGAGAGAGAGAGAGAGAAGACTTAGCCAAGCAATGATTTAAGTCTAGTCAAGTATTTCTTTGGGTGCCAAGTTAAGAAGACATGGCGGTTTCTTTCTCGTTCACTGAGGTGAATTTTCAGCCCAGACTTATGGATTAGAATAGAAGAGCAATCAGTTCTAAAGAGAAAAATACATTTGGTGTCTGTCCTGGAAAAATAATTGAAAGCATGAGTGTTGTATGGTTTCTTTGAAACATAAAAGTGCACATAATCACAGAAAGCAGAAAGCCATCTGTTTGTTGTTAGGCTCGTGTTTTATTTTCTTGCTTATACTTTCAGTGTATTCAATAAACTTAGCTTTTTATAAAGAAAATTAATTATTATTTATGCTAGGTTTACATCCGTGATAAATGTACTCATTTCCCCTATTCCATTAGCAGTAGAATGGTGTTAGATAATAGATTAGTACCATTTGGCAATTCATCACAGTCACCCACTGTGAGACATTGCTCATTGGCCAAAATAATCAGTAAAACAGTACTCAGAAAAGAAAGAATCCATCTTTGGAAATCTAATAGTATGTTGGCAGGTTTGCCACATTTGGGAACAATAGCTTTTGTTCTGCATTGCATAAGGGACAGATTGTCAAATGCAATTTAGAGGTCACGTGCAAGCAGTATCCACCTACGTTAGACTTTTAGGATCCATAATGTCTAGGAGTACAGGCATAGAGCAGATAATCTAAGATGCTAAATACTGAACCCCGGACACAAGGAGATGTAGAGATGTGCCCAAAGTGACGCGGTTATAGTGACAGAACTAGGTTTCAAACTCAGTTCTTCAGTGCAATGATTGTTTATCTGCACCCTGAGAGATTTGTGAGACCACCATCTCTTTCTGCTAGAATAGATACAACTTGTATGAACTTGTGTGGCAGATTAAGTTCTAGGTTGTGTTAAGTAACCAGCAATGTAGTTTTATTATACAAATACTCTAGAGTTCAACCTGTGGGTTGTAACCCCTTTTATGGTCATATAACCCTTTCACTGGGGTCACTTAAGACCATTGCAAAACACAGATATTTACATTATACTTCATAACGTAGCAAAATCACACTTAAAAAGTAGCAATGAAAATAATTTTATGTTTGGGGGTCACTACAGCATGAACTACATTAAGGGGTCTCAACACTAGGAAGACTGAGAACCTCTTATCTAGAGTTTAATGTTTCTCTGGATGAAAAAGATTTATTGAACTATTATAGATATTATCCAGAAAACAAAAAAGCCAGGCTCTGGAACACTTCTCCACAATGGGTAACAGCAAATCAGGGTAGCAGTTAGAAAATGTTTTCTAGATCAGATATAACTAAGAACATGTTTCATAACTTCAGATATGGATAACACTTATGTTGGTCATATAAAACACAGGTGCAGGCTGAAAATGGAGGAGGCGGTTTGGGATAGGATGGTAGCCCATAGGGTGAAATCATTGCTGATTCTGGTTGGGTGGAGTCAAATTTCCAGGAACATTGTATGTAATAGAACAAATGATCCTTGAGGGTGCCTGTACCAGGATTAGAATGTAGATTTCTCTATAAACAACATTTTCATTCAGCTGTTAACTGGTTAGTCTCCCTTGCTTGTTACCTACTACAATGCTTGGCCTACATCATTAAACTGATAACATCCCAGATATGGTAGGCAGGCATCCCACCATTGAGCTACAATGATGGTTCTCAAGACCAAATCACTGCTTCAGGACCCACAGTGTTTTGTCTATCACTTTACTGATGATAATAAGACTGGCCTGTTCTACTATTTTGAAATTATGTCAGGCATTAAACTACTAACTTCTCTTTATCTGTAAGGTTATAAAGACACTTAGTACCAACAGAAAATTTATCTTTTGTGAACCCATTATTATAACAGATATCAGGGATTGTTATAGGATTTTCCCTGTCCAATTACATAGGGCAATAGGAGCCCTGTGATTGGGCAGGGAACAG
Source organism: Uromys caudimaculatus (assembly GCA_028551405.1). NCBI lineage: Eukaryota > Metazoa > Chordata > Mammalia > Rodentia > Muridae > Uromys > Uromys caudimaculatus. The sequence goes on from CM052719.1 coordinate 30,259,248, forward strand.
GAGGTGGAGCTAAGAGTGGCACAGTTGAGAGGTGTGGGAGGAGAAGAAAGAAGATGGCAGCGGACATGAACTGGTGTAGTGCCACGGATGGTTATGTTATCATAAAGGTTAGAAGTTTGGGATAAGTTGTATGATCTAGGTGGGCAGCTTTTATCCTTATCAATTGGCTCTGAAATTATTGTATTGGCATCTTGTAAATTGTGTTTTTATTGATACATAAATCTGACTGGTTAACTACATGCATAAGAGTTTTATTTCTACTGGATAATTAGGTATTGAGATGGCTGACCGTGGGGTGGGCGGTTGTTGTGTGGGTCTGGTGGCAGAGATCCTCCAGGGGACTTAGGAGCTCTGGCACAGAGTGAGTGCCGAGTGAGACGCACTGGGCAAGAGCCTGCTCTGCAGCCCACCAGTTGCCCGCAGTAGCACGAGAACGTGCCAGGCCTTATTTTTTGTAAATATTTCCTGTAACAAGGGATATAAAAGAAGTTGCATTTATCAACTTATTACACAAAGTGCCCCGTCCTCGCACAAAGAATGGCAGGTTGGTACTAATGGAGTGACTTTGCCTCCAAGTACTGATTTTGCATTTGTTGTTTGTTCAATTTGCTTTAACTGCTTTGACCATTTTTTCCTCTTTGCTGGAAATCTCTTTCCTCTACTTGATCCTTAAATGTTGGAGCTCTTGAAATTTTGTCCTCAATTCACTGCTCTGATCTCTCCCAGGATTGACCAGTCAGCTAAGGCAGCTTATCCCATCAACCATAGCTGAGAATATTATTTATTGCCCAGAGCCTATGGACAAAACTTGGGGTGGATCTGAGACTTTCTGAAATGATATGCAAATTTGATTGGTTGTAGCTTATGTCAGTGACTTAGACTTCTGATATTGGTGACTTTTAGGTCCCTGTATCTTTCTTCTCATCAGGGCCCTTATTTTTAGGTATTGTCGAGAATCAAACTCAAGGCCTAGTTCATGGTCCCACGACTAGAGGAATAGCACTCATACACACCCTTCCTCTTTCCAACAGTGTCACTTGCCCTCAACAATGTCCTACAATGACAACCCTGTGTGTTCTATTAACATATTTAGCTTTGCAGCCCATAAGGTCTGTGATGCAACTTGAATGCTTGAAAGGGATGAAGAGAATGGGTAATCAAACTGGCATGTCTGGATTCCAATGAAACTTCCTTACTGAAATGTGGCAGGAAATTCCGCCTATCATGTAGTTCACTGACCCCATATGTGTGTTCATCAGGGTTCTTTAAATCACTGGAATTGAGACAATGACCTAGGTTTGATTCCTAGTAATCACATGGTATCTTGCAACTATCTGTAGTTTCCGGGGATCTGACCTTTTCTTCTGTGGAGGCATCAGACATGCAAGTGGTACATACACATTCATGAAGGCAGAACACACACACACACACACACACACACACACACACACACACACACACACACATCCTAATAAATAAATAAATACACACAATTTAAAAAAGATAGTTCTGGCAGTTTGAAAAATTGGAATCTACTATTTCTTCAGAAATTCTTCAGATCCCTCTTTTTACATCTTAGGTACTAATATGATATGGATAACATTGTCTGGACACTTCGAAAGACTGCTGTATTCACAAGTTCTAATTTAGTGACTGTGTCACCTGTATTATGTTTGTATCCAATTTCTCTATCTTCCTATCTAGCATATATTGGATTTCTAAAAATTGACTTACAGTACTGCTAGGTAATGATTACAAATTTAGGTTAATAGTTGCAGAGAATTATATAGTTTATTAAGAGCAGTGTAAACATGAAGGCTATAAGATGAAAATTAAAATGAGTCCCTTTGGTGATGAAATGTGCAGACTTGGATGCCAATACGTAAGCCAGCATTGACATGGGCAAGAAGGACAAAGACAAAGTCTTCTCATGCTGATTATCTGGGAGGATCTACTTTACCCACTAAAGATAAAGCCAAATAAATAAAAAAGCCAATAAAACAAACAAACAAACAAACAAACAAACAAACAAACAAACAGAGGATAGCTGAGGCCAGAAAAGATGAGGTAGAAGGCAGAATCTTCAGATTTGAGTACATCATCCTCTGGCTCCATTCACATGCATGGCTGTGGAAGAGGAAAAATATAAATAAATAAAGGAGTACAGCTGACATCGCAGCATCTATTTTAGGAACAACACAAAACAAAATGTTTAAGAAGTTAAAGTCTAAATTGCTAATACAGAATAGACAAGTCAAAGAAAGACAGAGAGTCTGAGCCCCGAGAACTCACTGGTGGCTTGTAGAGGAGTGTGGGTTTTAAAGCCACTTCAGGGCAATAAAGATGAAATGTCCCACTATCTGAAAGGGTTGAGACTTCTAATAGAATAAGCATTTGATTAATGAAACAACATGTACTATAAAGAGGAAGAGATCATAAAAACCTGCTTTTTAACAGCCTAAGTACCTTTTGCAGTTTGAAGTCTTTTATCACCTTGTAAATCTCCCCGAGAGAGAAACAGAGAGAGAGAAATAACTGAAGTTAGACAAGGCAGCATTGAGGACCACCTTGCCTACCTTGGACCTGGAGCCAATTTTCCCAAACATACTGCCTTTGCTAGTCCTCTCTGTGCCTTGCCTCTACTGAACACTCTACTCTTCTGACTTTGCTGTTGGTAGAATCAGGAATTCTATGTCTGGAAGTTAGTCATAATAAAGAGACTCTTGCCACTGAAAAGTATTTTCATAATATACTGTTTGCAACCACAAAATACTGAAAATAATCTAAAAGATCAAGCATGCTGTTTGGTAAGTAATTTAATGTATCTTTAGATAACCACACAGTTATTATTTGGTCAAATATTTTGTGGCATTGAAAGTGTGCACAGGGCAAAGTAAAGATATTAAAGCAGTGCTTGCAGAATGACAGCAGCACTCTGGAAAGAACGTTTTAGTAGTTTCACAGAATAATATAATGCTAGGGGATATATTTTTAGATGATTCACCCTTTAGTGTAATACTGAATCTATGTAATGAATTCATAGTGCATTCGGTGTGTATGTATGTGTGTCATTACACATGTCACAATGACGATTTTGTCAGTGATGACCTGTGAATATAATTGAGAGTGGTCCCTTGATGGTGTAATGGTTGATTCTACAGTGATTGAATCATCAAAACTCATGTCTCGTATATTTGTCAAAAAGCTGGTGCAAAAAGAACCTGCTATGCCACCCTAGTGTGGATTGTAGTCCAATATAGATAATTATGTACAGTTCATAGTGATGAAAACTGAGTATATTAGTGGTTCATAGACCTGCTATAATGTGCCTTAAATCATTACTATGTACTAAACTATTTCAATTTATTATTTTAAAAAAGTGCTAGTAAGATGGCTTAATGGGTCAAGGGTCCTGCTGGGAAGCCTGACAACCTCATTTGGATCCCCAGAAGCAACAAAGTGGATGAAGTAAACTCACTCCTGCATATGTCTTCTTCATAGACTAGAAATATTATATTTTAAAACATATTATTTATACTACTTTTCAAGAAATACATGTTACTCATAGCAAATTTTGAAAATAAAATTTAGTGACAAAAAATACCTATAATCTCATCTTCTAGGAATAATCTTCTAGAAATAAACTTATTTATAGTCTACAAGAGTAGACATGCATGTGCACAAACACACACACATCGAATACATGTATGCTTACACACACACACACACACACACACACACACACACACACACACACACACACACATTACTTAGCATTCTCAAAGAAAATTGAGGGAATGAATATGTTTTACAAAAGAGGATTTATTAGCATGACCTATTTGGTAGCAGCTGGATAACAGAGCAATGTCTGTCTCCTGTAGAGTGGCTATGAGCCTGGTGCCTGCTCAGTCCTTGAGGCTGGGTAGGCTCTTTAGTCCTAGGGCGGTACTGAGAGCTTGAAGGATTCTTCAAGAACCTGTGGTCTACACTCCACACAGGAATGGCCAGAAAACAGTGATCCAGTGGCAGTGGGGATGGCAGCAACAGCAGTAAGAGAGACTCACTCAACAGCAAGAAGGGAGGGGAGAGGTAAGAAGCACCACCTTTTCCTGGAACCTCTATATAGCTGGGCCGAAGTGTGCTGTATTGTTCTGTAGGGAAGGTGCTTCACTCCTCAGGTAATCCTCACGGGAAAGGTTCTCACACTCACAGAGGCAACTCAGATATATGCCTCTCAGTTGACTTCAGGTCCAAGAAGTTGAAAAGATTAACCATCACAATATGAAATGCATATTTCACATAGAAAGTTACTGTGAATGTATAATTTTACCAAGGCTTCTGCAGCTCAGACTAAATTTATGTAAGGCAACAGGAATATTACTACAACTTTAGGACATTGTGCTACTTGGCATAAAACTTTAATTATTGGTTTAAAATGGAAAGAGTCATCTGAGGAGAGATGCCAGTGGCTTTAAGACAAACATGGTTTTGAGTTTAAGTGATTGGTGTTCTAATAAAATACAGAGCAAGCAACCAGAGCAACCATAAAATCCTAAACATATGCCTCATTTAAAGCATTTTCGAGAAGTGGGAATACCATTCTCACACATCCTTCCTTTTCCAAGTAGAACAGAGAAGAAACAAAGACTGAAGATATTCCTAAATCTATGCTTAGCTTTTAAACCTGTCAATGGTAATAGTTCTCCACCAGGAATAAAAGCCCCCAGGTCCTATAATAAAACCTGTCCAGTGAGCTAGCCTTTACTAAGGATATGCTATGGATAGCAATCATTCCTCATTCCTCAAACATATTTTGAGGTTATTTTCAACAACTCATTTCTACATTTAGTTGACAGAATTTGTTCAATAAGATGCCTGGAAACATTATTCTACATCTAGTTTTTTTCTTCTTCCTTAAAAGGATATTTTGTAACTTAATATTATTCATTGAGTTTTTTTCTAAACCCATGACTTCTTGGAAGGTCTTACTCAATCAATTTTTAATTATTATACTTTCTTATATGTAATAATAGTGCATTTTTACCTCAGGACTGCAATTACTCTCAGTGAACAATATAAGGCATCATTAGAGTGAGAAATGAATTTAACTAAGAGAGTGAAACAATATCTGACCTATCAGATGCTTATGAACATCATTAATACAAAAATAAATCTGTTACCAAACTGTAAAATTAAGAAGCAAAGCACTGATGATATATTATTATAAAGATACTGGACTGTGAACAGTTTTGTGCATATAAAACCATCATCTTAATAACATGAAAATTTGGGAAAAATTTTCCCCCAGTTTTACCACTCTTTATAAAGTACAGAAAAATGAATACTGACTGAATTTGAATGGGGTTTTTGAATGGGGCTCTGACAATTGTAATTATGCTCATCAGAAAAAGTAACTATCAAGTAGGAATAGGTAATGTAATTTTCTTGTTCTTTTCAATAAAGTTGGATAAAAGTTGTGAGTCAAGGAGTCATAAAATTTGAGAATGAGAATTGTCCTTAATTACAGTCAAGGCACCAGAGGTTTGGAGACATGAAATATTTTGTTGAAAGTCCTATCAAGGACTTGAAGGAGAAACTTTGAACTTTTTTGGAAGGATCACTGATCTCCAATATTCACTGTTATTGAAAATGCCTTTATTTTGAGAACCTCCATTAACTTTCTTGGAAAATGAAAGTGGGGCATCTTCAGAGCTAATGATCCATGTGGAGTTAAAAGTACCATGTGCTGGTCTCACACAGGTGAACCCTCTGTAAGCACATGGGAGAGGGGAGAAAAAGAATTTAAGGAAGTGTGAACATCACTGTCAAGGAACAGTGAGCATATCTGTTGATTTTCTCAAAATCAAAATGAATGTATTAGTAACTGTATTCATATCTCAAGAACAGCATAGATGAAGACAGCTGGACTTGCCAGTGGACCGTGGCCCTTCACTAATCCATATGGTTTTAATTCTAAGCTACTCCATATTATATAATCATTGTGCAGTATTACAAAGCACCTCACTTTTCCAACTTAGAAGGAGAGTGAAAGTCATGATTTTCGGCCACCTCACGTTTCTCCTCATTTTTCTTGTCTTTGATAATGAAAAAGTATGCAACTTCCCCCAAACTGTCTAAAGTGAGTAGCTAAAATCGTTGAATCATTTCAGCTATCTGATTTCATCCGCTCAGTGGGGCACACATGAGTGATGTGGATGGGACTAATATATAATGGCCTCTTTTTTCCCTGTTATGTAAACACTCCAAAAAGGGAAGCAACATTAAAAATTGAACCCAGGAAAGACATATCATTATGAATTATGATTTAGCAGCAAAGTCACTACCAGAGAAGGAGAACCTGTCTCTCTTAGTCTGATGGTACTTGCGATAAAATACGGAAGATGTGGCACCACTCTCCTTGATAAATTGAGCACTAGAAAAGCCATGAATGTGAAATTATCTAGCACATGATAAATCTGCTATAATAAATAAAAATCCAATAGTCAGGAGAAGCAGGGACTGTGTGAAGTAAACTTTGTCTCAAACTCTGACTCTGACTTTGGACAGTGCTCCTGGTCTCTGAGTTTGGTTGGTCTTTGGGTTGTGATTAGCACCACAGAAATCTTTGTCTAGAAAGGAAAAGTCAAGGATTTAAAGTTTGCTCTTTAAAATATCCCAAAGGATTTGTCAGTCTGAATGTCAAGTTAGTTGAAAATTCTCTGACTTTCAAATTAGCAAGAATTATGTGGTTTTACAACTGACATTCTGAGGAGGTAGTGCAAGGTCAGTCTTAAACAAGCATTCCCTTTGTCTCTTCAGAACCTCCTGTGTCCTCTTGGTCAAAATAAGTGTCACTTTTTATAGTATTTTTCAAAACTCTATAAAACATGCAAAGAAGAACTAAATTTGCCTTCATAACTCTACAAAGCATCCCCAGCCAAACTAAATCTGGCCCCTCTTGATTAAACTTGTCAACAAAGAAATATTAAACACCCACAAGAATAGTGAGTACTTATATAATTATTATTTGGAAATTTGGAATTTAAATTCACTTTGATTATGTACAATGATTTTTGAACAAATTTTAGAATTTAGAAGTTTATGCATAATATCTACTAGCTATAGATAATATATTATAGACTGCATTAAGTAAGAACTAAATCAGCAGATAGGTCCTCTTGTTCTAAAATGATTTCTAATGCCTTGGCAGGTTGTTGAACCCATGATCAATACCAAGTTGCTTTATGTGCTTGCCTTTGGCTTCCTAGATGTAGGGTCAGGAAGAATGGCCAGCGGTGCTTCAAGGCCACATCTCCTAGGAGAACAGAGCTATACTGGCTTGGCTTGGCTCCTGTAATCCTAGCACTTTCTTGGGGCTGAAGCAGAAAGGTTGTGAATCCCAGCTACAAGTAAGTTAAAGGTCAACATGAGCAACTTAGTGAGATTCTGCCTTAAAATAAAATAAAACTGAAAGTAGGGGTGGGGGAATGGCTTTGTGGTTGACTGCTTGCCTAACACACACACACACACACACACACACACACACACACACACACACACACACGATCCTCAGTTCAATCTTCTACAAGGCACCATATAGGAAAAAAGAGAGGAAAAAATATAAAGGAATTATTTTTCATAGCCTGATACATTCCAAATGCCCTCTTCTTAGAGTCTCATAATCTTCATTTTCTACTGACTTTGCTTTTTGGTGATAAACCACAGCAGAAATGAATACATATAGACATCATTTCCACTTTTGCTGAATCTAAGCCTGTAGACCACTCTGAGTTTCTTGCCTCTGAGGTAAGGTGTGACAGAGTAAAAATTCTAGAACTTGACCTTCTCTAATCTGATTTCTAAATATCACTGCTGTTGGGAAACTCTGGAAGACTCCAAGGAGCAAGGGAATATAAAATCTCCGTGACTAGAGGAGCTACTCTGGAGAGGGTGGTTGTGGGTTGGTATGAAAATGGTGCCTTCAAGAAAGAAAAGAGCCTGCTCCTCGCTTCCCAGATATGTCCTGTCTACTTCGTAAGATCTGGAGGAGGACAATGAGGAGGCATGGAAGAGGAGACTACAGAGTTTGAGCATACAGATCTAGAACATTACAAAGCTTCAGTTTCCCATGTTATCTGGTGACACAGAAATACAGCATCAGATTCTGAGTATGCAAGAGATTCACTAACCAGAAAGTGGATACATGGTCAGAAACACTTGCTAGTGATGACTTGCATATGTGGACAGAACGTGCAGGATCCCAAGATGTCAAATATATCATCGTTTAATGATGGAACGGAGAGAGGACATCTACATTTTCTCTAATGCTATGGTTTCCTGGAACTTAGACATAATAGCTAGAGAAAGAGAATAAGAAACAAGTTCTCTGATTATAATTTTTCCTCATTTCATCAGTAGAATTAGTAATTCTGTTAGTCTTTATTGCCCTATTTCCAAATTAATGGTTAGTGATTCCAGATTGATGTTACATACAAAACACCATGTAGAAGCTTGGTGATTAGGTAGTCAATATGTATCACCTTATCTTACCCTCTCCAGGTATGTGCATCATCTAATAAACAACCTTTTAAAAATTTTAATTAATAGGTGAGAATCCAAAGATCTACTGAACCCAAGTCCATAATTTTCTCGTTTCCCTAAATGTCCATGTGCAGATCTTATTCTCCATAAGCTGTACAATGGGTCTGTTTCTTGGTTTGTTTCTAACTGTTTCTCTTCTGTATTAAGTTGAGATTTAAGAAGCTTTTCTACCTATAATGTGAACAGGAGTGATAGAGGATTTGGATAGTGGGAAAGATGTCCTTCCTTTGTAGTGGCATGTGAAGAGAGGCTAATAATAATGCACTCAAAGAGGCACTTAGAAGGCCTGAATTCATGACAAAGCTGTGACAGGACCTTGTTGTAATTCTGTTGTGATCGATCCTGTTCTCTGTCTCTTCTATATTCTTTAATTGGGCCTCAACCACAACAGCAATTTGCCATTCCAAAATTGTTGAAATTGGACTCTGTCAGAGTTCACAGAGAGGGTGTGTTCTTGTTTGAGAATGACCTCATAAGCTCATATGATTAAATAGGTGGTCTCCAGTTGGTAGAACTGTTTGGAAGGCTTAGGGGGTGTGGCCTTCTCGGAGGAGGTGTGTCACTGCTGGGCTTTGAGGTTCAAAAGACTACACCAGTCCCAAAGTGCCCTTGATAACTCCTTGTAGTTTGAGATAGGAGCTCTCAGCTATTCATGCCTTTGATCCACCACCATGGACACTCACCCTCTGAAGATGTAAGCCCAATACTTTCATTTATGTGTTGTCTTGGTTGTGGTATTTTATCTACAGCAACAGAAATCCACGAAGACAGAGGGAATGCTGGCACATTCGACAGCTCAGTGTCTGTCTAAATTAGTCCTTGCGGGTTCTATTGAATAGACAATGATCTATCAACCAAGGATGTGGAACTTTCAATTCTGCCTAGAGTCTATCAGTTTCCCTTAGTGTTGCTAATTTCTGTGAGTCTGAGTCTCTCCCTATTTAAAGCCTTCATCTAACCGCTCCCCTAAAGGGATACTATTTTTGATAGGGTAAAGAATTATCTTTCATGTAATTGATAGAGGAGAGCAATTTCTTTTTATAATTATGCCAATGTCATATCATCTTTTTGTCTTACTAATATCTCTGTTTCTTGCTCTTAAACTGATTTCGTGTTCACTTCTTCATCATGCTATGTTATTTTGAGATTATAGTATAATGATAGCATTTCTTCCCTCCTCTTCTCCCTCCAACCCCCCCCCCCTAAGCCATTCTCTGCACTCTTTTAAATTCATAGTCCCTTTTTTTTCAGTAATTGGTAGTGTATGCACATGTTTATTTGTATGTACATATATATTCCTAAATATTACCTGTTGAGACCATAAAGTGTTACTTGTAGCTAGATATGTTTTCAGGCTGATCATTTGACACCAAACAACCTTCTTCCATTCTTAGCTTTCATTAATTGCCTATGACTCTTTGTGTCGCAATGAGGCTTCATGGACTTTTTCATATTCATTTTGACATATCCATTGGTGTCATCATTGTTCAACTCATATTTGGCCAGTTATGTTTGTGAGACTATGTGTATGGCTTCTAATATTGCTAGGAGATACAAGCTCATAGCAAACTCCATAATTTTCTGGTTCTCGCAATGTTTTGGCCCATCTTACACGTTTACTTAGACTTTGGTGCTGGAGTGTTTTGAAGGTGTATCCACCAGAAGGGGCTATGCAAGCTTCCAAATGAGGGAGACAACCAACAGTTCTGCCTAGCTATGATACCTATGAACCACATCAACAAACAACAAACAACCCCCCGAGGGTGCTATAGTAGGGCAGTAATATTGGCGGTAACCAACACCTCTCTAATTGTAGTGAGGACCCATTCATACCTAGTACTGAGAAGCTACTAACAAATCAATGCTAGTGAAGTCACAGCTATTGGAAGAGAATCAACAAGCACTCTATCATAATGTAGTTGTAGTGTTTTAAACATGGGTAGAGTCTTTCAAAGCACCTGAAAAGGAGTAGGTAAGAATATGTTACTATATTTCTTTGACTCAGAATACCCTAACTGAGAAGTATGGTTTGTAGACCACCTTCATAGTAAGACTATGGTTCCTGTTATGGGAATTCGTTGTGGATCTTACATTCATATTCTCTCATAGGATTCCTAGAATTTACCAAAGACCCTGACATTTGTTTTGTACATTGACCTTTAAGAGACACCACCTATTTAAACCTTTCGACTCCTAAATCTAATGCTATGAGCCACCCAGCTTTCTCATGTGACTCTTTAGAGATGTCAGAGGATGCTAGGGTAGATTGCATGGCTCAATCCAGTAGGGCAATATTAATTACAGTGTTGTATGAATAGTTTTATCTTAAATATTCAACCAATGGGCATGGATTTTTACATACCAAAGCATGCAGCTCAGATTTCCTATTCTCTTCAGAGCACATATGTGTTCTTCCAGCAGAGACGCGTGCATTTTGATCATAGGATTTTTAGTGATGTTTTACTTGCAAACAGCTTTGACTACTAAGCATCCAGATGAGGGAGTGACCAATAATGAATGTTGGATGACTATACTTTGTCCACTTTTAACAGGAATATTTGCTCAATGGGTACCATCACCCTGGCCTTTTGGTACCTTTGCCAGCTGATTGTTTCTACTGCTTGTCTGAGTTAGTCTGTCTGTTTTTATTTTCTCTTGGCATTTTCTGGTCAGCTCATTGAAATGTGTTTACACCCTGTGAGTTCCAGCTTCACTACTGATTATATTGGTAATTTCACTTCCAAAATAGAAATTACTTTACGGAAGTCTCCTGATTATCCTTGTCCATCCTCTATCTGTGTCCTAGCCAGTGAGGCATCTCTGATTTTGACATGGGAGAGTTAGAATGCTGCAGGGTCAGAGGGATTGACCCTTATACAATGTCTAGCATCTAAGGAAGCATGTTAAAAATCTGATAAAGTCTCATTTTAGAGTAATATTTTTTAAAAAACTTAAACTGACATAGCTAAAAGAGAAGTCAGTTATGTTCACTCATTAAAATCAAAACATTTTAGAGAATGTCATGATGCAGAAACTTAATTTTTTCTAATAGATTAAATAACAAGATTAAGTAACAGCTTTGAGTTTCATGATTATTGTGGCATTGAAGAGTTGATGATCATAAATAATAATTTGAGGTAACTATAAGAGTGTCACTGCAATGTGAAAATATCAGTAACATATATTGGAACAAAATCCTAATCTCTGCTAATCATTCTATGGTTTAGCACATTTGTACTGGATGGTTTTGCTTATCAATTTGACACAAGCTAGAGTCATCAAAGAGAAGGAGACTCAGTTGAAGAAATACCTCCATGAGAAAATGCTGTGGGGCATTTTCTCAGTTAGTGATCAATGGGGGATGGCCTAGCCCATGGTAGGTGGTGCCATCCTTGGGTTGGTGGTCCTGGGTTTTGTAAGAAAGACTCTGACCAAGCCTCATAAAGCAAGGAAGTAAGTATCACCCCTCTATGACTTCTGCATCAGCTCCTGCCTCCGGGTTCAAGCCGTGCTTTAGTTCCCACCCTGAGTTCCTTGAATAATGAACAGCAACATGGAAGTATAGGCCAAATAAACCCTTCTCCCCAACTTGCTTTTTGGTTACAGTGTTTTGTCATAGCAATAAAACCCCTAACTAAGGCAGTATTACATCAGAACAGGGTTATGTGTTTTAGTTGGAGATTACAGAAAATAGAGATGTGTTTTCCTATTTAACTTCATGATTTCTCCATGAGTTTTATTAGGGAGCAAAGGCCCTAAGACATAAAATAAATTGCCAAAATCACACTGTTTTTTAGCCAAGTAGGATTCCCTCTTGGTTCTTGTTACTTCGTTTCCCGTTTGTTCTGCTCCACTGCTTCTGTTCACTGATTTATAAGACAAGATAGACTTTATTGATGATTCTGCTTTATGGTTCTTCCATATTTAACCTCCTCTCTCTTACATTTGAGTCTATCAATTCTATGAAATTAACTTTCTTTCAGCTGCTTTAATTTTACTTCACTATTAGTGCTATGCAGGTGCAGTGCAACTTCCTTAATATTGTTAACTGTTATCAATCAAGATAAAATATTCTTATTTAGCAAACAGAATCATAGCAGATAATTCTGGGGGAAAAAAAGGAAGGAAGGAAGAAAAGAGGGCAATGTGGGACTGAGTTTATGGTATTGAACCTTAAGTTTGATCAGGATATGAAATCTATCAGGCCATATTAACGACTTTAATAAAGATTTGAAAGAAACACATTGTCTTGTCAGAATGAGTCTTTGGGAGAAGAGAGAAAAGTAGGATAGGCTTTGCATAATGGATCTCCATTGTCTCAGTTGCTTGATGACTCTACTTAGATCTCTAGCTGTTTGTTTTTCCATCAAAAGGAGAAGAGATTATGAAGATTATAACCATATCCTATAATACCTTGATCTTATTTATTTGGATTTATCCTAGACACATTATTAATGCTTTCAGAGTGGAGTCACAGGTAATATTGATATGTAGATCTTGTGCTCTTCAGGTTTTCCCACATATAATTTTATCTTTTGAGGCAGACAATACGCTTTTAGGGTTAGGTCACTGATAAAAATGTTTTATTTCTTTACATATTTCATAGCTTTAGAATCACATCTTTCTACAAGTATGTGCAGACACTTTAGAGAGAGCCCTAACTTTTGATTCAGATCAGAGTATGAACTCCACCTTCATGACTGGTTTTCAACAGTGCTCACCTACCAGTTATGCCTTAGTTTCCTTGTCAAGTATTACTGACTCTTACTGCATGTTTTTAGTCAAAGAACACTGTGCAGAAGGAATTCACACAGTACCTGGTCCACAGTAGGGGTTTAGAAAGACGCCTATCACTATTATTATGACTCAATAAGAATTTGTTTTATTTAGTGCATTTACAGCTAGTATCCAGGATGCTTTTCTTGTATTTTATTAAAACAGTCTTAGGAAATTGGAGCTAAATAAGGTGAAAGCTTATGAAGTAGAACAGCACTGAGCTCTCCACACGTTTTAGTGACTGTTTATTGTGGAGATGCCACATCTATTTGTCTTCTTCCCTTTGCAATGCATTGATCCCATCTAGCACAGACTGTTTTAGCTTCAGTTTTTTTTTTTTTTTTTTTTTTACAGATCTGTTTACTAAGTCAGTGAAACTGTTTATATTGCTTTCAAAGGACCGAGAAGAGAAACCATTGGAAAAGGGGAAGAATTGTGCTAGGATTTTAGAAAACTAACATATACCCTCATTTTCTCCCAATACCTGAAGTTCAGAATGTACTGAGAGAGGTCCTAGATGAACAGAGACCACATTTTTAAAATGTAACTCGTATATTTTAAAAGGTCTAATCAGGTGGGAGAAGATGACTTTTGCTTCGTGATTCAACTAATCTGCACCATTAGACGGTTGATTATTACCGAAACCAAACAAACTGGAACACTGGGAGCTATTTCCTTATACTTGTAGACCTGCTTGTCCAGAGAAGCCATTCTCAGAATGTATAAAAAGACATCCTTTCTCATGCTCACTGATTTAAAAAAGGAGCAGCAATCGCTGTCCTGAGGGAATGTGCACTCCACTAACTAAGTGGCCTTCAAAATATGGTCCCTAGAAAAGAAGCAACCATGTTGTTTTTGTCTGGGGTATTGTCTAATGCCTTGTTCAGACTTTCTGACTGCTCTGGTGGACCAGTAATCTAGGCTTAGGAGGCTTGTAGCCTATTTTGATACAATCTTACTTTCAGAGACTAATGTTTTGATTCTGTGGTCTTTTACCCTGGCTTCACATTAGCATCTCTTAAGGAAGCTTTAAAAATGACTTGTTTGGTGGAATAGGTAGGGCATCTTTGTGAACCAGAATCCATCAGAGGACTGTAGGCATAATTTTTTTGCAACCTACTTTTCATAAGGACTCAACCTCTCTTCTAGCCTACCACCCAGCAGAGGTAGTGGAGGAGAAAAGTTATTAGGATATGGGGGATGCGGACCTGTTCAGCAATAGTTCTTTGGGGGCGAGCTTGATTTTCTTGGGCAGCAGTTCAGTCCCATAGTAAACACCAAATATGACTCAGCAACTGCAGACCCGTCCTCTAGGCAGGCACTAGCAGCTACAGTCCAGTCTTTTCAGCAAACAGACACCAGGCAGCTGTAGTTCAATCCTGAAGAAACCACCAGGCTCGCCAACTGGCCTAAGGAGAGACTGCGGAAGTGACAAGCTGCCATAGGGAGTTCAGGAGCAGTTCTTGGGCAAGTTTCTCTCAATGGCAGCAATACCACAAGTTGAGCTCAACAATGCTATGCAAGGCAAATCAATACATATGTGTTGTTAGCGAAGAATAGTGAGATGGAGCAAACCAATTCTCAGTGCTCATCTCCCACTGTCTGTGGGGTTGTATTTATACTCCTTCATCACAGGTCCTTCCACATGTTTGCTATATCAAAACATCCTTTCACGTGTGTCTGCTTCAGGAAAACATTCTTTCATTCTTTCATGTGTTTGCTTTAGCAGGACATCCTTTCATCTGTGTGCCCCAGCAAAACATCATTTGACATAACTAACTTTCCAAAGAACTAGAAGTTTCTGCTTCAGAGGACTCATAGACCTTGATGTCTCTGCACATGATGTGGATGAGCAGGCATAAACCAGGTATACTGTGTGTTCTGGCTCAGACCAGATGCTAAGGTCTGAGCTTATTCCCTTGAGCTTGCTCCCTAAAAGCTCCTGTGTTAAAGGCTTGACCCATGGTATGGTTGCCAGGAGGTATTGGAACCTTTTATAAATGTGACATAAAGGAAGGAATTTAAGCCTTGAGTGGGGTATTGAGACTTTTATGCTTCTCTGTCTCTCTGTCTCTCTCTGTTTGTCTCTGTCTCTGTCTCTGTATCTCTGTCTCTCTCTGTCTCTCTCTGTCTCTCTCTCTGCTTCTTGGCCACAGTAAAGTGATCAAGCTCTCCACTCTGCGTCATGCCATGATTTTCTTGACTTGCCACATGACCAAAAACAAAGGAGCCGACTCACCATGGAATGAAATTTTTATGGAAGTGAGCCAAAATAAATTTTTTCTCTTTTAAGTTTATTTCCCAGATATTTTTATTACAACAATGAAAAATTCACCAACACACTATGGAAATAGGAGTTTGCAAAATTGCATAAAGAACAAATGCTGGTTTTGAATTAAAACTTTCATTCTGCTCCTTGTATCTTTTCTTTTAGCTCAGCACCTGGCATTATGACCATTGTGACGTAGCCAGAGATGTTATCTTAACCCCCTGATAGGATGTGGTAACTAAGAGACTTAAAGGATGGTTAGTTCCTCAGTCACAAGACTCAAATACAATTGCTGGCATCTCTAAATCTGTCATTTAAAATATAGACAATGTGGCTTTAAGACTGAAAATTCAAGGTAGGCAAAGACTACCTAATATGTTTTAGAGTGAATATTTCTCACACATTCGAAAATAATCTGGATTTAGCCTCTGCTGCCACTTGCAATTCTGCTGCCGAGGGCCAGTAACAAATACAGATGACAAACGGGCACTTCTAGGTTTGTAGGGTGCCTATGGATGAGAAAGAGTGAAAGTTCTCATTGGAAATGGTTTCTTTTGGAAGTACACCAAGACTTCTCTGGAGTAATACTAAAACTTCATGGTGGGATTTCTTACATGTTGTTATACGCATGTATTAATTCATGGGCAGTTTCTGTCCTACAGAAACATGTGAATCCATTCAGTACATTGCTTCATATTGAATGACTAGGAAGTGAAGTCATGTGAGCTTTCACCTCCCAACATTCTTCTAGGGGACTCTTCAAGAAGTGTGCCTGTGTTGGTATGCATGGGCTACCTCTAGAAAAGCATGGTCTAATAAAATCATGTAAGTCACAAATAGGAGAATCTTTGTAATTCAAACTTTTCCATTTGTCACATCAAAAAAGTTAAAAAGCACATGTGCAATTAATTTCAAGAATATATTTTATTTTACCAATGCATTGCAGACATTTTTGCTTCAGTGTGTAATCATTCTAACATTTATGTTGAAATCAGAACAATTTAAAAAAATTTCTACCAAATTCTCAAAAGATGGTGTGTGTTTTATACAGCACATCTCAATTCAGAGCAGTCACATGTCGACTACTTGATGCCTTTGGAGCTTACGTCTTTCTCTTTTGACAGCATCTGTTGACCCAATCATGGGGTTTATGCGTGGTGGGAAAGTTCCTTGTTGTGGAACAATGCTCCCAGCCTGATGGAGACTTCTAAAACCTACTTCCATTTCCACGTTCACCGCTCATCTTTCTTATAACTTATTGCTCCAGACATTAGTAACATCTTCAACCTGATTTTTTCAAAGTATCTGAGTTTTTCCTCCTTCAAGAGGAAAACTTATTCTTCAAGAATAAGTAAAAGAAGCCACCAATAATTGCTTTAATTAATAGAAAAGGGATTTTTCTAAACAATCATCTTTCTCATTTGGGTTTTTTGTTTTTGAAGTAATAAAATTATCGATAGCACATGGGCAGTACTTAGTATTAACAAAGAACACCCCCCCCCCAAATCCTTGTAGTCCCCAGATATACAAGATGGAGACTGCTTAGAAATGCAAATATAAAAGACATTTGGGTTGATACATGAATAATTTGCTGGCAGCAGCCCAACAGTTCTAGAGACAGAGTCTAGAATGGCAATTGCACAAATACGATTTATTATGAATAGATATGTTTTAACCTTAACCTAAAACTATTCCCCTTTTGTCCATCAGACTTAACATGCTAACCAATTAACTGTATTCAGAGACTCTGGAATCCAAGTTACTAGTGGCATAATCTTTGTATTGATGTAGAGCCTTTGTGTTCGCCTACTCTTCCACATTTGAATTATATTCTCTGTGTATCGAACACGATTTTACTCTCCCCAGCCTCTAACTCCACTGTCTGAATGTTGGAGAGCTGCCAGTAAGAGCACACCGTAAATGTTTGCATGGCAACGTATCCCCAGCTTTAAGTTACATTCCATTTTGGAAGATGAATTGCCTCAGGAAGGGATGCAGATGTTAATAGATCATTTGATATATTATAGCAATAATAGTTCAATAATTCCTTTTTTGATTGACTAATATAATATTGACCGTTGAGAAGAAATAAGCAAATATGCTACATCATAAGGAATGAGCTTCATAGCCAGGAGCAAAAGGTTAGAATGCTTTGTTTAAATCTTCACATACTTTTTGAGTGTTGATGTCAACTTTTAAAAAATAATTTACTAAAACCTTACCATAAAGAGTTTGAGAATAAAAGAAACCTGACACACTTTATTATATTTTTCAGTTTTTGACTTCTGTCCATTTTTATGTAAAGACTCTGATGTTTCCATATTTCCATAAAACATCTTATGGCTGCATAATGCACGATTCCATTTGTTCGAAGACCATATTAGATTTTTTGATACAGTCAAAACCTTGTTTAACTACTTGACCTTATATTAGGTTTTCTTTCAGATTCATTATCAACATCTCAAAAGTAAAGAAAAGCATTCTTTGACACTAACAAAACATAGTTAATGCTAAAATAAGCTTACATTTTGGAAAGAAATGTTTTTTAAAATAAGCTCTTAATGAAAAATATGAGTAGATGGGATTTGTAGCCAAACACAACACTGAGGTTTTTAGAAATACTGGATTATAAGAGGGCATGAGAGAAGGTGAGGCAAGAGTAAGTGTTGAAAAGCATATTGATAGCAATTAAGACTAAGCCAAAACTCAATTTTCTGGATGACCTTGAAGAAAAGTAGCTTCAGGTTTGTGGTTCCTACTACTCAAGGGAAATGATATCAAAAGCCACATGGAAAATGATTTAATTCTCAAGAAATGGAAAAGTTTTTTATTGTGTCTAATACATTTTATTTTTTAAAAAAACAATAGGCCAGTAATACAAAATTTAGCTGATACGGAAGCTAGACAAGTTCTGTAGTGCCAAAGATCAGTGGGGGAGAATAAAAAAGAAGAGTGAAATGGATGGAAGGAAGGACAATCAGACAGAAGAAAAGGAAAGAAGTGAGGACAGACACATAGAGGCAGACTCAAGGATAGAGGAGGAGGAGAGTTCATATGGTAGTGGAGGGAAGCAACTCAGCAATCAGAATAATGTGCTAGGAGATGGCTTCCCATTGCCCTGGCCCTTGGCCTTCAGTCAATCACATACTTCTCAATACACTCTGTAAAGATGAACTCCTTGGCTTGTGCTCAGAGATCTTTCTTGGCTGATGCTTCTTTAGTTCTTAGTGATACTTCAGTGAATGAGGTGTATGCATGATCTCCCCAGCATGGATTACTTTACAACAGCTGTCTCTATGATGAGAAGTATTAATTGGAGGTCTAAATCAAATGAAACAATAGTTATATCTACTTATAAATTAATGTTTTTTTTATTCTGATTTAAAAAGAACACACTGACGGCACAATATTAAATGAATGTTGATAGCTGAAGCATGTCTTTAAAGGTGAGTGGATCAGACCTGAAGAGGGCTGCTTTTTTTTTTTTCCTGGGGTGAGTGCTGTGGTGACATTTGAGTTATGGTTCACTGCAAAGTCACTGTCCCTACAGATTATTCTGGCAGCATGCTTTGGAGTGGCAGGCTGACTCTCACCCATTCATCATGCTGCTCGGTCCAATTTTCCTTTCTGATTTCCTTGGCAGACTTTGGAATCCCTTAAGGAAACTCTTGACACTTGCTATCCTCAGGAGATTGTTGGTGGGTGATATCCCCTGAGAGATCTGACTCATATGTCTGAAAATTTTAATTTCCTGGCTCTGCTGTTTTGGTTGCATAAAAGATCAAGGTGATAAAATTTGGGGGGTATATACAGTGATAATTTTTAGAGCTCATATGTTTATTGTATGGGCATCAGATGGATTCTAATCATGTGTAGTTTCTGTCCTATTTGAATGTCTTTTAATAAACTCCATCCAAATTCACTGCAGAGTTAGACAAAGTGCTTTTGGGCTTGAGTCCATGAAGAATATGAGGCTAAGTGGGTTGTTCACCAGTGGATTATTGCAAAGAAATAGAGCTGTGATTTAGTATGGAATTTCTGACTCACTTTTGGTTTTGTAAAGCCGGTTACCATCTGTCTCTAGTCATTAGGCTATGGAAAAGATTAGATAATTTTAAAACAATGACTGATACACACGATGGGCATTCAACATTTTAACTCCATTTGGTTGCAATTCTAGATTTTCTTATCTAGTTTCTGAGCCCACTGTGGGAAGCTATGATGGGAAGAGGTCTGTTACATACAGAAAGGGATACTGATAACTATGAGACCTTACAGACAAAAACCTAAAACAACAATATTATAAAATGGGGTCTGTGAACTGAAGCATGGGCCAGAACAGCTTACAGAGACCATCTAGTTTAGGAGTGAAATAAGGTTATTAATTCAATAAGCCTCAAGGATGCATTCTCCCAATATCCATCGATCAACCATCTGACTTTTTTTGTAGTGTGTGATCTGCAGAGTATTGAACTCTTCTTGAAATGTTCTTCACTTGCAATTTTAGGAGGAATTTTTCATAAAACATGAATTGATGTTGATATTTGTCCTTTTGTTTGTTTTTGAGATAAGATCCTGTGTCAGTCTTTGCACCACTAGCTGACAGAGGTGTATCACCATACCTGGGGAAAAGTTCAACTTTAATTATTTCTCTTATTTAAAGCACATCTTTCACTGAGTTCATGTCCAGTGAAAAACATTCTGTCTTCCTTATCTCTGTTCCTCTATGAAAAATATTATTTCCAGGTTCACTGGCTCCTCTTTTGTTTTCCATTTTATTATTTGTTTTATACAACTTAGTATGCAAGTTAGTTTCTTGGTATAGTTTTTCTGGTGAGTTTGTTGAACTGTTGTGAACAGTCAGTATGATGGTTTTTTTGTTCTCATCCCTATAGATCCAGATTACATGCATGTGAGATTACCAAAAGTTGTCTTGTGTTAAATTGTGTGTACTTTCTATTGTCCTGATTCAAATTTAGCAAGATTTTCTTTTATAGTGTCTTAAAAGCTATCATTTCCATCTTGTGTATTTTTATGGCAATACATATTGAATCCAGAGCCTGATACATTCTCAGTATGTGCTTTGCTACTAAGCTACAATCCAACCCATTGCATATTTCATAACACCAAGAAAATAAGATACTAACTTTAAATTTCACTTTGAGCTTTTCTTATTGATAATGTTTCCTCCACTTAACTTTTAAAGTATAGTTAGTCTTTTGCCATTGTTAACTTTTATTTTTTATGTCACCGGTATTTTTGTATTTACGTGTATTTGTACACACACACACACACACACACACACACACACACACACACACACACACACACACACACATACACCTTTCTTTAAAGATGTGTTAAATGGCAACAGAGCCATATTAACCTAGATTTAATTATCCACTAATGCAAAAACAAGACCCTCATGAGTTCTCTACATAGTATTCTGTGAATGATGTTTTGTATTCTTTTCTTTTCTTTTTTTGTAGAAAGAGAGATCAGTCTCTCCCCTATGTGAGGGCAGGGTATTAGCTCTTCTAATTTGTTTGGGTGATTACTTATTCTTATCCTAGGTTACTTACTTATACAATTGTACAGATCAATATTTTGCTGGAAGCTAGGAAAATACAATGCTTACTCAGGCCACGGAATGCCCAAATATTTGACTAAACTACACCTTGGGAATGCTTTTCAGAGTGTTTCTAGGTGAAATCGATTCTGGAGCTGGCCGATTGAGTAAAGATTGTCCTTTCATGTGAATGGGTATCCTCTTTCTAACTAAAGGATCAAATGCAACACAAAGGAATACTAACAGGGAACACTTCCCACTTGACTGCTAGGGTAGAGCTAGAAGTTCTGTGCCTTCAGACTTCATAAGCTCTTCTGGTAGGTTGAGTATTGCTACCTTCAGATGACTTATTAGGATCTATATGTCTCTAGGCTGCTGAATGCTGATCTTGAAAGTTCTCATACCTCATAGTTACATGAATTAATTCCATATTAATCTCTCTCTCTATCTCTCTGTCTCTCTGTCTCTGTCTCTGTCTCTCTCTCTCTCTGTCTCTCTGTCTCTCTGTCTCTCTCTCTCTCTCTCTCTCTCTCTCTCTCTCTCTCTCTCTCTCACACACACACACACACACCATGACACAGGCACAAGGCAGTTACTTTTGTATTGAACCTCTTAGTTCTTTAGATACCTTGGATTCCCCTGTCTTGATTCCATGCCTACAACTCATGGAGTCTGTTAAAATCTAAATGAGCTCCACCTCAATTCATCACACTCAAAAATTTTTTCATACCTATGATGCGGGTAATTTTAAAGCTCACTTCATCTGTTTATTATATCTAAGATATTATTTCTCAGTTGGCTCCATGGTCTAAAATGCTTCATTTAGGCAGTTTTTTCCCCTAGGTTTTTGGTTGCTTTAGGTAGGAGAGTAGATCTATTTCATAGTGGCAAGAATTGCAAAATTTTTCATTCCTTTCCTGACCTATAATTAAGATAAAAATTACTGATAAAAACAAAAATATTTCATAAAAATACAGAATTTAGAGAAACAAGACTATGAAATAGATTTTATAAAACATTTTCATTCTGCTCAAAAGGTAAGTAAAAATAAGTTCACAGAGTGATAAAATCTCAACTATCTTGAAAGCTTTGGTCTAGGCAGAAAAATATTCTGCGAGAGATTGGGGGGTGGACGTTGGCACTTGTAAGAACCCAGTTGTAGTATTTAGAGAATTAATATAGAATACCTTCTGATTAACAAATGGAATATCTATTGAGAGCAGGAAAACATGGCTAGAAAATACATCACCTAGACAGCATAGCCCTGTGTACACATTCTTGGTTGAAAGCTCCTAGGATCTGTTATATGCATTTTCTCTTTGAGGTATGTACATGAACACTGTGTACTGAATATATTTTGTTTCTACTGTAAGATTGAAGCTGGAACTAGAAGGATGATTTAACAGTTAAGAGTATGTGTTGCTCTTACAGACAACCCGGGCTTGGTTCCCAGCACCCACATGGTGGCTTCCAACTGCAAACCCAGTTCTGGAACCTCTTATGCCCATTTCTGGTCACTGTATATGATGTGTGTGTGTGTGTGTGTGTGTGTGTGTGTGTGTGTGTGTGTGTGTGTGTGCAAAATATATTTGCATATATATATATATGCAAAACATGTAAGGAAACATACCTATGCATAAAATAAAAATAAACAAGTCACTTTTAAAAAACAAGGCTTCATTAGCCTGTAGTTTTGAATTGCACCCAGTGGCATTTATTCATTTTATACTGGTTTCATCTGTGCCCTTTCAAAGCTGTAGCCTGAATTAGCAATGCATGGATGTGTATAGTGAAAGCCAGAATCTGAGGCATGGTGATATCTCCCTTAGTGGAGACACCTAGTATTTGTATTCAGATGGAAGAAGAGAAAACAACATATATGTTATTAAGACATATTTTCATAGATCTTTTTACTACTAAAAACCATTATAGGTAGGTTTACTTGACCCTATCAAAATCAACTAAATTATAGCAACTTTAATACTTCTTATGATACAAAGTATGTGAAACTGCCTTATATTTGGACATCGCCCCAGTCTATTTGCATGCAGACCATTTGTACTGTACCTTTTAGTACACCAGTAACTGTACTATACTTTTTAACATATAAACAAAGTCATATTAAATTGTGATCTACTCATGGAGAATATTCAATCATTGCTAGTTGGTGACGCGGTATTGAATTTGTAATTCTGTGAGTACAGGGAGTACATATTTATTTTTGTTTTAGTCCAGAAGTAGTCAGTAAATAATGTACAATGAACAAATACATTTATGGCTTATGGACACACCAAAGCAGTGGGTTAATACTGATAAGTTTGTGTGTGTGTGTGTGTGTGTGTGTGTGTGTGTGTGTGTGTGTGTGTATGTGTGTGTGTGCGTGTGTGTGTGTGTGTGCGAAAAGAAACACTAAATATTATTTCTAAATACTACCAAGAAGAAAGATTGGTTACATAATTTTAAATGTCAAATGAGAAATGAAAACAAGAGGCACCTTGTTAAAAACTAGCATTACATCAATTTAAGGTATAATGACATGGGACACTAGCCAAGTCCCTTGCTCTATGTCACTGCAGAGATTTTGACACCTGTCAAGTTCCTCTGTTAAGAAGTAATGAAATATAAGGGGTAACATTCAATTTTAAATGCAAAGAACAAAACAAACCCAAATTGTATAAATCTACATAGATTTGAAACTGCCCATGAGTGGGTAATCTGATATATCTTCTAAAGAACAGTGCGTTGATTCATATAAAAATAATTGCTATGTGTTGTTCCATCAATCTAACTAGATATGCTATACTTAACGCCATGATCATGCAAAGGATGTTGAGGTCTTAGATTTTTGAGGTAAAAAAGATTAATGTGGGAAATGAGATAGCAGACTTTGAGCATCCCGAGGGACCTGGAATTTTATTTCACTGCAGATGGAATATTGCCCTGGACAGTTGAATATCTTGAATCAGCCACATCACTTTCATACTGGCATGTTTTATACTCTCGAACCAAACACAGAGACTTAAAACCTTAAAGATATTGTACCTGAGAGTATTAACTTGGACATAAGAACTAGGCGCCTTGAAATACCCCAGATGGAAGATCTTTGCTTTGGGGATCTGCATAATTTTCTCAGGAAACAATTATTTTTCTTTGGTTTGCTTATACAGAGAGTATCCATATTATGAATTAATATATCATAAGAATTTGATTTAAAAATCTCTAGGAGCCAGAATCTGACAAAACTGTCATGATGCTTTTTTAGGCTTTCCATTCATTGCCTCCCCCCCCCCCCTTTTTAAAAAAAGATTTCTTTTAAGGATTTAAATATAATCAGGATTATAAAAATCACATTAAGATCGAAAGACTGTAAGCTCAGTTTCACCTGGGGTGCTTGTTAAAAAGTGCAATTTCTGGTGTTTCTTTCCAGACCCACTCAATGGGACTGCAGGAAGCGCTTAGAATCTGCATTTTTTAATGCTTTCCAGATGTGTCTTACAAATACTGAACTTAAAAAAAGAAAAAGAAAAGAGAAAAAAAGAAAAAAAACCCACACTGCCCTCAAGTTTTAACTGCCATCAAATGAAACTTTTAATGGATGTAGCTATAATTTCTGAATTACTATTGATTAAGGGAATCTGCTTTTAATATACAATTTCTAAAATACATAGCTGCATGGGCTGAAATATACAGATGTCTTGCCTTGCAGAAAAGAGAAATTTGAACCTCCGACTGAGTCATGTTTGAAGTTCAGCTGTGAAATTTGATGGCTTTTAGCTGAATCTAAATGCCAGGAAAAAAAAAAAAATGGGTGTCTGGGTCTTCCACTTCTCTCTGACACCATTTCACTGTCTAGAAAGCTAATCTTTATGCAGGAATGGCTTATCGCTGCTCCCTGGATTGCTCCAAAAACCATGGGCTACGAAGTCAAGAGCTGCAGCCTTTCCCAGCTTTCTCATCTCAGCAGTCCGTGACATAGAGCTGTGTCAGGCAGAGCTCGCCATTGATTTAATTTGATCTTTGCAGGGAGGATTAAAAATATTGTGCTCGCCCCAGTTAGAATGTTGCTGCTAAATTTCGATATGTCAGAGGCTTTTTCATTTTCTCGGTGCCAGTGCTGGCTGGGATGGTAAGTGACAGCCTTACAGCATTTGCATCATCTTCCTTAGGCTGCACATTTTTCAACTGTGTCAAAGAAGAAGTGATTTGGAAAAAAAGAAAAAAAAAAACCTTCACAGAGAGTATAAGAACCGATTCAAACAGATTGCAGATAGAACTTAAAGGTGTCAGTGGTCATGCACAAAGCCTTCTACTTTCTGTAGCACCTTGCCCTAGTTTGATTTCCTAGGCTACATGGTGATACCAGTGCTTTGTTTCTCAAATGGAGGCCTTAGGAGTGTCACAGCCTAGCAGTCAGAAGGGACTATATTCAGGAGGGTTTAGTAATGATTACATCATGCTTGTGAAAAGCACTTTGGATCCATCCAAATGCTTGAGTTTACATAATTTCATTGAATTCTTCCTCAAATTTCATTTGCTGGGCAAGGCAGCAGATTGTTGTTAAATTGTGAATTAAAAAAAAAAAATAAAACAAAAGGCTTAGAAGGAAATAATTAATGGAGCTATCATTGGACCCTGAAGTTTTGAAGTACAAAAATGAAATGAGACTCCATATTTATGAAGAAAAGTATAAACAGTGTGTTGGACTGATGAGCAAAAGTGACCATGTGGCATTTATTTTGTTGTCTTGTGTCATGGAAGGTGCTGTTGGCTATAGTGAACTCGCAGAAGTAAGGCACCACTTCCTCTCATTCTAGAGACCATAGGGGAATATTCTTCAAGAATTTGAAATATGTTGACATATGGGAGATTCTGTACTCCAACATCCTTGTTGCTATTTGTTGCAGAATGTGTGATTAGCGTTTTAATACCATTATGCTTGGAGATGCATAATGGTGAGTGCTTAGAGTTTTTAAAATCCTCTCTGCTATTCTGATTGGTTGATCTTCCTCTGCTACAGCTCTCACCAAATGAAACTTTTCAATAGATACCAGAACTGCCTCTGTCCACACACATAAAGTGACATCAGTGGGACATCCCTTGTTCAGGGCTTACTTACTACACAGTAAAATTCTAATACTTCATGGTTGTGACACAAGACGATAATTAGAATTGATAAAGTAACAACATGCATCTATACTTATGGCGAAGAATATAATGAGAACCGGAAATGATGGGGATTGAACCTACATTCTGAAGCTAAATTTTCTGTCCTCAATATGAATTGCATTGTCTGGGCTCTTCAATCCAGAAAATCCTATTTGAAGGAACTTCTTACCTACAAGAAGATGTAATCCCACTTCCCAGTCCTTATTGTAGGAGGATCTCTTGCCTCATCCAGTTAACTAAACTGAAATAATGTTATTACAGAGGTCTAAATGTAGACAAGAAGTGTATGGGTGTGGACATTGCTGATAAGCATAGAAAATACCTTTCACTGAATGTTGCAAAGAAGCACTTATATTACTTTCTGTTATTACATGAGTCACATGAATGTTGGCCATATGCTCTCTTCCTCATTTGCCTTGTTGCGTTTGACATAATGCTTCCATGTTTATGACTGAAGAAGTTTAGTAAATATTGAAGCAAAATACTTTGTTAATTTTGTGGGTGGTATAGCTGATTGCTTTAGGTATTTTTATATTTTTCTTTCTTGGAAATGAGTTATTATTGCCTCTTGTTACTTTTCACACAATGGTTATTCTATTTGTTTTTTTTCTTATTATCACTTGAAAAAGTGGACTGGCTTCATGTCCCTATAGATTAGTTGGCGCTCCTTTGAAGTTGGCAGCAGGGCTCTGTTTTGCAGTTTCAAGTATGGTAAAGCAACGAATGGAACAGAGCAGGAACTATCTCACTAAAGGTCATTTTGTCTGTCCTACACCTTGAGATGCTGGCTCTGTGGCATACTCTTGTCAGCATTAATAAAGCAGAGCATTACTCGAGTTTCTCTGGTTATAATGATACTGAAGGATTACAACTTGAGATCATTAATATTCTCAGTCTAGTAGATGCTGATAGTCAATCCTAGCATTGATAAGATCATTGAATCTTTAATCACTGTTTTGCA
Source organism: Uromys caudimaculatus (assembly GCA_028551405.1). Taxonomy (NCBI): domain Eukaryota; kingdom Metazoa; phylum Chordata; class Mammalia; order Rodentia; family Muridae; genus Uromys; species Uromys caudimaculatus. The sequence goes on from CM052719.1 coordinate 30,286,590, forward strand.
AAATCCCATCTCAGATATGGTAACATTTCTGCTGTCTTTAAAAAGTAGGACCTCTTACTGGTCAAGGAACATGGCTGCTGCTTCTGGGCCTCTTTGCCAATGAATAGTCACTGGTATGTAACTACTACAATGTCAGCTAATACGTTTTCATGTGGACTTCCCTTTGTTGTATAGCTTCTGTGTAAATATTTATTGACAGTGATATATCCTTGTATAAGATGGGAGATTAGCTCATGAAAGATGATGGATATGGCTTATGGTGTTAGATTGCATGGGAGAAGACAGGACATTGGAACATGCTGACTAAGGTAACATAGAAAAGCTTAAGGAAAGTGATGGGGGGAAGAGAAGGGGAGTTTATTGTGCAATTTGCATAAACTACATAGAAGTAGGCATGGGTGAAGATGAAAGCTAGAAAGAATGTGCTGTTGGGTGGAAATTAGCCAACTTAGAAACTGAGTCATCTCAGCTGCAGAGGCAAGTGCTCTGCCATATCTATGCAAAGTCACTATGCTTTAGCTTTTGAGTAAGTGCGCTCACATTATGGGATTTTCGTGGCTTTTCCTGCATGGTTGACATCTTGAACTCCAAAAGCAAGAATAAAGGTCACAGTGGAATCAATATTTCTATTATAGATATGAAAATCCCAGAGGCCCTACATGGATTAATTCATATGTAACCGAAGGTAGGTGATAGCACTGACCATAATATTTTCAATGATAATACTGGTATCATGTCTCAAATTGAATTTTATGCTCCTTTATGTATTTTCCTTTATTATACATAGCTTTAAATTAAATTAAGCAGTAGTATATCTTAAATTTAGAAGCAATGACTATTATATTATCATAACAACTGCTATCAGTTCATACTCTGAGTGTTCAATTGCATATATAGCTTGTTTTTATTCAAAAAGGAGGAGAAAGGTGTTTTGGGCAAAGAAAGAAGAAACAAAGGAAACCAGAGAGTCAGTGTTGTCAGTTCAGTTTGTGTCTCTTAAATTTCCTCTGAATTAGAAGCTTAGGTTTGAATGTAATTATATGATACCCTGCATTTTAATCCAGCTCGGAGCTAGACATACTCCCATCAACCCCCTTAACTAAACTGAGATAAATATGCTACAGTTCAGCTACGTTCCTTGGCTTCTACTTTTAGAAGCAAACTCTGGCATCTGCATAGAAGCGTAAATGAACACACACACACATGCACGCACACACGCATGCACACACAAGCATGCCTACACACATGCACATGCTTGCACATATTGAAAAGTTTTGTTCTTATTTAACAAAGCCACTTTTAATTTATCTTTGGTGTTATCACTCAGTATTTGTCTGGCTTGCCTAAGAAAAATACAATTAGAATTATAACTTAGGTTTGATTTTTTTGTTTTAAAAATAGAAACATTAGAAAAATAATATCCTACATTAACAAACATATTAAATTTGACCTTCTTCAATTAGTATGAAAATGATTATTTGATCTATTCATCCTTGTAGAAATTAAGCAGATGGCTACTCCAATCGTTTGATTCCTGGTCCTACTTTAAGGGCAGCAAAGAGCATTTCCTTCCTCTACCAAAGTATCTGTGTGTAGCAACTCTCAAGGCTCCAAGTTTATTGGCATAATTTAATGGAAAAATTTATGCTCCAAAGCATTCATTTTTCTTCCCAAGCTTCGTGGTTTCCAATTTCTCAACTACTGGATGGTGTTTAGTTTACATGGGAAAAAAGAACCTCCACAAAGTTTTGATTCCCTTCCTAAAATCATGGGTAGAAAAATGTGCCAGAGGTAGCATAAACTCAGGATATGATCTCATCTGTATTTGTGTTCTTGGGGGTGTTGAAATGCGGTTACTGTTATATAGATTTTCAAGCAATAAGCTGGAGTACCACTTGTCTCTGCTTCAGTAATTGGTTTAAAAGGTGATTAAGTCCACTCTGCAATCAGAGACTCTTCCTCATCTCTTCTTTTCCTTCTTCAATTTCCTTTCCAGGTGTCAGGCCTGAATTTCAGTTTGAAACACTTCCATTCTTCTTAGCGAGTGTCTCCCATTCCGTTTTAGTTTTCTTTGCAGCCTATTGCTGAGCCATAGCCTCAGGCTTTGGGTTTTTATTTTGAGGCAGGATCTCCATCAACTCTTTAGGCTTGCCATGATCTCATTTTGGAGCTGAGGTAGGCTCTTAGCTCCTAACTCCTGCCTCAGCCTCTGGAGTAGTTATTACAGGCCAGTGCTTTCGTACGTATGGCTTCTGTAATTTTCCACGTGTCTGATTCCTTTTAACATTTACTTCTGGTTGACCCAAACTTAAGTAGACAGCTTTTGAAATAAACAAAAAGCAGGAAAAGTCAAAACACCATTTTAATACACTGACCCAAGTTATCTTGGTGCTCAAAGGAGTGAAGGCTGAAGTCAGTCTGACAAATGGTTTGTCAGACCCCTGCACGGGCACTTCTGTGAAGCACGTGTTCGTGTTCAGGCTCGAAAGGCTGCACAGTGAACTCAAAGGTCGTTTCTGTCATTTTGTTGACATATACAATGTCACAGAACCTTTATTGAAAAGAGTGAAAACAAAACTCCAACCTTTAAAAAAATGTGTCTTTTTTATGTCATTATTAAAAATGAATGTCATGTGTTCAGGAATTTTCTTCTGTAGCAATCATAGGCAGGCAAAATACACTTTGAAACAACAGCCCCAAGGCACTTTCTCTTTGTTACTTAGCCCCCAAAAGCCAACTCTCTTAAAACATATCTTATACCAGATGCCCTGGAGCAATGGTGGCTCAGAGCTTCTGGGAGTGACCGACAAATGACTGGTCTAACTTGAGGCAGTAACCATGAGAGAGTGAGAGAAAGACAGAGCCGACATCCAACATTCTCTAGGTGGCCAGCAACTGGAAGCTGGGTGGCTCAGAGACCTAGGATAGAGCCAAACATGACTGACCAAAACATACAGACAAAAACAAGTTAGTGAAATGATTCCTAATGCTATTCTTCTATACTCAAAGATCAGAACTTAGTCCAATAGTCATCAGAGAGGCTTTCAGGAGCAGATGCAGAGACCCATAGCATAATATTAGGTGAAGCTCAGGGAACCCCCTGAAGAGGGAAAGAAGGAGTGTAGGAGCCAGAGAGTTTGAGGACACCAGGAGGACACAGCCCACAGAATCAACTAAGCAGGACGCATAAGGCTCACAGAGACTGATGTGGCCACCATGGAGCCTCCATCTGTCTGTGCTGTGTCCTCTACATATATGCTTGCTTAGCCTGAGTTTTGGGGGAGACTCCTAACAGTGGGAGTAGGAAGGGTGTCTCTGGCTCTCTTTTCTGCTCTTGGGACTCTTTTCTTCCTACTGGGTTGCCTCTTCCATTGTTGATATGAGGGGTTGCACCTAGTCTTAGTGCGTCTTGTTATGCCGAAGTTGGTTGATATCCCTGGGAGGCCTGCTCTTTTCTGAAGGGAAACAGGAGAACCGTGGATCTGTGGGAAAGAGAAGATGGGGGGGGACTAGGAGGAGTGAAGGAAGGGAGAAGAGGCTGCAGTCTGGATGTCTTGTAAGAGAGAACAAATAGAAAGAAAAAAGAAAAGAAATAGCTTGCACCTAGAGTTTTCATTGGTCCCTGTGATATTAAAGCTTGCACAATACCTTTAAAGTGAGTAACACTTGCACAAATTCAAACGGTGGTTTAGACAGGAGAGTTTCTGACAGTAGAACATAAATGATATTTAACATCCCTAAGATAGAATATCTCCTCCAGCGTTCTTCTTTCTGTCTGTTCCCTTCACTGAACACAGCCCTGGAAAGGAAGTCCAAGCAAGGAGCCCATAGTTTCAATATTATTAATTTTATTAAGCATGTATTTTCAAGTTGGTCCTTCTGAACGTTCACGAAGTGGTGCTAATCCATTTCAATGTAAATCTTGGTCTTTCACTGATGTGAAAATTGGTAGTGTGCAGGTTGGTGACGTGATTATGAATTTTACCTCTAGGGGCCACTCTAGGCTACAGTTTGGTTTTTGAAGCTGGTCTCAGTCTCTTAACTGTCAGTAAAGGCCTGAGTTACTCAAAGCATTCCCAGAGAAGCTGGACCGATCTAGTCCCTAAATGTAAGTTTCTGTATTTGCGGTCATTCTAGTTGAAGTGTTTGGATGTTTGGATGTAGGTGCAGTAGACCTATCCTTTAAGTGGGAGATGATTCCCAAGATCGCAAAGCTTCCCTGTCCCTCAGGCTCCCTGGGGATTGACAGAAGCACTAAGATCCAAGCTTATCTAGTTCAGGGCAGTGGCACCCTAATGTTAATATCATCATTGTCTTTCCTCTAATACCCATAAAGCCTCGTGGTAATGGGCCAGGTAATCTCTAACTTGCCATTTACTATGAGAAGTTGCCTGGTGTTGTCTTATAGTGGGTAATACAGGCTACTGCATTTACAAATTCATAGGCTGATAACAAAGTCTAAGATGGCATCTGATTTGGGGTAGACGTCTGTTCAGTGTGGTGCCTCTCTGCTGCATGGCCCGATGTATATTCTGATGTTGGAAATGTCCTTGTATTTCAAGATTTCATCTTTAAAAAGGAGAAATTAAGGCCAAGATACACAGGGATTAACACTGTTATTTTATGGCAGAATTAGTAGTCAACTTGAGAAATAGTAGCAGTCTAGCTGCAGTGAAGAATGGGTTTCTTTTCTGGAGAGCCGGCCATTTTAAAAGCAGTAAACACTTCAGGGCTTACATGAAGCCCTTTGTCAAATCTCCTTTGCCTCAAGTGGACAGTACTCAGAACTGTGAGGTCTCTTCCAGGAGCCAGTTTTGCCCATAATGTAGGCCACAGTTGCATCCAGCTTCCAAACGCGTTGCTTGCAGATCACTCCATTTATTATAACAGTTGAAAGGATAGAATCCTAAAACTACGGTCTTTTACCCGGAAGATGCTATTTCATCTGACTTAGAACAGTGAACAATGAAGTAGAAAAGAGCTGGCCGCTTCCTCTAGCCTTCTATGAAAGAAGTTTTTAGGAAAGAGTTATGTAAAAAATTCCAATGATTTCTAAGGACTCACTAGAAATAGACACAATTTGGGGCCTTTATGAATAGTGCACATGTAGTCTCTCCTCTCCGAAAGAGGGAGAGGCGGTGTATCTTTATTTCCTTTGCTATTATTTTTTAAAAGATATATATATATATATTTATGTGAGTACACTGTAGCTATCTTCAGACACACCAGAAGAGAGCATCAGATCTTATTACAGATGGTTGTTTGCTGGGAATTGAACTCAGGACCTCTGGAAGAGCAGTCAGCGCTCCTAACTGCTGAACCATCTCTCCATCCTTTCCTCTCTGAGTACAAAGAGGACCTGGGAGTATTTCAGATTTCTACTAAGATCCATGCACCTCCCTGCTTCCCGTTCCTGAGACAGCGTGTTGTTAGGGAGGAAGCAAGTGAAGAACATGGGAAGAACATTTTTATTTATTTTGTCTATTGATTTTGGCTTCAGAGAGATGTGAAGTCTTTCTCAGATTTTTGTGTGCAGAAGAACCATCTGGGGTATATTAACAAGCATATCCCTAGGTCCTTGCTCCCAGAGATGGATTTGTTTTGGAAATGCCCAGAATGAAGATGCTGTGGCTCCTGGAAACTTGAAGAACACTGTCTGTTAGTCTGGGTGCATTCAGAAAGGTGTGCTCTGGTTAAAACGGCTTTCATTTTCCTAATTGCAGCCCTCTCGTGCCTTGGAATTTCTTATTTCAAGGCTTATTTCTCCTGATGTTAAATCCCTCTGCTGTTGAATCTTTAAAGGCAGACAGAAGAGAAGAAAAGCAGATTCATTGAATTACATAGGTGTCAGAGAATAAGATTTCTTGACAATCCTGGAAGGGGTCCAGATATCGTTTTCCCCTCCCATTTAACTGGAGAATACAGAGTTGTTACTGGCAGTGCTTCATGGGGTGCGGAGGCAGACAAATGCCCTCATATGATTCTCTGCTCATCAATGTCCTTTCTGCGCTTCCTGTGGGCTGGGCACAGCTCAAGGCCACCTAAGCCTGGTACATACACCTGGCAGAGGTCATGGTCAGAGAGAACGAACAGAGCACGGGGTGGGGGAGGAAATGATTCTGAGAAAAATAACTCAAGGGTAAAATTATTTTGGGCTAATGAGCTAGTACACAGTCCAAGATGACAGCACGGGCAGGCCGAGAAATTGGAACGATAGGTCCACCAAAGCAGAGGGCTTCCACACTGTCCTAAGACTAAGGGAAAATGATCAACAAGAATGTTTTCTATAGGGGGAGCTTCAGTATATCTAAAAAAGGGCTGTTTCCACCGGCTGCCTGTCATCTCAGGTCAGTCATAAGACTGAGATACATGAAAGGAGATACCTCAAGTCACGCATCAGACCCACACTGATACCTCCGCCGATCTGAGCCTGGTACACACTGCTCTCCCCCCTTCCCCCACGCCCCCCCCCCCCCCGTTTCTGTC
>CM052719.1:30302512-30365116 GCA_028551405.1 Uromys caudimaculatus
GATATCTGTCTAGAAAATTGTCCATTTCATCCAAATTTTGCAGTTTTGTTGAGTATAGGCTTTTGTAGTAGGATCTGATGATTTTTTGAATTTCCTCAGAATCTGTTGTTATGTCTCCCTTTTCATTTCTAATTTTGTTAATTTGGATTCTGTCTCTGTGCCCTCTGGTTAGTCTGGCTAGGGGTTTATCTATCTTGTAGATTTTCTCAAAGAACCAACTCCTGGTTTTGTTGATTCTTTGTATAGTTCTTTTTGTTTCTACTTGGTTGATTTCAGCCCTGAGTTTGATTATTTCCTGCCTTCTACTCCTCTTGGGTGTATTAGCTTCTTTTTGTTCTAGGGCTTTCAGGTGTGTTGTTAAGCTGCTAGTGTATGCGCTCTTCAGTTTCTTTTTGGAGGCCCTCAGAGCTATGAGTTTTCCTCTTAACACTGGTTTCAATGTGTCCCATAAGTTTGGGTATGTTGTACTTTCATTTTCATTAAATCAAGGAAGTCTTTAATTTCTTTCTTTATTTCTTCCTTGACCAAGTTGTCACTAAGTAGAGCATTGTTCAGCTTCCATGTGTATGTGGGCTTTCTCTTGTTATTGTTGCCATGGAAGACCAGCCTTAAACTGTAGTGATCTGATAGGAGGCATGGGATTATTTCAATCTTCTTGTATCTGTGGAGGTTTGTTTTGTGACCGATTATATGGTCAGTTTTGGAGAAGGTCCCATGAGGTGCTGAGAAGAAGGTATATTCTTTTGATTTAGGATGAAATGTTCTATAGATATTTTTACTCTTTTATATGCTTTTTTGAGGGAGAGGATTATATTTTAGAATTGGTTTGTAATGTCCTCTCAAAGAAATTTTTCCTTTCCCTATCAATGGTTGAAATGGTTTACTAGTGTTTAGGCTTAGAGTATGTGTCTGTAGGAAAAGTCGCTTATCTACTCCTTCTGCAGCCTTAGTTTTTTTTGTTTGTGTATTTATTTTTTATTTTAGTCATTAGCTCATACTTGGAGATAGAGTTAAAAAAAAAAAGACAACAGGAAAAACAAGAGATCTCCATAACCATGGAGGATGCAGTCTTCCCCTTGTTGGTCTGCTGGTATTTCTCAGCTCAGTGAATATCATTTGAGCTTTGAGGATTGGAAATACAAGGACTCTAGATGCCCATCCTTCCATCAGAGCAGGTGTATATGTTTGTTTTTTTTTTTTTTTTTTATAGAGGAATAATCAAGACCTGCTAACTTCATAGCTCAGGATGAATCTTTTCTACATTCTCCTTCAACCCTACACAACTTGCTTCCTGCACCTCTCCATCCTCTGTCTTCCTGTATCCTCTTTTGCTGACAGGGTGCTTCATCCTGAATGTTATACAAGAGCCCTCAGACTCACCTGAGGATTCTCAGACTCACACCGAGTTCACACATTCTACTCATACCATTTCCCTCTCCTTAAGACCATCTTCCCAGTGCTTGGCTCAAGAGATAAATGGAACATCCATGTGGGCCAACATATAGTCAAATCTCTTCTCTCCTCTTGTCTCTGATCACTCAATCTTCCTTCCAAGGCAACTGTTTTGCCACATCCTTTCTTTAGATGGAGGAGAGTGAAGAGCATCTACAATTTCACTCATATACAATTTCATACATATATCATTGATATAGATAGTTATATAGTGGCATTAGTCTTAACTGGTACTTCTCAGAAAGACAGGTGACATTGATTCTGACTACTGACAAAATGGTAACTTAACTTCTCAGTTTTGAGTTGTAGCTGTAATTAAGCTGTTTTAAACAATAATATCAACGGTAATAGGAACAACAATTAAGCTAATATTCCCCTTAAAGCCATCTTTCTTTGCATTTACATTTAAAAGAACTAAAGGTTCTTTGTCTGCTAATCTACATTAATCTCATGTGATTATTCATAGGAGACTACAGAGGCTGCAATTATGATGTCAGCACCAGATGAACCATTCATCTTTATGCTCAAGGTAAAAGTGCAAAGAGCAGAGCAAAACAGTTGTTTACTTTATCTAGTTCATTGACATCCAAAAGCTACAAGGTTCCAAGCTTTTATATATCTTGTGAGTTGGTCATATTAGAACTGCACAGGTGTTTGGGAAATCCAAAATAAGAGAAAAACATGTATAAGTTAAAGAAAGCCAAATCATGATTAGCTGTTCAGATAAAGCCATTTCTGCCTTTAAATGAATTGTTTCTCTCTCTCTCTCTCTCTCTCTCTCTCTCTCTTTCTCTCTCTCTCTCTGTCTCTGTCTCTCTCTTTCCTCCTTTCCTTTCTCTCCCTCTCCCTTTGCTTTCTCCTTCCATACTTTCTCTTTCTCACCTCTTCTTTCTCTTTTCTTTTCTCCAATTTTTAAAATGAAATTCCCACATCATGTCAGATTTATTGTTGGGACAAACAGCAAGATAAATAACCCGAGGGAGGAAGGAGATCATTTGGCTCATGGTCTCAGATGTTTCAGTGCGTAGAGCAGACATAGTACATTGATTCTGGCCATTTGCTTAGGCTGAACACCATGATATCAGGAGTGCATGGCAGAGATTTCTAGTTCTCTACTGGGCATAAAAGGAGAAAAATAATGGGGACAGGAGAAGATATAACCCTCCAGGATACATTCCCAGTGACCTATGTCATTCAGATGGGCCTTACCTCCTGAAATTTCCCAAATCTCCTAAGTTAGTGACATTAGCTGGAGAGCTAAGTAGTCATCATATGACCTTTGAAAGAATAATCCCCGTGAGACTCTTAACAGTCTTTCCAGATTATTTGGTACTTTTCAAATAGGATATTGTTTTGAAGTGGGGTCTCTCTTTGTAGTTCAGACTACTTTTGTTTTTGTACAAGTGCTGGAGTTACTGACATGAGCTAACACTACCTAGCTCTAAATAAGATTTCTTTTTTCTTATTCATACCCAAATTTAATGGAAGATGTAGACACAGATCAAAAAATATATTAGTTTTAAAGAAGCTCATTTGAATTTTTACTTCAAAAATTAATTTTACTATTACAATCCCCTCATCATCCTGACTTAAATTTGACTTGAATTACTCTCAGTTAAGACACACCTCTTCTTCATTACTTTGGAGGAAAGATTGTGACTTTTTTTCCTTTTCCCTTTTCTGTGTATAATTAATTTGGCTTTGCTATCTGTTGCAAATGTGAACTGTGTGTTTTTTTCCATATGTAAAAGGCATAGCAGTAAATCATCACTTCTATTTTATCATGTGGAACAGATGGTCCATATCATTGAAATTTATATGCTATGTCAATGCCATTTTCAGATACTAAACCAAAGAAGATGAAGGGTCTTTCCTGTAGAAGTGAAAGGTACAAATGACCATTGATGACATTTTCTTTAACATTTGCTGGTTCTTAGTTTGACGTCTTAAAGAGAATGCAAACATATACCTTCTTTAGACTTCTTGGCATATGTTCTTTTATTTTCTAACTTGACTCCTCTTAAATTTCAGTTTAAGTTGACTATGACGTTGTGTGCCCATCCTGAAAATGATTTCAGCAGCTGTGGTTATTAGTACACTGATGAGTACTAATGGGCACCTTCTTCTGTTTAATTTCTAACCTTTGGTAAATATTGTGTATTACTGAATAATACCAAGTTAAGATTTTAGGGTATATGTGTATGTAGGGGTGTGTGCATGGTACCAAGGTAGAGACCAGAGAACAGCTTGTGGGAACTGATATTCTTGCACTGTATGGGTTCTTTGGATTGAGCTCAGCTCTGCAGGCTTAGAGGCAAGCACCTTCACCTACTAAGTTATCTCACACGTCCCATCCACTTTTATGAAAGAATTTTCTACAAAAGATAATTGAAATGCTTTATACATTATATGTAAAAGGGAATCACTGCTTCCAAAATGATTGAATAGAGAGAATTTAACTCAATATATATTTAAAATACTAGTCAAAAGCCCATATTCAAATATAGAATTTTTTATAGAATTGTAATTTTATTGCTAAATGGAAAGAAAATTGCCCATTCCACGAAGCAGAAAAGATTTATGCATCGAGATAGGTCATACAAGGAATTGTTTCTTCATTGTACTTAATCTTATTTCCATAAATAATTAGAAAAACACATTTGAATATGATATACTTATCTTTACATTTAATGGAGATTTTAACCCTACTGAGGTTTACCCTTGCTCAGATTCTAAGACTGGAAATGAGATCCAGAGGTATAAAATATTTGGGTTCTTCCTCTATGAATGCTATCTCTGTTTTTATCTCTGTTAAAAAATGAAGAAATCCCTCATGTAAACCAGTTGTTCATCTTGTGCTAAAAAAGAAGGAATGAATAAAGAACTAAGAAATATAGCACCAGGAAATCCACTTGGACCTACACACACACACACACACACACACACACACACACACACACACAGAAAGAGAGAGAGAGAGAGAGAGAGAGAGAGAGAGAGAGAGAGAGAGAGAGAGGAGCTAAGAGCTAAGGTTGTTTCATTTATAATATTATATAGGTAAAAATTATTACTTATGTAGACTAAATGATGAGTTCAGATTTAATGGCAAGTGTGTAACTGTATCCATTACTACTCCTCAGTTATGTAGATTGTTTGCAAAGTGAGCTATGTGCGTCATAGGTAATATGTAAGAGGTGTGATCATCTCTTCTACTGAGTTAAATTTTCTCTTAAAAAAGCTACACCACCTTTACTAATAAAGTGAAAATAAAGTGAATAAGAGTAGCAGATAGTCACAAAGATTGTGTTTCTTCACACAACTGCCCTTGCATTGGTGTGTGCCATTAGCATGTACCAGTGTTACACCCCATACAGAACAATGGTGCTATCTCAAGAGGAATAAAACAGAGTTGTTGCTTACATGTAGGCATAAATTCTTTGCAACTACTTTTCCTCTAGCCCACCACCCAGCAGAGGTAGTGGAAGAGAAAAGTTAATAGGATATGGGGAAAGTAGACCTGTTCAGCAATAGTTCTTTGGGGGTGAGTTTGATCTTCTTGGGCAGCAGTTCAGTCCAGTATCAAACACTAAATACAACTCAGCAGCTGCAGACTAGTCTTCTAGGCAGGCAGATGCCACACGTGAGCCGGCAGCTTCAGTCCAGTCCTTTCAGCAAACAGACACGAGGAGCTGTAGTTCAATCCTGAAGAAGCCACCAGGCTCACCCATCAATCTGATGGGAGGATAAAGAACCTCACGAGCAGTTCTTGGGCAAGTTTCTCTCAATGTGTGTTACCACAAGCAGAGCTCAACAACACTATGTAAGGTGAACCAATACATGTGTATTGTTACTGAAAGAATAGCGAGGCAAAGCAAACCAAACCAATGCTCAGTACTTGTCTCCCACTGTCTGTGGGTTATATTTATACTCCTCCTTACGTGTCCTTTTCACCAGTTTGCTATATCAAAACATCCTTTCACCCGTGTGCCCCAGCAAAACATCATTTGATATAACTGACTTTCCAAAAAAACTAGAAGTTTCTACTTCACTTACATTTTATATGTCACAAAATTAGTGACAATTCAGACTTATGATTTTTTATTGATATTTTATTTATTTACATTTCAAATTTATCCTCTTTCCCAATTTCCCCTCCAGAACTCCCCCATCTCATCCCCCTCCCCATGCTTCTATAAGGATGCTTACCCACCCACCCACCCACTCCCACCTCCCCACTCTGGCATTCCCCTACACTGGGACATCAAGCCTTCCCAGGACCAATGGCCTCCTCCCATTGATGACTGACTAGGCCATCTACTATGATTTTAAGCTAGATACTTAAGTTAATATTATTTGCTATTTCTATTCATTATAATGTAGTTGAGCTTAGAACTTTTAAGTTATTGTAGTCTCAGAGTGACTTCTGCGGTTGTATATGCTAACACTAAATATGCTTTTATTTATAAACTCAATTAAAAGTTCCAAAAATAAATGTCTATTGAAGTCTTGACTCTTGAATTTACCTTTCTAGAAAAAAAAATCAAGAAATTATTGGTAATTAATTTACCTATGAATCAACAATTGATTTTTTTAGGCAACAAACCTTCATAATTCAAAAATAGCATTTGACTTTTAAAATATAAATATTTTCTTTAATCATTAAAAGGTTTTTTCTGATTACATATTTGTATTATTATTTTAATTCAGATTTTTAAATGAAAAGCTCAGATTTAGCAGAATAAAATTGACAATTATAATGATAATAATCTCATGTCCCCAGCTCTCACTATTAACATCTTATAATATTATAATTATTATCTATTAATAATCAGTGAACCAAAATCTGGCATCTCATTACTTACTGAAGTCTATACTTTCTCCAGACTTTAAAAAATAATCAAGTGGATTTTTTTTTATTCTGTTCCATATTCCACTTAGAAAGTCACATGCAATTTAGCTTTCTTCTCTTGAGCCCTTCTGGGCTATGACAGTTTCTAATACTTTCCTTGTTTTCATGAACTTAGAAGTTTGAGGGCACTGCCAAGGGATATTATAAAAGAGTCTTCTATTGGCATCTGTCTGATGTTGTTCTCATCAGGAAACTGGGTTGATGTGTTTTGAAGGAACATTCGCACAATACAGCCCCACTGTGATCTTGTGATACTGAGGATAGATATTGTAAAAATAATTCAAGGCTACTTACTGATCCTAACTTTAATTACTTAGTTTAAGTAGGTGAATCAAGACTCTCAACTTTAATTTTTGAGATTATCTTTAAAGCATAAAAAGAAATGCAAACAAATAAGCCAAAAGAACCATAATTAATCCCTTTACTTTTTATACTAACCTAAAAATTAATTAATAAATAGAAAATACAACCTTCAAATCATAAAACAGAAGAAATTAATGAGTCCCAAAAGAATTCTGCGACCAAAAAACACATTTGAAGACAGAGTTAAGGTCTTGAGAAATTAACCTGGCATGGTGGTGCATGTCTGTAAGATTTGTATCTGGGAGATGGGAGTTGATGAATCGGGAATTCAAGAGTAGAAGAATTTCATGGTCTATATGAATGACAGAAGGAAAATTCCCAAGAAAAAATTTAAATCAAATGACAAATACAAACCCCAGATTGAGACAATTCAGAGAAACAGCACAGGAAAGGGGGCTTGAAAGTAATCACCTCAGAAAAAGTCTGCCTCCAGAGAGTCAGATACATGCCAAGGAGACCCACTGGTCACAAGAAAGTGATATCTGCCTCCAGAGAGTCAGATGCAGGAGACCCACAGGCCACAAGAAAGTGATGTCTGCCTCCAGAGAGTCAGATACATGCCAAGGAGACCCACTGATCACAAGAAAGTGATGTCTGCCTCCAGAGAGTCAGATACATGCCAAGGAGACCCACTGATCACAAGAAAGTGATGTCTGCCTCCAGAGAGTCAGATACATGCCAAGGAGACCCACTGGTCACAAGAAAGTGGTGGGAATAAGGAATGAGAAAGTTGAAAATATTTTGTTAAAACCCAGTCTATTACTGATTAACTGCTGCCATTATTTATCTATAGAAAGAACTACCAGACAAAGCTTCTCCTGAGCTGGGCCCTCCATCTGTGAGCCAAGTAGGCAAGAGAACAATCACACTGCAATCATGATGTAAAAATCAGGAAGTGTCAATAAAAGCTTTTGTTTCGGTTAAAAGTCACTCATAAAGCTATACTGCAAACACTCCAAGTTGAATTACGCTCTGTCAAAAAACCACTTAGAAATATGAAAGATAAAAGAGCAACAACAGATCGTAGCATCCAGAACCACAGATAAAAGCAGTTCAAAGCAGAAAGATAAGTAAAAAGAGTTCATGAATGAAGGAAGGTCAAAAAGATAAAAAATATAAATTTGCAAAGAAAGAAGTAGAATATAAGATTATCCTATAAATGAAGACTAAATAGAAAAGGACCCATAGATGTGAATTCAAAAACAAATATCACACAAGCAAACAAACAAACAAAAAGGAAAAGCAAAAATAAACTTAGTAAGCATGAAGAAAAACAGATAAACAACAAATAAAGTAGAAGAAAGCAAACAGACAGAGAGTAAACTGAATGGTGGATACAGTCCATGCTCTGAAGAAGGAAACCAAAGCTATGAGACAGAGTCAGTACTTAATCAGCATCCAAAACCATTTCCAGAAATAAAAGAAAAGCTGATTACACATATTGAAAAATTTTAAGTTCTAGGAAAAGAGACCCAGAATTTTCAACAATTAGACATTAATAGCAAACCCCCAAATTTTTAGAATTTCCAAGAAGAAATATAACATTACATGAAAATTTAAAAAAAATAGACCAAAAATTTTTCTCTGTGTATATTGTGTAGTGTGCATGAGCATGTTGACATGTAAAGGTGTTCGTGTGTGTTGGACAGTGCACTTACAAGTGGCTGTGCTTGCGCTTGCAGAGCTAAGGGCGATATAGTGGACAGTGCACTTACAAGTGGCTGTGCTTGCGCTTGCAGAGCTAAGGCGATATAGTGGACAGTGCACTTACAAGTGGCTGTGCTTGCGCTTGCAGAGCTAAGGGCGATATAGGAACTCTTGCTTGATTGTTGTTCCTCCCACCGTACTCAGTGAGGAAATCTGTCAGTCAAATCCTGAATTTCCTAACCTGATAGTTTCCCTGGCTATATTGTGCAGGAGATTTTGTCTCTCCATTCAAATGCAGGAATTACAGTGGGTCACTGTTGTCCACTTAGCATTTTCTGGGTCCTGGAGATTGAAGCCTGGTTCTCTTACTGTGTGCCAAGTACTTTAACTGACTAGCCATCTCTCCAGCTCATTTACATATATACACATATATTTAAAACAATACAGGAAGGACACAATCAAGATGAGCATAATTTTCAGTTGAATTTGAATATGTCCTACTGAAGGGGTATTATATACAATAAGGCATATTATCCAGGGATGCTTACTTGATGATCCATCTAAAAGAAAACAGCACAGAAATGACTGGAAAAAAGACTGAGCAGTTCATATACATCATTGATGATCTAGCCGTTAACAGGACAGGGTCATGGATAGAAGACTTGTATTAATACATTATGTTGTATGTGTTCTGTCAAAGAAGAGGGAACAAAAGCATGAACTGAGAATATAAGTAGTAACCTCACTAATAAGTGACCTACCTTGCCTATAAATGAAAAATACTCTTAAACAATACCAAATGCCACCCAGTGATTTAAACCAACTATAAAGGCTAAAGTGCTATCAGTTAAAAATGGAACAACAGAAGAGCAAGGATTTTAACTTTGATGCTCCACACAGTAGAATTCAAGTCACATTCTTGGTGCTGTTAACTGTCCCAGTCTTTGATGACCATATAATAGTCACGAGGATCTATACACCAAATAGCATAGCAAGTACAATGGAAAATAAGCCATAAAAGGTGCAAAGGAATCAGATAAAAGCATAGTAACATAATTCTTAAAAATTTTACACTCTTAGTAAAACACAGATATGTAGACAAAAATATAAGTAAAAAGACAATGATAGTATATACTAGAAATACACCCTGACACTGAGACAAAATACACGTGGAAGGTTTGCAAAACCCTGACCATATACCAAAGCCAGCAAAAAAATCAATAACTTTTATAAAGTAGAAATATTTCAAGTAAGCTTCTATGATTTTAATGATATGTGCTTAGAAAATAAAAATAAAGTTTTTTTTTTTTTTTTTTTTAAGATCTTTTCATCTGGCAATGAGTGTACTGCCACGTGAAAAAGGTGCTCACACATAAAAAACTTCTGTAAAACAATCATAAACTTGTGACCTGTCACAGTCTACAGGGTACATTCAGGACCATCACCAGAGCTGTACCATAACTCTGAACCATTATTAATAAAAATAATTAAAATTTAAGTTCTCAGCTCACAGATCAGAAACAAAAGAAGAAACCTGAACAACAAAATCAACAGAAAATATTTTTATTTTATTTATTTTTATTTATTTTTTTACACTCCAGATTTTATCCTCCCTACCCCCTGTCCATCCTCCGACTGAACCTCTAAGCTCCCTGGGGCCTCCAGTCTCTTGAGGATTAGATGCATCTTCTCTGACTGAACCCAGACCCGGCAGTCCTCTGCTGTATATGTGTTGGGGGCCTCATACCAGCTGGTGTATGCTGCCTGGTTGATGGCCCGGTGTCTGAGAGATCCCAGGGGTCCAGGTTAATTGAGACTGCTGGTCTTCCTACAGGGTCGCCCTCCTCCTCAGCTTCTTCCAGATTTCCCCTAATTCAACCGTAGGGGTCAGCAGCATCTGTCCATTGGTTGGGTGCAAATATCTGCATCTGACTCTTTCAGCTGCTTGTTGGGTCTTTAGGAGGGCAGTCATAATACACCCCTTTTTTTGAGCACTGCATAGCCTCAGTAATAGTGTCAGGCCTTGGGGCTTCCCCTTGAGCTGGATCCCACTTTGGGCCTGTTGCTGGACCTTCTTTTCCTCAGGCTCTTCTCCATTTCCATCCCTGTAGTTCTTTCAGACAGGAGCAATTATGGGTCAGAGTTTTGACTGTGGGATGGCAAACCCCTCCCTCATTTGATGCCCTGTCTTCCTGCTGGAGGTGGGCTCTATAAGTTCCCTCTTCCTTCAGTCAGGCATTCCACCTAAGGTCCTTCCCTTTGAGTCCTGAGAGTTTCTTACCTCCCAGGTCTTTGGTACATTCTGGAGAGTCCCCTCAACCTTCTACCTCCCGAGATTGCCTGTTTCCATTCTTTCTGCTGGCCCTCAGGGCTTCAGTCTTTTTCCCTCACCCAATACCAGATCAGGTTCCCCTCTCCCCCCCATGCCCTGTCCACTTTCCCTCCCAGGTCCCTCTTTCACTCCCCACTTGTGGTTGTTTTCTTCTTCCCCCAAGTGAGACTTAGGCATCCTCACTTGGTCCCTTCATCTTATTGACTTTTTTGAGTTCTGTGGACTGTATCTTGGGTATTCTGTACTTTTTTTTTTTTTTTTTTTTGGCTAATATCCACTTATTAGTAAGTACTGACTATGCACGTCCTTTTTGGTCTGAGTTACTTCACTCAGGATGATATTTTCTAGTTCCATTCATTTGCCTGCAAAACTCAGGATGTCCTGGTTCTTAATAGCTGAATAGTATTCTATTGTGTAAATGAACCACATTTTATGTATCCATACTTCTGTCGTGGGACATCTGGGTTGTTTCTAGCTTCTGGATATCACAAGGCTGCTATGAACATAGTGGAACATGTGCCCTATAGCATGAAAGGCAGCCTGGTTTTTGATTGAGTTAAGATTTAAAACCCTGGTGACCCAGTAGGGGCTCTCCAGCAGGGGATAACGGTGCAAGAGGCAGTAGGCGTTTTGCCATGCTTCTGGGCCCCAGGCTCCTGACATGAGGCTGTAGCTCTCTATAGGTTTGTGACCATCAGTCATGTAAGGGCAACACCCCAAGCCCCTCCACAGGTAGAGAATGTGTGGTCATGTTTCAAGACAGATCTCCATTTTAATGAGGTACCTAGAGGCTTAGTCAATAAACTCCCCTTCTCAGACACCCCTCCCTGTAAAAGGTATTTAACCTTAGGCCTGCCCTGAGAAAGGGGGGTATGGTTTTACTCATCGACACTCTCTGACATGACAATAAATGCCCTAAAACCATGGACTGTCTCTTTTTGTTGGGGTCCACTGGCGTCTCGGATGCCCAAGAACCAGAAAACTAGATGGCCTTGGCCTCATCGCAGACCCAAGACCCCTGAGCAGGCTCCGTGTAGTTTCCGGGACTCCAGGCAGCGCTCCCCCCACCCTCGGGGGTGTCTCCCATAGCTTCTCACAGCCTGACACCTGCCTGGCAGTGGTGTGGGGTGAGCACGGTCAAACTTCCTGTGTCTTGCCTCCCCCCCAAGTGGGCCAATGCCTGGGGCAGACACGGGACCCCATTTAACCCAACAGTGCCCCGTGGCATGGTGGGGGCATCTTTTGGGTATATTCCCAAGAGTGTTATTGCTAGGTCTTCAGGTAGATTTATTTCCAATTTTCTGAGGAACCTCCAGATTGATTTCCAGAGTGGTTGTACCAGTTTGTAATCCCATCAGCAATGGAGGAATGTTGCTCTTTCTCCACATCCTTACCAACATGTGTTGTCATCTGAGGTTTTGATCTTAGCCATTCTGACTGGTGTAATGTGGGATCTTAGGGTTCTTTTGATTTGAATTTCTGTGATTATTAAGGATTTTAAACATATCTTTAGGTATTCCTCAGCCATTTGAGATTCTTCTGTTGTGAATTCTCCGTTTAGTTCTGTACCCCATTTTTTGATTGAGTTGTTTGGTATTTTTGGTGGTTAGCTTCTTGAGGTCTTTATATATTTTGGATATTAGCCCTCTATTGGATGTGAGGTTAGTGAAGATTTGTTTCCCAGTCTGTACATTGCTGATTTGTCTTATTGACTATGTCCTTTGCCTTACAGAAGCTTTCCAGTTTCTTGAAGCCCCATTTATCAATTCTTGATCTTAGAGCCTGAGCCATTGGAGTTCTGTTTAGGAAATTTCCCCCTGTGCTCTTTTCCACTTTCATATATATTAGACTCAATGTATCTGGTTTTATGTTGAGGTTCTTGAACCACTTGGACTTGAGCTTTGTGCAAGGTGACAAATATGAGTCTATTTTCGTTTTTCTAAATACAGAATATTTTTAAAAACACTAAAAATTACACAAATTAAAACAGAAACCAGCAAGAGAAGAAAAACTGCATTAAATTATTACACTAAAGGTCTGATTTTTAAAACATGGTATGATAAGCAAATCAATCACTAACAAATTTGTTTGTATTGGATTATTAAGACAGATAGATAAATCTTAGATATAGATAGATAGATAGATAGATAGATAGATAGATAGATAGATATTGCAAGCAAGCATGAAGTTGGCTGGGTTAGGAGGTGGGGAAGATCTAAAAGAATTTGGGAGGAAGCAAATATCAAAATCTATGAAAAAATAAAGAAAGGAACAGTAACATGTAAATATCAAGAAGGATTTAAGAAGTAAATAAGTATTAATAAGAAAAAATCTAAAAGAAATACAAGTCCTTTGTATCTCTGCAAGTAAGTGTAAAATTAAAATGTGATAGATCAATATGTTGTGCATATCACTGCAAAATTTTAAACTATTTAGCAAACATATTCTTGTGATGAAGCAGTTTTGAAACTGTGGTATCACATATTCTAACATGATATTTATACAACACACAAATGCCAGGGCATATATAAAATAGCAGAACAGAAGCTTTATACTGTGATTACCAAAGATGCACTGAGTTAATAGCAAGCATATAGGCAATTCACAAGAAACACGGAAATTAGCTGAAAGGCAGCTGCAGCCCAAGTGCTGCAAAACCAGCTACATAAGAAACAGCTGGGAAAATAGACACCTTCTCATCACAGAACCTCCCACCTTGACCCTGAGCACAATATGACTGGGAGGAAATCACGGGTTGTCAATGATCTGTTGTCTCTTGTTTGTCTCACAGTGCTGATGAGACTTTAAATTAGTTAAATACTAAAGTCACTCTAGAGAATGAACTTTTAAGTAAATATGTGGCTACTCATTGGAGCACCTACTACTCAATAGGCTCCTTGAAGAGTAGCTTCTGTTTTCTCAGTGTCAGAGCATCAATGGACCAGGCTCACTCTACATTCGAGGAGGTCATTGATAAAATGGAAATTTGAACTAGACTATGAGCCCTTGCTGTAGCCACTCTGTTCCTGGTGAACAGATAAAGCCAAGATCAACCTATTCCATGGGGAAGAAGTGTAACTGTTTCCAATATCTCAACTTCTCTAAAACTCCCTGAGTAACTGACTTTTGTCTTGTTTTGGAATGCAGAGAAGATCTAGTCTATTAGATCCTAGACACTGCTAAGAACTAAGATGATGATTTGGACTAGCAGGAAGGTGTAGAGAGGACCCCAAAAGCTCTCGCTGGGTTGTTCTATGAAGAACTTCTTCACTACATCAATCATCAAGGATAAGTAAAGGTCAGAATCTCGCTTAATATGTAAATATCAATTCAGAATCAAAGAAAATGAGGAAGGAAACATGATCTAAAGAAAGGAACAGGAAAAGCTCCAGAAGTTGTTACTAACGAAATGGAGATATATGAATTACCTGAAAGAGAATTGAAAACAATGTTCACAGAAACGCTGAGTGAACTCAGAACTGTTCACAGAATGATACTTTCAAGGATGAGTTGTAAAATCACAAAAGAACCAAACATAAATATTGATGATGAGGAATTTAATTACTGAGGTGAATCTCCTGGTAATCACAAAGACAACATCTCTCGTACTTACACAAAGACACAGGAAGTGAAGTGTGTTAATGAAAACAATCAATGAAGCATGAAAGAACACAACACGAGGAAGAAGAATCACAAGATGACACACAACAATGGAGACAAGCCAATTAAGTCCTTTCCTATTAATACTTTTTAAAAATGTAAATGGGTTAAAGTTCTCCAGCAAGGATACGTAGTACCTGAATGCATATGAATGCAAGGTCTAGCTATGGGTTGGATAGAAGAATGATTCCTAAAAGAGTTAAGGATAAAGATAAACTACAATAGAGAGATTAGGAAAAGATATTGTGTGCAAATGGTAACCCAAAGCAAACAGGTGTGGGTGTACATAGATAAGAGAGTCCCTAAGTCAGGATAAGAGACAAAGCAGGACATTACGTAATGATAAAAAGGCCAATCTATCACACAGCCATACAATTATAAATATGTATGTATTTATAATACAGTAACAATATATATAAACATTGATAGAATTGAAAAAGGCATAAAGAACACCATAAAAAGAGTAGGTAGAAGTGGAACAAACCACAATCCAGAGGCAGGAGAATCATAATTTAAAGGCCAGCCTTGGCTATAGAGTTTGAGGCTCACCTGGACTGTGTAAAACCCTGTTTCAAACACACACACACAAACAAACAAACAATAAAACATTAACAACATAAAAGAGCAGGAACGTAGGAGATATAAATTAAAAGTAGGTTGACCAGCTGTAGAGAAAATCCACAAGGAAACAGTGGCACTGCTAAACACTAGATTAAATGTCTTACAGAGACAAAGAGAATCCTCTATTCAATAGCTGCAGAGAGCATATTCCTCTCCAATGTACAGACATCCTTCAGGATAGATAATATGGAAAAGGACAAGTCAATAAATTTGATAAGATTTATATCAGGCCAAATATCATTTGATCACCACAGAAACTAGAAATTAAGGGCAGAAGAAAAACAAAAACATTCACAAATATATGGAATTAAACAGCAGAGCTGCAGATAGCAGTATTTCTTTAAGTTTAAAAACATTTTCAAGTAAAATCACTTAAATCTCAGAACACAGTTTTTGGCAGTTTATGAAAATACCTTGGGACAAGTTGGGAATCTACAATGCCTAAAAAGTAGCTTCAAGTGAAAATGTATTTATGAGTCTTAGAATACTTATGTTTTTACAGTCTGTTTTTTTATGGTATAACCAATCTCTAAATATTTAGAGAAATTCCTTTCCTCGGGTTCCAGCTGTGGTTGTGGGAGGGACAGGCAAAGGTCATGGAGTCATAGGAGAAAGTTTAGGTTCCCTGAGCCTGAATTGGGCTTTAATGATATCCCAGCCTAACACCAAACTCTGGCAACAAAGCCTTAGTCGTGTATCTGAATCCAAAGCAGTATGCCATAATTTTCCTTAATTGTAGGTAAACATTTTAGCAGTATTAACCTTCAATCTTGGAGAGTGAATCATTTTCAATATCAACAAAATAAGGCTTTTATGTGTCGGAGAGTTTTGTAGCATTCGTATTACAATTTGACTCTGACTTTCATCTAAAGATTTCTTTCTTTTTTCTTTTTTTAAAGAATATTTTTTTGAGGTTTATTTATGTATTTTATGTATATGATTGTTTTATCTGCATATACACCTGCATACAAAGAAGAAGGCATTGGATCTCATTACAGATAATTATATGCCATCTGGGGTTGCTGGAAATTGAACTCAGGACCTTCCAAAGAGCAGGACAGCCATTACTTTTAACTATTGAGCCATCTCTCCAGCACAAGAATTTCTATAAACAAATAGCAAAGGAAAATTTCCATTTAAATGGTATTTTCATAACCTTATATGGCATTAGTATAAAAAGTCTTACTGAAATATAAATTGTTATTTATATTTTTGGTTCTTTTGCAATTGTCTTCTAAGCTGTTTACAAATAGAAAATGGATTAAGAGGATGTATGGGCTCTGAATGATTAGGGCAAACTGGACCCTACTCTTTATTCTGGTGTTTACAATCACTCATGAATAATGGCTTCTAGGCAGATGTCAAAGATCATTATAAAATTCTACCTCATCAAGAAACATTAAAAACTGTATTTTCCTTTATGTTAGACTTTGAGATTAAAAATGGCGATATGTGGTTTATAGGCTCATAAATTCCCTTCACAATGTAGAATAAATGAACAGAAATAAAAAGCGAGACAGTAGAAAGAAGAGACAGACTAAATTTTTGATGTGACTTGACTCTGACTTCTACTAGTTTGATACCTTACAATCTGGAATTTTGCCATCTTAGATTTAAAACACCCTAAAAATTACTTAAACACTTATCTTCAGAACAGCAACAGGTAGAGGCTTTCTTGGCATCACAGGAATAGAGCTGTGGCTGGAAGCAGTCCCCGTCACTATGCCAGGAGTGTAAGGTTTTCTTTTCTCTTTATCTTGTCTAAGTCTAAAAGACTCAAGAGAAAGGTTTGCTGGGACTCCAATTGAAGAGACACAGCAGTCCTGCAGAGCATCAGGGCCTGTCAAATCAGAGGTACTGTTCAAAAGAGCCTTGGTGGTCTGTTCCAATATTTCAGACTAAACCTGCAGCAAGGTGAACACAGAAAGGTCAATCGATTGCTTAAAATATCCTAGTAAATTTGCTCTACTATTGAGTTGTATCTTGGCTCTGTGTCTTGAGTTTTTGACTTGCTAATCATGATTTACTAATGGTAGCTAATAATTTGTTGGTGGTGCCATTGTAAGGAGTCCCTGGTCTGTGCCCACGTTAGGGCTTTTCCTGCTGTGTACACTGCCCTGATACTTTGCTGTCTTACTGCATGAGAAGCATGTCCAAAAGCAAGGTTTCTAAAGCCAAGGTAGTAAGGTTCAAGGAGAAACAAAGACCATGTGAGCTCCAATTCTAATCAGAGTTGTAGACACTATGGTCTAAAACCATGTTGCACATGGTGAGATCTAATCTCTTTTGAAGATATGATCAAAGTTCTGCATGGTTCATGCAGAGACTTCTTATTTAAGTCTCCCATGTGCCCCTTGCTTGCATTTAGCTGGGCTTTAAGCCATTTTTTTCTATTTAAATGAATGTATTCAACAGGCAGATTGTGCCTTGCCTGAAAATTCTTCTCATGAATGTAAATAACTTTTCTTAATCTCTCACAGCTGGTTCAAGAAGTATGCTTGATGAATCACCTAGAGGAGATTCTTAAAAGGGGATAAAGAGAAGAAAAACAAATGCAGAAGGTTATACAATCCTTGAGTTGCCCATTAAGGACTTAACTTATGCAAACTATGCCGCCTTTGAAGGATTGCTTCAGGAAGAAGCCACCAGGCTTTCTCTTGGGCTATGGAAAGATCTGGTCAGAACTTTGATGCTCTAAAAATGTAGAATGGCTCAAATCAGATGACACTTCTATTCGAATTCTCTGAACTAATAAAGTCCTTTGGAAATCATACTTCCTGTAGATAGCAAAACAGTTCCCTTGTGGGAGAAAGAAAACATTTTCCTCAAAATATATAGATCAAGGTTTCTGATTTTAAGTCTTCTCTGATACTTTTCTAAGGAAATTTAGGTACTCTTAAAACTCATTCACCGCTTTCAAGTGGATTTATCAAGAAAAACAGTAACGAGTGTACAGTGTACTGTGACTTGCTTTGGACGAGCTGTTTGGAAATTGCTGGAGTTGAGAGAACCCACGTTGGCAGGCACAGAAGGGCAGACTTGGCATCTTGCTGGTACCAGAGTTACTGAAGGCAGTCACTCACAGAGCTGAAGCATACATATCTTGCTTCCATGGTGCTTTTATTCCAAAAGATAAGTTTTGCTATGGTTAGGGAGAGAGACTAACAGCTGTGAATGAGCAAATTACAAAGTAGCTCTGTTATGAAATGCAAAAGCCAGCCAGAAATTCTATGTGTCTTCCAGCTGGTACAGGACTCTCTTCTACTAGTCTAGATGAAGAAAGAAGCAGTTGTAAGCAGAGATGGTGTGAATTATACCCCAGCCAAGGTACTGATGAGAGGATTGAAATAGATAGGCAGAGGGAACAGAAGAGAGGTGAAATTTAGGAGGAAACAATGAATCCATTCACTCTCTCCTTTCTTCGTTCCTTCACCAAGAATTCCTACCTCGGGATAGCGATATGGTCTCTGCCTCTTTCAATCTTCTCTATCCTATTACTGAGCTGTACATTTCCCATGCCTGGACTGAACAGTCTCCCTACCAGATATGCTGTATCACATCACATGTGCAAGCAGTCTACTTCCTGTGGCTGCTCGTTTCTCCTATTGGCTACTTTCCTTGTTGCTATGATCAAAGTCCTAGACCAAAACAACTGAAGGGAGGAAAAGTTTGATTTGTCTCGCTGTTTGAAGGGATAAGGGAAATGAGATGGCTGCTCACACTGCAACTGCAGTGGGGAAGCAGAGAGAGTGGAGGGCTAGCACTCAGCTTCTTTCCCCCTTATGGTTCCCTTTTGTATTCAGACCAGGACCCCAGCTCTGGTGTAGTGCTTGCTCATCCTAAAGACTTGTCCTCCCTTTTCAGTTAAAATACCACCCTCACCACACCACCAGAGATATGTTTCTTAGGTGATTTTAAGTCTAGTCAAGTTAACTGTGAGGATCAGTAATTGTAACTAGTAATCTTGAAGAGTGAAATTTCTGGTTTTGTGCCTGGCTAGTGCTTGGGTTTCCATCAACATTCCACCAGAAGGGCTATCACTGTTTGTCCCCGTAAGGTTAGAATCACCTGCCTTGTGGAACAGTATCTGTAGAGAACTCTACATGTAGCTTCCAGGTTTGCAAATGAAGAAAAGGTAAAGATTACCAGAATGACTTTTCACTGCCTTTCTTCCTTGGCTTCCTTCAGCTTCAGGATGGGCCTGTATTCCCTTTACCCTGGCACACCTCTAGCCCTCAGACTGCTGCACTGATCAATTGTTAAAAAGCATAACCTGTGATGTGTAGGAATAGTTTGCGTATTTAGGGATCGGAGGAGCCTGACAATATTCCTTCTTCCGTGCTTGCTTGGCTTTCCAGCCCAAGATCAGATATGCATACTAGTTCCAAAGTCTAGCCTGGGGAATCTCGAAGTTATGAAAAAGTAAACTCTAATAACAATTGCTTTGTCCTTGGATCCTTTGTATATTCCTGTGAATTCAGAAAAAGACCTGCTCTTCCCCCTTAATTTCTGTGTCCTAATTTCTCCCAAACTTAACACATAGATAGTGGCAGACTTGAGATTCATGAACCTCAAGGCAATGTATGGAGTTTGGAAGGTTCAGGGTGAACTTCACAGACCATAGTGTCATCACAGTGCACCTACCGTGTAACAAAGAAAGAGAAAGTGTGAGATGAGGGGTATGTACTCTCTGAGGCGTGTCCTCTGCGGTGGTGACGTGTTCCTTTGTAAAGAAGCCAGCTGTGTTGGCACAAAGAATGCTGTCTCTGCTCTGCTGCCTCTAGTGAAAATGAGTCTGCATAAGGAAGTGCCCAGGAAATGCCTCTTCTCCAGAGATGCCTGAAAATGTGTACTGTGTGCCAGAGGAATAGAGAGTGCTGAGTTTTAAAAGCTGAACGGTTGTTTTTAAAATGCATTTTTTCTTTTTTTTCATGTGGAATTAATAGTGTTTCCCATTTTGTCATTTCTCCTACATGAGGGAAAATTTATTTTCTGTTGGTACAGGAAAGCTAATGAGAGCTGTACATTTCATAGAGATGAAGACCCTGTATGGGGTCTCAGTAGCAGTAAAAACAACTCTCAGGCTATTTATGAAACACCTCAAATTAGTTTTATATCAGAGTCATAATTTCGATAAAAAGCAGCCCTGCTGGATAGTGAGTGATAAGCCTGAGGACATGTGATCACAACTGTGTAAATAGGTGTTCCATGACTTCTCAATTTCTATCAGCTTAATTGCATACATGTTGATCAAGGCAGTCTCTGGGTACTGCTGTGATATGTCAAAATTCCATGTTATATTTTATATTGTTACTGGTAGCTGACTATAGTATTTAGTAAGGTCACTATTTTATAGGTGGCAGGGTTTCTTCCTTCTCAGGGTGGATATCTTATGGATAGAGGGAAAAATTCCTAGGCTAGCAAAGGCTGAGAATCAATCCTTTTCTTTCCTGTATTCTCTGGGGTGTGGCTTACAGGGATAGAGCTATATTGTGTAAGGATTTTTGACAATTTATTTTTTAATTGCTTTGAGCCAGAATGCCTACCAATTTCAAGATTCATTATGAAGAATTTTACAAGCTCAGGTAGACCACATAGATTGGCATAGTTTTGACTACTTGAATAAACCTAAAGTAGTCTTTAAATTGATGTGATATTTGGCTAATTCATGTTTTGATTGTATATTATGGTAAGCCAGAACTTATTATGTAAGATCTTATGTATTATGGTATCTTATTATGTATTATCTTGTATCTTATGGTAAGCCAGAGTAAAGTTAGTATACTGGTCACACTAATAGTTTCTTATTTTATTAGTAATAACAAACGACTAATCATATTAACATAGAACTTGCTGATACATATTTTGTTTCCTTGAAGGACATTGGTGGACTGTGCTGAGACAAATATGTGCAGTAAAGAAGCACCTATTTTAAAAGTCTGATGGCATCCCTTTAAGATTTCACTTACTCTTTCTTCCATTGGTAACTATTTATGAGTACAAATTAGGGTAATAACTTGGTCAATAATTTCCAATTTGTAAAAGTTCAATGCTATTTCTTAATAACTTACAAAAAAAGTCTTTTAAGTTAACAGTGAGACCCAGTTTGCTTGGGAGAGTCTTAGGCAGACTGAAATGTTCTGATCTATGCTTCCTGTCTAGGTGTATCTCCAATGACATCCCTTTACTTTCAAAAGTATCTGCTTCATGGACCAAATAATATAGATGTTGTAGTAAGTTGCCATTGGTAGATCAAACTCTTGGTCACTTTCAGTACCACAATAATGACATCAGAACACTACTTATTTTTTAATCAGCTTACAGCGAATTAGATTTCATTATGGGATTTTCAAGCAAAATTTGTTTTTGTTTCTCTTTCTCTTTTTTTCTCATTCTCCCTCTGTTTTCCTTGTACCCTCTCTGTTACCCTGGGGTACACCTGGTAGCCTCTTTTCTATTTTCATGTCATGTGTGACCTGTTACCTTCCATGCTGTGTCTTCTCAGCACCTTTAATTCTCTTATGACTCCTACTTAGCCTTCTAGTCTATATGTCTATGTGACTCAGGTGATAGAAGAACTTGCCATGCAAGTCTGAGTATCTGAGGTCAGTCCCCATTACCCACCATTGTTGAGAGAGAACCAACTCCTAAGACTGAAGGAAGTATTTATAAAGGTATAAGAAGAATACTTGGGACATCAAGGAAGACAGTATTGATGTCTGCCTTAAGGTTTCTATTGCTGTGAAGAGATTCTGTGACCAAGGCAACTCTCATGAGGAAATATTTAATTGGAGTTGGCTTATAGTTCATGTATTTAGTCCATTATCATCACTGCAGGAAGCATGGTGGCACACAAGCATCATGGTGCTGGAGAGGTAGATGAGAGCTCTACCTTCAGATTGGCAGGGGGCAGGAAGAGAGTGAGACACTGAGCTTGGCTTGAGCATCTGAAACCTCAAAGCCCACTCCCAGTGACACACTTCTTCTGTCAAGGCCACACCCCCTAATAATGCCACTCCCAGTGAGCCTAAGGAGGGCTATTTTAATTCAAACTTCTATAATGCCAGTAGGAAAGTGTAAGTTAATCTGCTTTTGGAGATGTGAGCATATAAGTTATAAGCAGTTTGGTTAAATTTTCATAGAACTATTAATCATGTAGTTGGAGTTTTAGAAGCTTTGCAGGACTGGGCTTTGGACAGAAGGGAAGACAGTCATTGGACTTTCCCAAGCAGATGCGTGAGAGATGGAAATGCAGTATAAGGTTGGCATGGTAGCAGTATATAGAGAATGCTGAAGGGGTAAGGATTATTCTCTTAGATAAGAAGACAGACAGAGACCCTCAGAATCTAAGAGGCTCTTGGGGCAATAAGCAAGAAAGATGATATGTTGTTCAGTGAATTTATCCTTCTAAAGGGACCTGGAAAGATAATGTCTATAAAAATAGTATCAAAAATGAGCAGACTCAAGATTAGAATATGAAGGCAATTCCCTGTCAGGTAACTACATTGACTTTAAAACTGGCTCTTACTGTTAAGATAATCCTTTGGGATTTAATTTAGGGTCTCAATATGTGTTTGCTTCTATGGGACAATAAGCATCTTTAGTTACACATGGGGAAATATTTGAGACATACTGGCACTTAACAGTTAACAGCATTAAAAATTGATCAAGCTGATATCCAGTTGGACTTTGCCTCATAAATATATCTTTATGATATAAATATAGAAATATATTTCTGGAAATTTTTAAATAAAAAAATGAGTAAGTTTCTTAATGAATATGGAGCTATGAAAGACTTTTTTAATAAACCCAGGAGAAAACTTGACACTTGAACTCAGGCTCATGGAGGAAGCACAACGATGTGCTCTCACATCATACTACACCCTTGACAGAGATACACAAATCAACACAGTTTTGTCACTACCTCTAATTAACTTCTCACATCTCACTTCATGTTACAGACTTGTAGCTACTTATGTAAAATGGTAAAAGAAAGGAGGACAGAGCTTATCTACTTATGTATTCCACACAGTGGTACTTCTCTCCTTCGATGTGGAAGGAATTCAGTCTCCCTAATCCACCAATATCCCATGCGTTGTCTTCCTGCTTCAGTAGGTTGTACTCTTTCACCTTCAATACTTTAGAGCTTCGCAGCAGAGCTGTCTTTGGGAATATGGTAACTCGGCAACAAACACTGAAGAGAAATGAGGAAGAGAGCACGTCCATGTGGTTTATGGAAACGTCATACAAATCCCAGTAGCTTTTTAACATAAAAATTTTGTTCTCTTGGAAGATTCAACCTGTTAAACGATCGTGGCACTGACTGAGAAAATTATAGAAACAGCTCACCATCTTGAGAAGCAGGTTTAAACTTAAATTTTAACATTTTTTAAAACTTTCAAACAAAATTAGAGAAACTGAGATATATTAACTGAGGCAGGTCTTCTAAGTCCTGGATTGAGATCTCCTTTACTCTGTTCCAATATAAAAACAGAAAAAATAACTTTTATTTAGAGGCCTGGAAATCAACTAAAGGCTTACAGCGATCTGAGGGATGTGTGCCCACTTCCGGTGAGAAGGGTGGGCGGGCGGTAACATGAGAACTTATTCTCTTCTCTTCTCCTCTGTGGAAGACTTGAGTGTTTGCAACCCTGAAAGCAAGGCCAGCGAAATCAACAGTCATGCATCAGCGAAAAGGGAAACCACAAGGACTCTACTAAAAGATTATAAGATCTCCCACACCTAATACGCACATAAAGATAAATCAAGAAGCACCATAAACGAAGCCCATTTTCTCACACTAGCAATGAATAATCTGCTGAAAATATACTGACGAACACAGCTCCATAGACAGCCTCAGAAAGGATAAAAGTTTTTTAGGAATAGATCTTGTAAAACAGCAGTGCAAACACTTTACACTAAACACTCCAAAACCTTGTTGAAGAAAAATGGAGAATGAATAATCATTAATTTATTTAATATTCATGAAGTAAAGGGTTTAATATATTTTATGGTCATGTTTTACAAACTGATCGATATATGTGATGCAATTATACCAGTCTGCTTATACTATTAGCAAATAATTCTGGCATCTCCTTGCTGAAGAATAAACTTGAATTTACATCTCACACTCTACAAAATGGATAAAAGCAAACCCTAAGATGTATTAGTGTTTTAAAAATGCCATTTATGAAGCTAAGAAGAAAACACAGGGACAGTTTATTTTTAATTTCAGTAAGGCAATCATATTTTAGATACGACAACAGAAATACAAGTGAGAAAAGTAAGCTAAAGTGAGTCCCACTTCTTAATGTGGGAACTGGTGATTTGGTATTTAGACAAAGTACAAACACTTTACACTAAACACTCTAAAACCTTGTTGAAGAAAAATGGAGAATGAATAATCATTAATTTATTTAATGATTAATAAATCATATTAATCTAATTAAAGATAAAGTATTTAATGGATATTTTGCTGACAAGAAATAGAAACCACAAGTCCATAAAAATGATCAGATTTGACTTACACATGGTCAGGTGTAAGAGAATGGCTGTAGCCAAGGTATCCACACAGAGAAGTTAGTATGAGAAGACAAGAAATTGGAGATTTCATCTACTGCAGGGGAATTCCAACTGGGGCTGACACTTTGAAATACAGTCTAGCAATTCTCCAAAAAGTTAAGTACTGTATTGCCTTGTGACCCAGTGGTTTTGTTCCTAGGCCCATATCCACAAGAAATAGGTGCAGATGCTTGCCCATTGATATTCATAGGCTCATAATTATGCTGATCAAAAAGCAGAAACAACACATTTATCACTGGCTGCTTAATGGCTTATTAAAGTGGCTCAAACAGACTTGCAGTAGAATATTGTTTGTAAATAAGCACATAATAAAATAATTATTTTACAACATGCATGAACCTTGAAAACATACTGAGAAACCAGGCACAAATCATATGTTGTACAGTTTTGTGTTTAATAAGGCAGAGTGAGCCAGTGATGGAGAGGAAGTAGGTAGAAAGGGCAGGTAGAAAGTAAGAGTTAGGGGAAATGGGCAGAGACTATTAATGCATATGGAGTGTCATTTGGGATGATGAAAAGAACACTCTAAAATGTAGTTGTGATAGCTATACAATTGTGACATTGTTAAGAAAATTATTGGCCTATAGTTTTCTCTGGTGTTCTCAGATAAGGCTTCAACCCCAGGGACAGAAAGCAGACACAGGAAAAATTCAAAAGAAAACCAGCCCATCTCTCCTGTGTGAGAGAGGGGCACAAGAGGAAGCTGAGCAGTGGGTGGAGGAGTCGTGAACACTGCCTATGCAGTGTTCCCTCCAGTGATCCCTCCACAGGAGCAATGGCGGGCAGCATCAGACTGCAATGCTTCAGCTGGCAAATTTCATGGCATATGAATTATGTAGCGATGACTTAAAAAAACATATGCTGGGGTTTTTGTTTTCAAAGCTTTCTCTTGTTTTCTATTCTCCGAGCACTGTTGCTCACATGGAACAAAGAAGTCGATGCGGAAAGGAACAGAAAGGTATAAAAGGAAGAGAACCAGGAGTCTGGATTCTCCTATCACCTTAGTTCTGTAAGACAGCCGTGCTCCCTCCAGCGCTCCCTCCAGTCATTTACCAGTGTCTCCTTCTTTTCCCAGTTTTACATGTTCAAATATAAATCAGGCAAATTTAGAACATAGACCTCATGTATACAAGTCAAAGTTTTATTCTTGCAGCTGAAATGCTGGGGTTTCTCTGTCACTCTTCTGTGTTTCTGTCTGTCTCTATGTTTCTCTCTGTTAGTATTTGTCTCTCTGCATGCTTCTCTCTCTATGTGTATCACTATTACCTCTGTCTTTATAGATCTGCCTCTTCATATGTCTTTGTCTCTGATGATATCCTGCATGTCACATATATACATTATAATTTACAATGGTAGAAAAATTAGAGTTATGAAGTAGCAAAACCATAATTTTATAGTTGGGGATCACCATAATATCAAGAAGTGCATTAAAGTGTCAGTGTTCAGAAGGTTGAGAATCACTGATCTATATAGGAAGTCATGCCTTCAAACTAAACTGACTGCTGGGCTATTTATTTGCTTTTAAAAGAACCAGTTAATAAATACAGCAGCTCATATTTTAAGTCATATTAGTGGTTTTGGTAAAAGTTTAGTAGGGTACAAGACTGGAAAAAGTTTTAGATTAAAATACCTCTAAGATTTATCTCTCATTTCATTGATCTGTTTTTGTTCCACGCAAGCATTCCAGGGTCAGATTCCTGTGCTACAGTGGATATCTTTCCTTATATCTTGTCTTTCAAACTAATTATGAATTTATAGATCCCATATACTACAAACCTTTGTAGCTACTTTAATTCTGAGCACACAATAGGTGCTCAATAAATATATTCATTCATCTTTTTTTTCTTATCTGTGAATTAAAAGTATGCTGCTAATCCCCTGTTGTCTCTCACAGCATCTTATTTTATAATGAAGACAAAAAAGAAAAGAAGTCTTCAGGATATCAAAATACTGATGTTAGATGGTAGCAAATGGAATTATTCTTTGATAGTTTAAATAAAACTTCACAGCATTTCTCAACAATGATATATTAGCCTAGTCTGGTATATGAACTTTCCCTTGCTCATTATATAATTGAGCCTGGTTTATGTGGATGACATTAAACAGATTAGCCTCTTATATGGGAATATAGATATAGAAAGAATTTCTCTCACTTCAAGCTCAGGGTTGCTATATGTACTATGAATAACAAAGTTGGACAAGAGGAGGCTGAAAAATCACTGAGTCACTGAAAGTAATTTAATTATAAATAGGCTTTATGAGCAGTGTTAATGCGTGCTACCTCAGCTAACCTGAAAATGAAGGTTTCATGAGCTACAGCGACATCTGGAACCAAATCACATGTAGGAATTATGCAGCCGCAATAAAAGCCACTTAATTAGCATTGCAAATAGTGTTCCAGCATTTATGAGATGTCTGCAAATTTGCATACAGATACATAATTACATAATTTGCAGCTGTTGTGTTTGTTCCATAAGACCTTGCCACTTTATTAGCAGGATATGTAAATCAGGAATTAATTTTCTTTATCTTTCTCATTCTCAGTCTTCAAATATGTGTGGTGAACCATGGCGACTTGTTAAGTTGATTTTTTTAAAATTTGGTCTTCATTGCCTTGTTTTAGATTGACTTTAGACATGTACATACATACATATACATATACATGTCCTCTGACTTACAATGGGTAATTTGTAAATACTGTTTGTTAATGAATGGAGATAATTTATTTAAAAATCTTAGGCTATCACTATTCATAACTGATACCTTTTACTATGATATTCCAGAAAGGGGACCTATTTATGTCTTGCTGGATTAAAGAGACTAATTACATAGACTCTTGTTTATATCCTTCACAAAGTTGTAGCTATCTTATATTTTATATTAATATAGGCCAATAGCATAGAAGACTGTAATTAGAATGCAGGACTATCTAGTAAAGTTTTAAACACAGATGTGGCAGCTAAATAAAGAATAGAAAATAGCTATACCCAACCAAAATTATTGTCAATTCTTTTAAAGGAAATGGCAGTTGAACTAATTTAATAAGTGTTATTAGTACAGTTTCTTGGAGTAGAAATGTGGGGTTTTTATATTTCAGATTGGAAACAGTTGAAAAATTGTATCATGGGCTTGTGATTTATTTTCATATAATCAAATTAAAATGTGCAATAAAGTACACTATGAGGGCTCTCTGGTCTGAACCTAGACATGACACATATAAGATATGTCAAGGATGTCCAAGGTACCTCTTTATAGAGAACTAAATTTATTTTAGGATATCAATACCTGAATTAGTTCCTCTGATGGAAAATTGTGTAGGATATGATGTAGTAATATGGATTCCACTTTTCTTTTACTCATTCATCTATATATTTAACATTTATTGAAACAGGTGCTCGAGCTCAGTTGTTGGGATGGGGGATAAGGGATATTGATGTACTGAGTCTGGCCATCAAAATTGCACTTTCCTGTTCGTAATCATTGACAAGCCTGATGAACCTGAATGCTCATCCTGATGGAGTGCTCGGATAACTGTTGTTCAACTTTAATAAAATAATATTTGTCCTAATTTTATAGGAAGTTTACTTAGAAGTAAAATAATAATCCATGTATGAAAGCTTAATGAATGTACATATTGAAACTGGACTTGATTACTTGTTTCTGCTTATATTGGAGGAAGAGGTCGCATTTAGGTAAAGTCAAAACAAAAAACATCCTCCTTCTCTTGAGATCTGGTCCTTTGAAATTTCTCTTGTTCTTATAATATTAGCCATTGTTAATGCCTTTAGCAGTTAGGATATCAGATATTTCACTTGGAGTTGAACAAAGAATCTGTATAGTTCTCTCTTCCTTGTCTTTGCAGTTGCATACACAAGATTTTAGAAAAGGTATTTGTATGGTAAATCCTAAGAAATTCCTGAGTTCTAGAAGGAGTCTCACAAATGGTATTGATCAAACCAGCTTTCCACTCATAGCTCCCTAAGGATGGAGACGGACAGCAAGATGCCCTGGCTTTGATAATTGTTCAGAACAATAACATGAGAAGCTGAAACATTATTTACCTGTGAACTTATATAAAAATGACCCAATAAGTGGCAAACTGGTTCTTTGGCGTCCCCTTAAATTCTTTCAGAGTATTTGGCAAGTACATCAAAGTACCTGGTTGTTAGCTTCTGAACTTGGTTGAAAAATGGAGTATACACAATATTAAGGTTTTACCTGAAGCTTTACTTAAGTTTTTGAATGTTAGAATTATTAATGATCTCCATCCATACTTAATAATGTTTGTCAGAATAAAGGACTCGGTTTGACCACTTGAGCTGGTGGAATGTCTTTGCTCTGCACACTGGGTCATTGGTTCTCCTGATACTGCTACAGAAGCACTCTCATAGTAATGCTGACTGAAGTAGACAAGATGGCCACACATTGTGTCTGGAATTTCTCCCTAACTGCAACACTTGCATGAATAGTTCTCTTCCCTTCCTTCTATTTCTAGCTCAGGGTGACCTTTAAAATTATATAAATGTCATAATGCTAAGCAGCAAAATAATTACAATCACTCATTTCTGGGTTGAACTTAGACATTATCCATAGAAGCAGCTATGATGGTTTACAGCTTTTTATATCCCTGAAATATTAATATGCATTTTTTAGTCTCTTTAAATGCCTATGGCTTAGCCTTCAGAAATAAACATTTTAGTCAATTTTTACCCAAAATTCAATGTGCCAACTATACCCTTTAAGTATATTTATATTTAAAATATTTACTTGGGAGAGTTGAATGAATATTATTGCTAGGTCTAATGTTCACCCAGGAGGAGGATGAACCAGAGAAACGACTTAAGTCTTTCTGAGCCAGGATCCTCAGTGTTCACCTTGACAAAAACTAAGCAAGAGACCGGGGCGGGGGTCCTATATGCTGCTATTACTTGAGTATTCGTATAGTCTTCTCTGCTTTGGATGGGATGAGCTTCTTTGAAATCGGTAAAATTGCTTTTCTTTGTAGCTTTAAAAGTAGTTTTTGTAAGAGCCAGAGTTGGTGGATAACTTCAAGAACACAGCACCCTCCAGACTCTACAGGGCTGATAGGCATGCATACTCACACAGAGACTGTGATATCATACACAAGACTTACACAAGTTCAAGCCAGACAAAAATCTCAACATGGAAGTGGGGAAATGGACACAAAGTTGCATGCTAACCAAGAAGCTATTTGCAAATGATACCTACTGGAAAGGAGAAAATTGGCTTCTCTATTGGAATGTGACTATATCAACCACCATCCAGTGTCGACCTCATGCCCAGTAGTAGCTGATTGACACAAAATGGACTCCATATTTTTTGTGTTAATGTTTTGTTTTGGTTTTGCCTTATTGTTTTTTTGTTTGTTTTGACTTTTTATTTATTTATTTATTGGAGAGAGAACATGACATTGTGTGGGTAGAGATCTGTGAAGGAGGAGTTGTGGGAGGAGAAAAATATGGTCAAAATGCAGAAATATTAAA
This sequence comes from Uromys caudimaculatus, assembly GCA_028551405.1. Taxonomy (NCBI): domain Eukaryota; kingdom Metazoa; phylum Chordata; class Mammalia; order Rodentia; family Muridae; genus Uromys; species Uromys caudimaculatus. The sequence continues at coordinate 30,332,583 of CM052719.1, forward strand.
AATAAATTTTAAAAGGCTAAAATATATAAAATAATATATTTTTGTTTTAGTATGTAGAAACACCTTTTTACTGATTAAAAGATATAAATTTAAAAACTGCTTTTAAACTTGTATCTTTTCTTTCTTCTTAAATATCAGAAACAGTAATAAAAATATTATTTCTTCCCTAATTGGAAGATGAGAGAAATTAAATGCTTAAAGGATAATTTGGTAATTTTCAGTTTAAGTAAAAGATATGAATTACAATTAAGTCCCAGCTTGCCAGGATGATTATAGCATTAACTAAAGGTTTTTACTGTAGTCCTAATTTCCAGTAGGCTGTGCAGTTCCATCCTGAATTCAGCAGTGTTCCCCAGAAAAAGGCAGAGGGTGCTTCTCTTATGCCAGAGTAGCCATTAACTTCTTCCCTCTCACCTCTTGCAAAGGAGCCCATTCCTAAGTTTTATGGTTTCTATTAAGTTATACAGTTAAGCAATCAGATCCAAAGTGTACAGTTGGACTTTCCCCAAGGAACTAAGTATATTATTAATTCATTTGGTTTGATAATAGAATAGGATATCAACATGTTCCAGTAATACAACTTTTATGTTTCTGAGGCACCTTATTTTTTATGTTCAATCTCTGACACTTTCATTTGAAGAAGTAAAAATATCCTGTAGTTAATGGGAAAAAATTTTTAAAGCTTACTATTGAACTAACAACAGCCAGTTTCCAGGTTAAGTTGGGTTATAGAAAGAAGAAACGTATATCAATAAGATATGTGTTCTAAAAGCAGTACTCACCCTAGGTTTTTCAAGCAAGAAGGCTTTCAATGCAGAGAATCAAATGCTTTAAAACCATGTAAGTACAGGGAAGTAAAGGGCAGGCAGTGATGGCGCTCACCTGCGCTATGAACTATGTGATAACCAAAGGGTCTCAGATGCAGGTACAGATGAGGGTTTTCTTCCTTATTTAAGGATATATTTAAGAAACCACTGGGAGGTCACCACCAAATTTCCAGTTCTGTTACATGTCTGAGTGCTTATATGCAATCCCCAGAGGCCTATTGCTGTGGCTCTTCCTCTCATTTCCATTCCAAGTCCTTGAATAATCATTCTTTACAGGGTTGAGGGGGTGATGTAAAGAGGCATGGCTTTCTGGAGCTAAAATACATGGAAGTATGTTAGACTTAATTTAGACTTAATTGGAGTGCTTCTGGACTCTAATTAAGATATGGTGTCCCATGGTAGACATGGAGGCATACACCTGTAATCCCAGTCACTATGCAGGCTCAATCAGGATGATGATGAGTGGTTATATAGCAAGTTCTAGGTACATCAACCTAGGGTATCTTGTAAAACCCTGTATAATAAAGAGGTAGGTATATCTCAGTTTGAGGGGGTTGACCTTTCTTATACAAATGATGCAATTAGACAAAGCAGTAGCATGGATCCTGTATGGCATTGGGTTAACAGTGATTATGAAAGCCCACCACCATTTTCACAACGGAAGCCATCACTGCCTGCATCTCTCATCGTTTGCAGAGCACAGAGATTCTAAGCACCTCCCTCACATCTTTCCCACTCTAAATTCTCACTGTGTTTATCCCATGTGCTCTAAAAGCCACGCCTCCTGCTTTGTTCTGTAATACTGTATCCCTAACCTCTCATTTGTGTGTGGCATTTCCCCTATTTGTCTCATTTTTACCCCTTGTAAATTAGCTTACAGCAGGGTCATGGTTAAGTGAAGTATATCCGTGGAAGTCTGTGGAGTGCTAACTCGTCCATTGCTGCATAGATGAATGTCATTATTTTGGGCCATTGGTGAGTTCAGCTCCTTTCTTCTCATGCAGGTTGCTTTAGTTCAGCCTATTTTAAGGACACCAGAGACTAAGGGTGTACCCCTTCCCATTCTTAGGGTGTAAACTTTGCATTCACGTTGATGGTTTATCAGTCAGTGTATTTGTGTCGACGTTCTTTGAAATCCTCCTCTCATGGCTGTCATAAATAACCCTCACTCCATGGTATTTCTTTGAAGTTGGCTGTCCTCACAATAGCTTGATATCAAAATTGTATTCTCACGTTTCCTCCATTGATTACATATATTTCCCCATTTTATAACTGTACCTTGATCACATCTAGATCTTCAGTTCCTTTAGCCTAACTTAAGTTCTAACGTATTCTTTGCTTTTCCCCCTACTCTTCACAGATACTTTTTCATCTGTGTTTTGTATTGCTTCAATACAGGAAGGACCAGCAAGAGCCTAGTGGACTGTTTTATGTCTGAGGATCCTTAATGTCTAGTCCAGTGATGACTGTGTCTATAAAACTCAAGGTGTTAAGTCAGGAAGTGAACTTGACATACTGCTCTCTCTACTCAAACTGTCTTTGGGGTACTGAAAAAGTAAATATGTAATTCTGAATACGAATTTGTAATTTCTATCTTCAACTCAGTCCTTAGTCGGTTACTACTTGTATGCTTATTTCTTATTGGATGTTGTCTCCCCTTAGATTCCCTAGAAGAAGATCACAGAAACCCATATAGATGCTATCTCTATTTTATTATGAGTGGAACCTAACCTTAGGGGAAAGGAGAGTGGAGTAGGCAAACGGGAGCCACAAATGCAGATGGATCCTAACTGACCTGCTCTTAATCCAACCTCACAAACATCATCAAAAGGAGCAGTAGAGGTTTGTGCCTAACCCAAAACTCAACCAGGGAGTGGGTAGCGCCAGAATCAGGGGTACTAATTGCCTTCCATTTACCAAGCTTTACCTCACTACATGCCATCTCCCTTTTGCTTCTGGGGGTCACATATTCTGATGTCCTAATGCCTCTCGTTCTTCAGCATTAACACAACTCCAAGGGGAGAGGAAAAATGACTATGGCATAGATGTGGAGGTGCTGGTACATGCTGCTCATGTGTGATGTAAAGGGTTTGGTACAACCACTAGATGAGACACCCTCTGTCTGGTCATTGCAGCAGCAGCACTCAGCTCAGGTTCAAGGGAAAAACACAAGTCCTTATTAAGAGATCTCAAGCTAGCCATGTGTCACATCACTGAATCTCCCTACACTTATGGAGATTTTTCAAAAGTTCTTATATGATTATTATCGGACAATAGGACAGTATGATCCTGAAACTAATGTAAATGACAATTATAATATTCTATGTTGATATATTTACATGTTCAAAATCATAGTGCATTTACATTTATATTACACTTTCACATGAATGTGAATTATATGTCAAAGCTATCCAAGTGAGCAAGTTTGGGCAATATTATTAAGTTAATTTTGAAAGGAAACAGAGATTCAGAAAAGTAGAAACTCTTGGCCAAGGTCATAGGAGAGGGTGTTTTAGAGAAACAGGAACTTATGCTTGGGAACCTGAAGACTTGAATTTTAGTTCTAGCTCCATAGATTACTTTTATATTGTCATTATTTCTAAGCTCAGAAGCACTAATATGCAGGCCACTCTAGACTGAATGCCTCAGTAATCCTTTGATCCTGCTATGGGCTCATTAAACACCTCGCCAACATTTTATGGGTGCTTCTATGTCTGCATAAATAAGATCAGGGGAGAACGGGAGGAAGACAAGTGTGGGATTGCTACCTTTGGAGGTTATATGTTTCAAATAACAGCAATACCGCCTTTTCTGTTTATTTTGAAAATGTCCGTAAGTTGAAATCAAAGAGACATATGAATATAATTAATAATAACAAAAACAAAAAACAGCAAAAATGTATAACATGTGATAGGCTCTTTTTCTATTTATTCTGTATCTGTTGACGGTGACCTGTTCTCTTCTTTAAAGTTCCTACCATTATCATCATCATCATCATCTGGGTCGTCATCATCGTCATCATCATCATTTATGAATGTAAGTCCCATAGAACAATTGCTTTGGGGGAAAATGTACTAGTGAAGGTTAAATATCAGTTGTTTTTCTTGCAAGGATGTAATTAAAAACTGCTTCTCAGTTACGTATGCTTTCAAAAAATTACGAAGAATCAAGAAATTAAAAAGCAACAAAATTTAATAAAAGTAGTCTGAGGTTGAGGACAGTTTTGGCCACAACACTGCGTGACTATAAATCAGCACATGAAGGGAATATGATTAAAAAAATGTCCTTTTTGGGGTTGCCAGGAAATGATGTAGCTTTTATGTCTTAAAAATATATAGTTTGTTCCTTTCCTGAAAGTGCAAATAGTCATTTAATAACAGAGTTAACTCGGCATGTCCAAAATAGATTGAATTAGCTCACATTACTCAAGTTGGATGCTGTTAACCATCCATCCTCTTGTCTTCTGATTTTCTCACCATCTCTGCACGTACATCTGCATTATAGCTTAACTGGTGGTAGCTTTCTACAATCAATCATATGTATTAGCTGTCTTAAGCATTTCTTAATAACATTTTTTATATTATTTTTATTTCCTAGCCAAAAAAGGCAACACAAAGTAGCTCAGGCTTCTTGCCAGCACCAAAAGATGGGTGTAAATTAAACTGTGCAGCTAGAAGACAGCTTAGTGTTCTTTTTCTTGATCAAGAAGAGATAATTAGTACTTCTGCAAAAAGCATATAATTTTTACTATCTGTGAGGGTTTTGCCACAATGACTACATCATTACCTGTACAATAAGAAAGCAGAAAGCTACAATTCATTTTCTGAACTGCTGTGTGTGTAGAAGAAAAGGAACTTGACCTTATCATTTTCTTTATAATTAGCATTGGTGAAACAACTTTAAAGGCAGAATCAAAAGAAGATAAAAATGTCGACTGGTAACACGTTGGGACGAGTTTATTATAAAAGAGACCTGTAATTATTTAAAGAATGTACTGAATAGGAAGACTTGTGCTTTGAAAGTAAGGCTCCGTGAGCAATAGGAATCTCTAGACCTGCTGAGTCTGTGGTGATGAGAAGAAATTCAAAAGAAGGAATTAGGCTCCCTTAGAAAAGCTAAGCTCCAGAAGATGAATATATTAACAGCTTGACAATGAAATATGCAAATACATCCTTGAGTTACTGATAGAGTTCATGAGGCCAAGCTACATAGTGGAGCAGAATCAGGACCTTGGGGATATAATCTTTGATCCTGTGCCATTGTTTTGTTCTTTATGCATCTTGGCTTTGTCATAAATTAAACTGAGGTAATGACTTCAACATTCTCCAATTTTCTTTTGGGCTATGGTCCAAGATTGTTTAGATCACAAAACGCATTTGCAAAGAGAATTGTTTAGTTTCTTTGGCTGTTTCTGAAGTGGATGCCAGGAATGCAGAAGCTTATCTGCATATCACCTGTGTCCAGGGCTAAACTGGGAGACTCCCAAGTTTGCTAGGTGATTGGAATTGGACAGGTTAAGTCCTCAGGGTTACAGAAGTTGGTATTTCCTTCTAACAAAAACTATCAGGATAACATTTTAGTCCTGATCACCCTGAATTATTATCCCCCTTCTTAAATTTTTACTCTAAAGGACCACAAAGACAGCTTGCCTGCTCTCTCTCTCTCTCTCTCTCTCTCTCTCTCTCTCTCTCTCTCTGTGTGTGTGTGTGTGTGTGTTTGTGTTGCTTATGTATGCATATGTATGCACATACATACATACATACATGTGTGTGTGTGTGTGTGTGTGTGTGTGTGTGTACTTTATTGAGTCTAATTAGTGTTGGCCATGTACATGGGTTTAGGATTGACTACTTAGGTATGTACAAACTATCATGGGTGCTCCATCCAAAAGGAAACTAACTGTCCCCCTCAGCAGCCAATCACTGCCTGGACTTCTTCAGTTAGGGGTGGGCTTTGTAAACTGTTTTCCCATCCACATAGGCATGTTGGCTGGTGTGACCATGAGTACACTTGTGTATGCAACCATACTGAGATTTGTTGGGTAAAACACCCCTGTACTATTCAGCAGACACTATTTCTTACCACTTTACCTTTTCCTCTGACTCTTAAAGTCTTTCCACTCAATCTTCTGTAATGTTCTCTGAGCCTAATAATATGTAGGGGTTGTGTTATAGAGTGCTTGTATATGTTTTCAATTTGCCACTATAATTGCAAGTGAATTTTAGTCTTCTATAACTTATTATGAATTCCAGTGAAGCTTCAAATGGAATAGAATTAAGTTTTGCATAGACAAGAACCACAGTAGAAAAGAATAGGAAAAAAATCATTGAAAATTTATACCAAGGGGTTCAAATTTTATCAGCTAGTCAAAATTCTGGGCCCAGGAAAGAGGCAGGGAATTTTTGGACAAGACACAAGTTTAATAAGAATATATTTGTAATGTGGAGTTCTTGAAATAAGGAGTGGCTTCTGTGACTGTGAAGTATGACTGTCTTAGTTAGGATTTTATTGCTCGTTATTGTGAAAAGACACCATGAGCAAGGCCACTTTTATAAGGGACAACATTCCATTGGTGCTGACTCACAGGTTCAGAGGTTCAGTCCATTATTATCATGACAGGAAGCATTCAGGCAGACAAGGTGCTGGAGAAGAAGCTGAGCATTTTGCATCTTGATCTGTATACAGAAGATACTGTCTAGATCACACTGGCCAGACTTAAACATACATATGATACCTAAAAGCCCCACGTCTATAGTGACACATTTCCTCTACCAAGGCCACATCTTCTCCAATAAGGCTATGCCTCTTACTAGTGCCACTTTCCTAGGTCCAATCATATTCAAACTTCCACAATGACTCATGTGAGAAATGAACACAGGGCAAAACATAGTTGGCTTTTGAGACACAAACCAGTAATCAGAAATGTGAGGAGAGTTTTTAGTACTAGTGAACTTGAGGGTGTCACTATTTTTTAAAATGTGGTCCTCAAAGCATCTTTCACCCAGTGACTGCTTTTTCTACCACTGCCATGTTCAGAGAGATCTGCTGGTTAGCCCATTTCCTCATGGTTTTGAATAAAGCCTTGCACCCTTCCCATAGCTTGTACGAAGCACCAGTGCCTTATTCTGGAAGAGCCAAAGCTGACTTGATATTCTATGGCTGATTTGGTCAACACTATTTCATGATCATAAAATTTCAGGAAAATGTCAGTAGCAACTTTTTATAATTTTCGGTGTCCAAGATTCTGGGAAGGAACAGGCATGTGCTTGATGAATAAATAAGGATTTTCAGTCCTTATTGGGAAATGAGACTCCTTTGAGTATAAACAACCTACACTAAGCATTCCCAGAATTCACATTAGCACTGTACATTGAGTACCTTCCATGTCCTTCTGGGTTCTAAAGCTCATGGGTATTTCTTGTCTGAAATTGTTTCCTAGTTAGTTTACCTTTCAAAATCTGGGGTTCGTGCTTTTCACCATAAAAAATAAAACAAAATAAAATAAAAGATTGTGACTGGATTGGCAGCTTACTTTAAATGAGTCATCCTAAGGAATATTTTGGTAGTTCCTTGCCAGCAAAGATACATCAGTGAGGATGCGATTTACAGGTCAGCAAAGAAATTGGCTTTGCACCCAATTTCTGAAATATGCTTGAAGTCCCAGACCTGTGTGGGGAGTGAAATAACAGGTTTTGTTTGTTTGTTTGTTTGTTTTTCTTTTTTGATTCAAATTTTATCACCTACATTCCTCTAGAAAAAATTCCCCAAGAACCTCCCATTTCTTCTTGAGACACTTATTTTTGTCATCAGCAATTTGGCAAACACAAACTGGGCAAATGACTCTAAAGCCCACCCCCAGCACTGACAAGGAAGGACACCTGAAACCTGAAAAGGAACAAAGGCTTTCTTTTTAACACAATGAAGTAGTGGAGATGAAATAATTTGGGTTTGTGTTAAGAAGATGAGTCATGGGGGAATAATTCAGTTTTACAGAAAATAACTTAAACTCCTTCAGTGACAGGTTTTATTTCTAAGCCACAGATAGAAAGTGACTAATCAGAAATGCTGTTTCAGGTTTGGCAATATAAATCTCTTCCTCACAGAGGTATCTTTGCAAAGTTTTCTCATTTCCTTCTCCCAGGATAATGCCACTTTTAGAACAGGCATTGCCTCTGAGGCTGCCAGCATACTGTTTCCACGTTTCTAATAAATTTGTACTAGTAGTGCTTGTGGGTGTCTGTATGAACATGGTCTGTGCTATTAGGGAGTATTTGTACTTGAACAAATACAATCTATTTTTCTGCTAGGAATGAGAAAGTTCTAGTGTCTTTGTTCTTCATTGTAAGATAAAATTGCCTTAATTAAACAGAAGAAGACAAATTACTATGATTATAACTTAGAATTCCTCATGCATGCTTATTATTATAATACTTAGACTATTATTTTATTATTATCAAAATGATTATTATTGGTTGCAGGGTAATTCAAACACTTCAGTGTCATATATCTCTGTGAGTACATGAATACATTAAATTAATCCCATAATCCTGGGGCTGTTAGTTGGCACTTGGAAGGCTTTAATGAGGACTTCGTACTCTAAAAACTCTGTGCAAGTCCCTCAAGTGTCTGCTAAATACACGGAAGATGCTTTCTTAATAGGGGTAGGTGATGCTGGAAATCTGTTTCTTTTTTTCTTAAGAAAACACACAAGGCTACACATAACAAATATCCTGTAGAAAATTGAACAGACTGAGCACCACTGTGAGAATCAAGCAGTGGAATGGAGCCAGTCCACTAGGGCTGAAGCCACAGTGCTGAGTTTATGTTCGTGATGTCTATTTGGTCCTTTTGTTCCAACCTCATTTTGCAGAATTTGATTCCCAAGTTTATTAGAGAACCATCATTAGAATATAATCATGTTTCCTTTAGTATGGCTCTCCTGTGAAATGTCCTTCATAGCTGTCATAACAGAATGTAGGGATGTCATTGAGTTTAAAAAAAAATAGGTTTCACAGCTATTTTAATTTTAATTTTTTTGGCTTTGGTAAGTTTCTATTTGTAAACAGAATTGGCCATTATCATAATCTCTACTAGATTGAAAAGTATTCCTTGTGTCTCTTTGATGATAGAAGCAGGGTTTTAATAATACGATCTGTGGATGTTAACATTCAGGCTTTCTAGGGTTAATCTGTAGTATTGTTACAAGCAGCCAATTATGTGTCCAGGTTAGATCTTCCTGCTAGATTCATTAGATCTTTGGATGAAGCTTTTTCTTCTTTGTGCCTATGGGATTTGATATATTGGTAGACTATTTCACCAAATTTCTGTGGAATTAATGGATAAATGGTATGTTTAAAATTTCATTGGCAATAGCCAGGATCAAAATACTTAGAGAACTTAAAGATATCAAAATTATATCAGAGTGAGTAACTACTAGAGTTGTCTATAGTTGAAGGATTTACTTACAATACAGGGAATCAAAGCTAAATGCAATAATCTGGCCAAATATGATTTTTTTCACAGTGAAATTCTAATAACATTCTTAACAGAAATAGAGAAACAATCCCCAAATTTTTATGAAATGACACAAAAATTCAAAGTGGCCAGAGTAGTACTAATAAAGGAAAACTTAGAGGCATCAGACTTTGTAGATGAAAATTATATTACAAAGCTTTAGATAACAAATATGAACCGGACTATGTTGACCCTTAAGACAAAAGAGTCAAACATAACTCAAGCCCACCCTCTAGCCATGTAGTAAGTAAGGGTAGATTCTTCAACACATTATACATACAAAAGAATGAACGTTAATTTTATCTTATGACAGTTATGGATCTACCAAAAAGTGGGCTAAAAGCATTGAAAGTTAGATATGAAACCATAAAGCTACTAGAACATAGAGGAAAATCTCTTGGACTTAGCTTAGTTTTGGTAAGGATTTTGCAATAATACAAAACACATAGGCTTACAAAAACAAAATTAAATTGATAGCACATTAAGCTAAGTATCTTCATAACAAAGTAAACAAATTTTAAAATGAAACTGCAATATAAAAATTGGAAAAATATTTACAATCCACACAACTGGTAAGTGGCTAATATCCAAAATTTATAAGGAATCCTTGGAGCTGAATAAGAGAATACCAAATAACTTCATTAAAGAAATAGGTATACAACCCAAAAAGCCATTTCTAAAGAAAATAAAAATATGTCCAGCATATGTATAAAATTGTTCTTGATGTTAATTGTCAGGAGAATATAAATTTAAACTAATGTGTAACACACCAGCTCACCCCAGTAAAGATGGCTAGTATAAAATAAGAAATAATACATGTGGTAGGGTATATGAAAGAAAGGGCAAATTACTATACTGTTAGTGGTATATACACTCTTGCTGACACTAGGAAAATTGAAAAGAACCTAGACTAAGGCTCATCAACTCCTCTGGGTATTTACTAAAAGGAGGTGAAAGCACAGCCTTGTCAGGATGCCTGGATTCTATGTTTAGAGTAGACAAGGGGTAAAAACAATTAGGATGCCCATTGATGGGTTGATAAATAAAGAAAACGCAGCACAAAGGGATATAATGGGGTCTTTTCAGCTTAAAAAGGGGATTCTTCTATTTCCCTAATGAATGAACCTGAATGAAAGAAGCCAGACACAGACACAAAATGTCACATGATCTCACTCATATATGGATGTAAACAAAGAACAGAGACAAAGAATAAAATCATGACTGCAGGAAGTCGTTGGGAGGAGGAGGGGAAGATATTCAAGATGTTCAAAGATATGGCAACAGCAGATGTGTAGGGTGAGCCAGTGAAGGGAGTTCAAATACTGTATGAGAAGCTTCTGAGTTACAGTTATGAGCATTGGTCTTGGTACGGAAAGGTCAATCTTTATTTAAGATCTAAGTCATTGATTTATGATTAATAAAATCATGGACATTTTTGATAAAGAGATTTTAGCCTATCTTGTCACTTATAAAAACTAATTATGTAAAAAGTTAAATCTGTTACCTTACGGTAGCTTCTATGTCAATTCTGTAACATCATAGTCTAAACTTCAAATATTCATAACAACATTTGTTATATAAAACAAGGAATTAAATAATGATAACTTTAAAATAACCAGTAACTCTGATATACAACATATTTTATTCTCAAATTTAAGGAACTTAAAAGCAACAGACAATGGAATATAACATTGCTTTTACTTAGAAAGACAGATTACTTCATCCTGTCTCTTCTATGCCTCTTCAATTAAAAGATTCTACAGATATATAAATAATGACTGGCTTGCTTTCTCAAAGAATTTTATATCTTTCCTTGAGGATTTTGCAATATTTAAGTAAATATGTACTAGTGAGTCCTTGCAATCTTGTGTGAATCAAAGTTTGGCTTCTAGTCTGCTTAGTGTTTGGTTAATTAGGATTTTATGAATGGAAAATATTAACATAATAAAATATTTGTAACTTTCCAGGTATACATATAAGCAAATAGTTATGTACTATTACCCTATGTTTTGTTATTTCTTATTGTAATATTAAAATTCAATTATTCCAGTTCATTTTGTGATGTATTACAATTGAAATTACTCAGTTCTTCATGAGTGCCTCAGATAGTGTCTTTCTATTTTCTCTAGATCAGAGTATTTTCATGAACAAGAAAACTAAGTTATACTTCTGAATATTTTCACTGGAAATAGAAATGCAAATATTATTTATTATGCATACACATGTTTTGTATATGGCCACATACATGTGCAGATGCTCAGGCACATGTGCATGTACCTGCATGTCAAAGCTAGAGGACAACAACCTTAGTGTCATTTCTCAAGAGCAGTCCATGATATTTCTTGATACATAGTCTCTAGAACACTGGAAGTGTGTTAGGCTGGCCGGCCTGTGAGTCTTAAGACCCCACCTCTCTCTGCCTCTTCAGTGCTGGGATTACAAATATATACTGCCATATCCACCCTCTTCGTATGGGAATTAAACCCAAGGCCTCACATTCAAATAGCAAGCACTTCACTGACTGAACCATCTCTCAATCCCATCAATGTAATCTTTAATATTAAGACTCAAATATCCATTGGAATGAACCTTGCCTATTTGAACTGAATACACAAGTTTTCTGTAAACTATAAAACTGATAGCGAATGTGGACAAGTATGCATATTAGTAGGCTAACTCATTTGTCACCATAGATTTACATTGTTTGACCCTGTTTTCTAGGCTATGTGGCACAACCAGAGTACTGGGTCTCTTGGATAATTTTCCCTTTTTCCCGTTGAGGATGCAAAGTTGTGTTATTTGAAGATTTAGTCCTAAGACTCTGAATGGAGGCAAAGGTAAGTTTGAGAGTACACTTATTTATTTTGTAAAAATTTATTAGATATTATGTGCCAGGAATAATTTTTGGCAGTGAATGGTGGCTATCTGCTTTAATGAAGGTTTTGCATCTTTAAATTATGAACAATTACGAATAGAAAATTGAGGAAATTCTGCTAATAAAAATACTAAGGAGTATTAGGGCTGTTATGTGGGAAAGACTCCTCAGGAGAGGATCCTAGGAGAAAAATTAGAGCTGAGACTGACAGAAATCAAGTATACAAACATTTATACAAATAGCAGTAGAGGAAGTACTAATTGCATCTTTAGGACTATGAAATTCTGTCAGGAATCACTTGTAACAGGATTGTGCCTTACATAGTCATCCCAAAATATCTGAGAAAATAAATTGCACATTTGTATGTTGGGCTAGAGTTTGGTACTTTGTGAGTTTACTGGGAATAAAGTCTTGGAAGAAGAGCTTAAATTTTTTTGTTGGGTGAGTGCTCTGTTTTAATGAAAGGACATCTCATTTTTGCAGCACTATTGAATTAAAAATTCCTTTTACATGTATGGTTATATGTTTTAATATCTGCATTATATATGTGATATATTTATATGTGATACACACACATACATATATATGTATATATGTATATATATATAATTTGCCATGAGGTGATTGCATTGAACATTCAAGGAAACCTAGCTAAAATAAATATTCTAGAAGTTTTTTTTATTACACAAAACACTGGGATTCTTTATTTCATGTAGACATAGATTTATAAGTTGGATAACAGTTCTATGACACTGGGTTTATTGCTTTGTGACTCTTCCCTGTATCCTTCTCCACTGCTCTCATTTTCAACATTGCTTCCCCTGTGAGTAGCAAACCAGCACATCTATCCTCTGAGTAATCCTAGCTTAGGAATGGGAAGGAAATCACCTCTTTCCTGAGAGCTACTGCACATATTCCAAATGTGCTCATTGGCCAGGTCTATGTCTTGTTTCCATTCCCATCTGTCTATGTAGCTAGTGCTGGAACTGTTCTCCAGCAGTGGAGATCAGGGCTATAGTTATTGGAAGTAGCAGAGGCTTGATTCCTTAAAATGCAAGAATGACTTGGTGACAGTGGCCTGGATGAATCCGGGCTGTAAGCCATATTTGCTATTTTCTTCTCTAAAGTGAAAGGCTTACTCATTGTTACATTATAAGAGTGGCTTTCAGACTCTGGGGGCTCAGTTCTGTCTACTTCTTATATCCTATTTTTTTTTTATGCAACAAATGATATGTTTTTGAGAGAATACAATTTCAGACATCAGAAAAATGCATGTGATGAACCATCTTTTATGTGAGCTTCCAATGGATTCTCACTTTGGGCATGTCAGACAGCAACTTTTTCTTTTTGCTGATCTTAGCTTTTGTTGGTTCCTATTTTTAAAAATTTCTTCCTTGTAAGCATGGTTGTAGATTTCCATGCCATGGATTGGGTGACAAACACTTGGGACCAGATACTCCATGGGTTGTGTCAACTGAGCAAATGTAACTCAGAAAGTTCATATGGCAAGTGGAGAGCTGTGATGGCCTAGGTTGAGAGGAACTGAATTCTTTTGTTCCTGCAGCTGTCTTTAGGGTTATTTACATCTACAAGATGAATAGTTCAGATAACAATTACAAAAAGTCTACAGGTAACTTCAGGATGATGATCAAGGTAAGCAGAATTAAGTTCTTGTGGAATGTTAAATATATATTATCCCCATAGAGAGATGATTTTTCATAGAATAGAAATGGGTAGACATTAAAGACAATTATAAAATCTAAAACACTAGAACATTTTATTCTATTTTTTTTTTTTTTTTTTTTTGCTTCCATTGTTGAAAGAATGGAAAGGTTTCAGCTTCCTCTTTTGTGAGTGCATTGAGCTGGTATTGGAAGGGCTTGCTTCAGTGGACTCTGAAGTTCTATGTGTTTCTCCTAGGAAACAGTGTTGTGTCCAAACAGCACACAAACTGGCTGATGGCTATATCCTGACTTGTGAGTAATCGAGTAAGATTACTTACTTTATTGATTCTCGTGAAGACCCTCACTCAGGATTAAGAGTTTCATGGATTTCAAAGTACCTCTGCTACAAACAGGTGCACTGGGTAGAAGAAATTGATGAGTTTTGATCAAGGGAGATGAAAACAACTGATTTCTCTGGGAAATAAATTGACAACAGTTTTAGGTTTGCAAGAAATGTAGCACACTACCAAAAGTTATTCTGGACCTAAAATAATAAATCATGAACATGTACATCTGTTCTAAAACAGATCATACCCATCTTCCAGTTCCAAAACTGTGACTCAGGCTTATTGCACACATCTGTGAATTTTCAGAAAAATGAGAATACATGTTCAAAGTCTCAGAGACCCAGTCCTGTGCTTACTCCTACTCCTGTACCCACTGGAGAATTGTGCTCCACATTAAGGGCCATAAATTGTTCTTCGGCTTATAGGATCTCTAGGAATTGTCTCTCCACTGCAATGTGCAGAAATGGCCCCATCTCATACTTCCAGTCTCTTCCCCACCTGCTTTCTTATGGTAAAATTCTTCACTTAAGCCACTTGTATGCCTTTTCTGTACTAACTGCTTCATGGTTGTGGGTTAACATTCTCAAACTCACTCATTTGCTTCCCAACTACTCTGATCTCAGATGCTGAATACTCACAAGTTTTTTTTTTTTTTAATTCTTTTTTTCTATTGGATATTTTATGTATTTACATTTCAAATGTTAATCCCTTTCCCTGTTTCCCCTCCAGAAGCCCCTCTCCTATCTGCCCTCCCCCAGCTTCTATGAGGATGCTCCACCTCCCACCCAACCACTCCCACCTCACCGCCCTGGCATTCTCCTACACTGGGGCATCAAGCCTTCATAGGACCAAGGGCCTCTCCTTCCATTGATGCCCAACAAGGCCATTCTCTACTACATATGTGACTGGAGCCATGGGTCCCTCCATGTGTACTCTTTGGTTGGTGGTTTAGTTCTTGGGAGCTCTGGGGGCTAAGGGGTCTGGTTGGCTGATATTGTTGTTCTTCCTATGGGGTTGCAAACCCCTTCAGCTCCTTCAGTCCTTTCTCTAACTTCTCCATTGGGGACCCTGTGCTAAGCCCAATGTTTTGCTGTGACCATCTGCCTCTGTATTTGTTAGGCTCTGGCAAAGCCTCTCAGGAGACAGCTATAACAGGCTCCTGTAAGCAAGTACTTCTTGCCATCCGCAATAGTGTCTGGGTTTGGTGTCTGTATTTAGGTTGGATCCTTCAGTGGGGCAGTCTCTTCATGGCCTTTTCTCTGCTCCACACTGTCCCCGTATTTCCTTTAGTCAGGAGCCATTCTGGGTTAAGAATTTGGAGATGAGTGGATGGCCCCATTCCCCAACCAAGGTCCTTGCCTAACCTCTGGATATGGTCTCTACAGGTTCTCCCCTTTGTTGGGCATTTCAGCTAATCGCATCCCTGTTGGGTCCTGGGACCCTCTTGCTTTCCTGGCATCTGGCACTTGCTGGTGGCTACCACCAATTCTCCATCTCCCATTGCTACACACTTCTGTTCAAATTCCTGACCCTCTGTGTATCACCCCGTCCCCATCTCCCCTCATACCTAATCCTGCCACCTTTCCCTCTCCCCTCCTCTTTTCCTTCTAAGTCCCTCCTACCCTCTGCCTCCCATGAGTATTTTGTTCCCCTTTCTAAGGACTGAAGCATCCACATTTTATTCATTTTTCTTGAGCTTCATATGGTCTGTGAATTGTATTTGGGTATTCTGAGCTTTTGGGCTAATAGCCACTTATCAGTGAGTACATACTGATGTGTTTATAAAAATATATAGAGATGTTATATAGGGTTATGAGGAGGTAGGTGTGGGGGAAGGGTGTGCCTCAGCAGGCCCAAGCCCAGGTATCCCTTCCCCCTGAGGGACCAGACACACACGAAGGTATAGTATAGAAATAGAGTTTATTTAGGGCATGGGGAGTGGAGTTAAGAGGGTAGTAGAGGCAGAGAAAGGCAGAGAGAGGAAGAGAGTAGAGAAGTAGAGAGGTGGAGGCCGGCCATGACCACGGGGAGAGAGGGGGGAAGGGAATGGGGAGAGGTAAGAGATAAGAGATGTAAGAGAGAGGCAAGAGAAAGAGATAAGAGAGAGAGGAGGGGCAAGCAGCCCCTTTTATATTGGGCCAGGCCCACCTGGCTGTTGTCAGGCAACTGTGGGGAGGAGCATACCTGGCTGTTGCCAGGTAACTGTAGGGTGGAGTTTAGACAGAACGCTAACACATACCATGTGTGTTCTTTTGTGATTGGATTACCTTACTCAGGATGACATTTTCTAGTTTCATCCATTTGCTTAAGAAATTTATGAAGTCATTGTTTTTAATAGCTGAGTAGTACTCCATTGTGTAAATGTACCACAATTTCTGTATCCATTCCTCTGTTGAGGGACATCTGGGTTGTTTCCAGCTTCTGGCTATTATAAATATGGCTGCTATGAACATAGTGGAGCATGTGTACTCATGACATGTTGGAGCATCTTCTGGGTATATGCCCAGGAGTGGTATAGATGGGTCTTCAGGTAGTACTATGTCCAATTTTCTGAGGAACCTCCAGACTTATTTCCAGAGGGGTTGTTTCAGCTTGCAATCCCACCAACAGTGGAGGAGTGTTCCTCTTTCTCTACATCCTCACTAGCATCTGATGTTATCTGAGTTTTTGATCTTAGCCATTCTGACTGGTATAAGGTAGAATCTCAGGGTTGTTTTAATTCGCATTTCCCTGATGACTAAGGATGTTGAATATTTCTTTAGGTGCTTCTTGGTCATTTGATAGTCTTCAGTTGAGAATTCTTGTTTAGCTCTGTACCCCATTTTTAAACAGGGTTATTTGCTTCTCTGGAGTCTAACTTCTTGAGTTCTTTGTATATATTAGACATTAACCCTCTATCAGATGTAGGATTGGTAAAGATCTTTTCCCAATCGGTTGATTGCTGTTTTGCCCTATTGACAGTGTCCTTTGCCATATAGAAGTTCTTGGTCTTCATTCAAAGAACTGCATATGAATGACTGGGCTATGAAGGGTATTTGAGAGAGCCCGCCACAAAAAGAAGGCAGAAAGGAAGAGAACACTTAGTGTTCTCCACAATCATATGGGAATGAATAAAAGAATCCAGAGACACTTTGTGTCATGTTGAAATTCATTTTCCTCCTAGAATCCAGATTCCCATGAGGCAAGTGGTCAGTGTGTCCATTCTTTTACTGGTGGGGTGAACCAGTAGCTTTGGTATGCCCAGAAAGATTCGTTCTACAGCCAGTTCTCAAACCGGTGATGCTGGAGGCTTTTTCTGTTGCTTGCTCTCTTGGCACTAACGGCACGGTGGTTGCTTTCACACATCCAATCGAGATGAAGCATGGCACGTGTTTGTGGAGTCTGGTTTTTTACTTATTTTTCACTCTAGTTCAGAGCTGCACTCTGAATGCTGGAACCACCATTTCCCTTAATGTTGATAGGTCCCATAGAATCTTATAGGATTAATGTATTTCAGTTCCATGTTAGTTATGCTAATGGATACATACATAATGGTACTTCTTATTTAGAGGGAAGAAGTTCATGTTTCAGTGGGTCAATCAGTTAATCTGGCTTCCTAATCCCAGCCCTTACAGTGGATAGCTACGTGATATTTGGAGAGGGATTAAGCTCTGAGTGATCTAATCACCTTTAGTACTTAAATTTGGGCTAAAGCTTCAGAAATCATTTTCATCTTGTCTTATTAATACCTGTCCAAAGGCTGGTGATTGAACATAAGGTATTTTTTTAGATATAAATATGTATTTTAATTTCTATCACATTGTTGTATGGAAGCCAATATGGAAACAAAGTCCTATCCCACATAAATGATGAGCTGAGTTGTCTACTTCATTATTGTAATTGTTATTAATAAGGTAATTGAGTTTCTTTGTGGGAGAAGCTTAATTTTTCACACCATAATTTTTAATATTATATCAACAAAATCATGCTTTTGGTATTTTCTAAATAATATTAAGGTGCAATATTTATTTAATAATTTCTGTTTCCAAGAATTTAATTGCATATATATCCATATACTCATATGTATATGGATATATGTTTTAAAATCACATAGACCAATATATGACTATTAAATAACTATGTATAAAAGAGTAATATATCATCAATCATTCTGAAGCATTGTTATGTTTTCTTTTAAACATAAAAAAATTTCAAGCACTGGGATAATTAAAGAAACCCTAAAGTTTATGTACTCAGTAAGTGCATAAGCAACCCCAGTCATTCAGCTACATTCTACTAGGTCATAAATTAATATAGCCTTGTTACTTAGTAGTAACAGAAAGCAATTTTATTATGGAATACCATGTAATTGACACTACAATTCATTTTTATTATTTTTATTCTCCTCATATGTATGTGCATGTGGTGTGCATGTGTGTGTTATGTGCCTGTTTCCATGTGTGCAGGCATCAAACGTATGGTGTGAAGTGGATGTCAGGATTCTTCCTCAA
This sequence comes from Uromys caudimaculatus, assembly GCA_028551405.1. Lineage (NCBI taxonomy): Eukaryota > Metazoa > Chordata > Mammalia > Rodentia > Muridae > Uromys > Uromys caudimaculatus. Next base: position 30,351,300 of record CM052719.1, read on the forward strand.
TTGCTCTCAACTGTCTTCTTTTTGGGGCAGGATCTCTCACTCAAACCCACATCTAACCGATACAACTCGTCTTTCTCACACCTAGAATTCTTTATCACGGCTCCCCAGGCTAGCGTTACAGAAGAGCTGCTGTGCCCACCCAGCGTCTAGGTGGGTTCTGGGGTCTGTTCTGCTTCTCTTGCTTGCACATCAAGTTTATTTTTTAACTATTGGGCCATCTCTTCAACCCTCAAAGCACCCCTTTTCTTGCTTCTTAGTTCTCTTCTTTTGTTTTTAAGACATATTTTACATGACATAGGATTCATCTTGTATGTGAGTTTTGAAAATTGTTGGCCATCATATGATCACAATGAAAATGAAGGCTGTTCCATCATTTTAAACTCTTCTCATTCTGCCCCTTTGTAGTCGGTCCCCAACGGAAGCCCCTGACAACTGATGCACACAACCTGAACCATCCAAAGTACCTTTCTTGTAGTAATCAATCAGTCCCCAACGCAACTCTAGAAGGTGAGAGCTTGTGGCAGGAGTAGAAGAACAGAATTTCCCCACTCCACCGTAAGGAGCAGATCCAGGGATTTGAATACAGGTGGTCTAACTTCTGACTCTGTGCTTTGAACTGATTATCTACCACCTTATTTAATAAGAAAAACAATGAGATAAATGAGATATCTTATGAATGGCAGCAATTAAACACATTGATCAACTACTGTGGGCCTGGCTCTAGTAATTTCAGTAAATCTTGTTTTCTCCAATTATAATAAAATAGTCACTTCAAAAGAACATTAAAGTTTTAGGTATAGTCAATTAGAACCCTGCTTCTGAGCTAAAGCCAGGATTTACCCAAATGAGATATTCAGTTTGATCCATCTGATTTTAAAACTCATACAATTTTCCACATATTATATTACTACTTGATTTTTTTTCTGTTTTGAGATAGGGGCTTGCTATGTATAAGTTGACCTCATATTCATCATACTTCTGCATAACCTCCTGAGCTCTGTAACAGATGAGTGTTGCTACACTCAGATTCATATTAGAATGTCTTTGAACTTCTTTTCATAGATAATATTGTTCCATGATAGCTGCCATAGGTCCTACATAAAGAATAATGTACTTGGGACATTAAGTGCTCATGATAGCATGGTTAACAGCAAAATTAAACTAGAATTCCCTTTGGGGAGGGAAGGTAAGAACCAGTGAATCTAAGAATGATATTAATGACAGTAGAAACTAAATAAGAAGTAATTCATCAAAGAGGAAACAAATCAAGCTTGTGGTATATCTGCAGTCCCAGATACTCAGGATGCTGAGGCAGAAAGGTCACAGGTTAAAAGCCAGCTGAGATTAAAGAGGAAATTCAACACCACCAAGGGCTGTGTAGTGAGACATTGTCTAAAAATAAAAGAGTAAAACCCTCCACCAACAAAAAGGGATGGGTATGCAGCTGATAGAACACTAGCCAATATGCCTAGCATGTGCTTGACCTAAGGCCTAATCTCTAGTATCACATACAAAATACAATAAATAGGACATGAAAAAATTAAAACTTGTAGTTAACACTGCTAATTGGCCTTTTATTAAGCTCTTTTCAAAATAAGCCCATATATGCATTTGCAATTCATAAATATATATAAATGCATATGATATCATCATTCATTCAAAACTTGTCTTTGATAAATGGCTTTCTAAATTAATTTTCACACCTAATGATATTAACAAGCATCCTATACTTCCATTTTGAAAGTTTATTTACAAAACCAGAATTCCTTTCTGATATGTGACATAATGGGCTTTCTTCTTAACACTTACTAGGGCATCACTGTTTTGGCATGTGTTCTTAGATCCTCCCATCAGCACAAACATCTGTGCATACCTAGGAGGCAGTAAGTATCCTCAGGGACACAATATTTACCAGTAGTTTACATGGGTGCCAGTGCTTCCTTATTCATCTTTTGTTTTTCAGGCTGCCCTATCAAGAAAGATGCTGATTCAGATATTCTCCAGGGCTTTTGGTTTGAACTTAAAGGTCTTTTTAAAACAGCTGAAGAGGATCTAGAGAGATGACTCAGCAGTTATAAACATTGGATGCCCTTCCAAAAGACCTGGGTATGACTACCCGCATGGCTTCTCATAGCTGTCTCTAACTCCAGTTCTGGGGTATCAGGGATTTCCATGATTCTTTCAGTCCTCCATGGGCACCAACCAAGCATGTAGTAGATGGACATGAATGCAGACAAAAACACCTATAAATTTATAATTTAAAACAACAACAATAACAACAACAGAACAGTTGTGCAGTATGATGAACAGAAACTCATGAGTACTTAAGAAATGGGAGGCACTTGTTAGTTCTCATGTAAAATCTGGAGAGACTCTTGAAAGAATTCAAAACATTGCATAGATAGGATTGAAACATCTTTCACTACTTTTTTTTTATTAACTAAAATTATTATCTTGTCAGCATTTTCTGGTCATCCCGAATTTATTGAAAATAGAATCTTTTCTCAAACAATATATCCTGATTATAATTCCCCTCCCTCCATGCCTCCTAGTTCCTAGCCACATACTCTCCATTTTGGATCCACTCTCTTTCCATCTCTTATTAGAAAAGACTAGGCTTCTAAGATGCAACAAAAACAACTAAAAACTGTAATATACACACAGAAGACCTGGTGCAGACTTGCACAGGTCCTGTGCTTGTTGTTTCAGTCTCTATTTTATTTGAGCTTTACTCAGTGGATTTAGATAACATCTTTCTTTTGGTGTCCTCCATCTTAATGGTCATTCTTTTTTTGGGGGGGGGGATATTTTTGAAACAGGGTTTCTCTGTACATCCCTGGCTGTCCTGGAACTCACTCTGTAGACCAGGCTGGCCTTGAATTCAGAAATCTGCCTGCCTCTGCCTCCCAATTGCTGGGATTAAAGGTGTGCGCCACCACGGCCTGGCCTTAATGGTCATTCTTATTCTGGGGTCAGCAGAGGGTAAATCCTCAGACTTTGGAATAATTGGTTTATATAAATTTATAACTAGTCCCTTGAAATAAATCACCTTGTGTTATTTCAGTTGGTTTTCTTTGAGAACACTCCCCAAGTTAGTATATGAGTTACTTTAAAAAACGTTAGTTTCCCTTTGAGTATTTACTTAACTACAAAAACAACAACAAAATTTTCACTTTTATTATTGCTACATTTTTTTCTGTTGTTGCTTTTTATCCCTTTCCCCATTGTAAGTAAAGTCTAATATCTAGAGAGAATCATGGGCTATCTATTTCAAAATAGATTCTTCTCTAGTACAATATATCCTGACCAGTTTTCTCTCCCTCCACTCCTCTCAGCCCCATTCCCCACGTCTCTTCTCCACTATATCTACAATTCTGTCTCTCTTCAGAAAATATCAGGCTTCCAAGAGATTACAACCAAACAGGACAAAATAAAAGACAATAAGACAAGGCCTAAGCTCTCATACCAAGGCTAGACAAGGCAACCCAAAAGGAGGAAAAGATTCCCAAGAGCAGGCAAAAAAGTCAAAGTCACACCAGCTTCCACAATTAGGAGTTCCACAAAACAGCAAGCTAACAGACATGACATATATGCAGAGGCCCTAGTGCAGACTCTCTCCACCCAGGCCCCATGCTTGCCTCATCAGTCTCTGTGAGCCCATATGTGCCCTTCTTAGATGATTAAGTGGACTGCGTTCTCCTGGTGTCCTTTAACCCTGGTGGCTCTCACAATCTTTTCTCCTCCTCTTCCATAGGATTTCCTAGGCTCTGAGGGGAGGTGACTGATTGAGACCTCCAATTTAGACTCGCTCTACATAATGTCTGAGTGTGGTTCTCTGCATCTTCTCCCATCTGCTGCCAGAGGAAGCCTTTCTGATGATTACCAGACAAGGCAGCAATCTGTGCTTATAAAAGAATATTATTATGGATCTTCTCTGTCTCTGTGTCTCTGTATATCTCTCTACCTCTCTGTGTCTGTGTTTGTGTCTCTGTCTCTTGTCTCTCTTTCTCTCTTTCATTGATCAGTTTTGTTTCTTTCTAGCTCTCTGGAGTATCCAGTTTCTGGTTCCTGACCACCCATAAGCTGTGTCGGGCACAGACTACCTCTCCTGTAGTGGGTTTTCAGTTGAATGAGACATCAATTGGCTAATCCTACAAGTTCTACCATTGACCCATCACATCTTGCAGGCAGAGCAGATTGTAGGTCAAAGGTTTTGTGGCTGGGTTGATGTCTATGTTTTTCTCTCCACCTTCTATACAGTTGAATTTATAGATAGATAATATTTAAACTTGATTTTATGGTTGTGTATCTTATTTTATCTATCTATGGCGATTGAAGACTTTCCTGTGTATAATCGTGTGTGCTGGGATCTGTGATATATTAGAGTCTGGAGCATATTTGTCCAGGTGCTTCTTCCTTTAGAGTCTTCCCAAAGAACTCAGGCATAATTCTCATAGGTGTGCTTTTATATATTACATGTTTGTTTGTTTTCCCTTTAAGCTTTTAATATTATTTCTTTGTTTTGCATGTTTAGTGCTTTGATTATTCTGTGGTAAGAGCACTTTCTTCCCTGGTCTGGTCTTTTGGTGTTCTGGATGCTTTTTGTACCTTTATAGGCATGTCCTTCTTTAGGTACGAAAGATTTTCTACTATGCCTTTGTACAAAATATTTATTTTTAGCCTTTGTGCTGAGGTGGGATTCTTCTCCTTCCTCTTTTCCTACTATTCTCATGTTTGGCCTTTCATGATGTCCCAGATTTCCTGTAGATTTTGTGTCTGGAACGTTTTTAGTTTTAATGTTTTCTTTGATGGATGTATCCATTTCTTCTTCCATATCTTCAATGCCTGAGATTCTCTCTTCTATATCATATATATATATATATATATATATATATATATATATATATATATATATATATATATATATATATTTTTTGGTGAAGCTTTCCTCTGCAGTTCCTGTTTGAATTCCTTAAGTTTTCATTCTCAGAATTCCCTCAGTTTCTGTTCTCATTATTGCTTCCATTTCCACTGTCAGGTCTTAAACAGTTTTATCCATTTTCTTCAACTGTTTGGTTTTTTATGGCCTTTTAAATGGGATTTATTCATTTTACTTTAAGGACCTCTGTTATCCTCATATAGTTGTTCTTAAGGTCTTTTTCTTGTGCTTCAGCTATGTTGGAATATTCAGGACCCACTGTGATAGGATAGCTGGCCTCTAGTGAAGGCCTATTGTCCTGGCTGTTCCTGATTGCATTCTTATGCTGGCATCTAGGCATCTAGTTTTGGGGTGATTGTAGATCTAAGTGCTGATTTTTGGGTGACATTCTGGTGGATGTTTTGTTCCTTGGTTTCTGTTTCATCTCTAGACTTTCAGAGAGTTTGTTGGCTTTGTGTTGTCTATTTTAGTAGCCCGTTGGGCTTGTAAGTGCACAGGGATTGCCTGCTGGTGTTGGAAGCTGGGATGCAGTGAGGAGTGGGGGAGGGAGGCCAAGAGGGGCAGTCATGGGATCCACATGAGGCGTGGGGAGTGGCAAAGAAAGGCTGCAGCTGGTGGTCTGTTGCAGTCCTAAGGAGGAGCCTGAGTTGTGTCTGCTGAAGAACAGAGAGTGAGAATCCTAGACTATCTTAATTGCTTCAATTTGCAGTTAGAAAATTTCTTAGAATGATTTTTTTCTAAAGAAAAATTCTCTATAAATATTATTTAACCATTTATTGTACTTTTGACATATGATGTTCAAATGTACTTAAATGGCCCAAGCTGGCTATAGTCATGTGACTATCAAAATATTAGTTCTAAGGTTTAGAGAGAAGCCTCAGTGGTTAAGAATGCATACTATTTTTGTAGAAAATCTGAATTCTGTTCCCAGCACACACACCAAGTGCCACTCAATGGACTATAACTGCAGGCCCAAGGAATCTGACACCGTTTCCTTACCGCTGTGGGCACCTGCACAGATGTTCACATTCCCTGCACTGAAATAAAAATAAATCTTTAAAGACAGAAATTTAGGGGTGAAGAGATGGCTCATCATTAAGAACACTGGCTGCTTTTCTGAAAGACCTGGATTTGATTCCAGGCATCTCCATGGCAGCTCATAGCTCCCTGTAATGCCAGTCACAAGGGTCTGGCATTCTGCTCTGGTCTCTACAGGCACCAAATAGACATAAGGTATACATTCAAGCATTCAGGCAAAATACCCATACACATAAAATAAAAACAAATGAATAAAATGATATTATTTGTGTACTGGCTGGTTTGTGTGTCAACTTGACACAAGCTGGAGCTATTACAGAGAAAGGAGCCTCCCTTGAGGAAATGCCTCCATGAGATCCAGCTATAAGGCATTTTATCAATTAGTGATCAAGACAAGGAGGGCCCCTTGTGAGTGGTACCATCCCTGGGCTGGTGGTCCTGGGTTCTATAAGAAAGCAAGCTGAGCAAGCCAGGGAAACAAGCCAGTAAGCAGGATTCCTCCATGTCCTCCGCATCAGTTCCTGCCTCCAGGTTTCTGCCTTGAGTGAGTTCCTATCCTGACTTCCTTTGGTGATGAACAGCAATGTGGAAGCGAAAGCTGAATAAACCCTTTCCTCCCCAACTTGCTTCTTGGTCATGATGTGTGAGGCAGTGGTCTGTGGCAGGCAATCTGACACTTGGTTAAGCACAGGCTGAAAATTCTGGGACACCCAATGGAATATCCATGAGGGAACGGACTATGTTTTTAGCCGATGCTCCCGGAAGACTCCTGTAAAAACAGGTACAGCTTTCACAACCCCTATATATAGAGAGGCCTGGCATGTGAGATTTGTCACGTAGAAAACAACTCTGAGTCCTCCCACAAGCAAATGAGGCACTACAAAGCCCCCAGACCAAACCAATGAGAAGTATCAGTTGCCAACCCCCTGACCCCTCCCAAACAGTATATCAGACCGTCCTGACCTGTGTACTCTCTCTACCTGCCTGCCCTGCCTACTTCTGCCTGGGCCCGCTGCCCGCCATCCAGAAGGAATAAAGGTGCGAAAACTAGTCCAGCATCTGAGCTTCTGTCCTGAGAGCTGTAAGCTTCTGTCCTAAGAGATCTGCTCTCCGGGCTGAGCACTGGGGCGTGCCCCGACAGCGGCTGTAGGTCTCGCAGGGATCTGCGGCCAGGACCTGGCAGCTCGCACTCCCATCCCTACTCATGCTCCCTCCCCCTGCCGCAGCCCAACAGTGATGTTTTGTGCAAGAATACAAACACTGACTAAGACAATTTGATTTATAAGCTTCTGATAAAAATTAAATCATATTCTACTTGGCAACATTGAGCTTAACTAGTATGTAAGGAATATGAATATAATCAGATGGTGTATATATGCTACCTGTAACTATTGAAGTACTTTATGTAACTATGATTACTTATGAAATAATTGTGTTTTTGTTGAGTCTCATTTAATATTTTTAAATTTTATTTATATAAGATAAATCAAAAATTTCTATTCTCCAGCTATTCAGATTATTTAAAAAAGCAGAAATACATTCTACTTGGTGCATCTTTTATAAAAGAAAACTATATCTCTATTATACATCCATTTGTTCAATAATTAGTGTATGAACACCAATTTTGGGCATGATCCATTTCTAGCACAAAGGGTCTAGAAGTTAAGAAAAGACTTAAATGTCACTGACCCTATCAAAGAAATCTTCATGTATTATGGCACTGTCTAGAGAGAAACCAGGAATATAATTAAGTAACACACAATTGTAGTGCTACGTTGCAGAATATTACACTGATGGTCAGTAAAGAGTTTGGAGGGACCCAGGTTGTCATTGAAGTGTGTTGGCAGGGACTACTTGTCTCGACAAAGTGATATTTGCTAAAAGACCCAAGGGAAATGGAGGAGGGGGAAGCATTGTTAGCTGAGGGAACAGGAAGTACAGATTGTCTGAGATAGGTGTGTCTCGATGCCAATATGGCAGAACTGACAAAGGAAATGGAAAATTAATGCCAAGAAACTGGAAAACCATCAAATAAAAGTGGTAGTTTGAAATAATTAAAATTTGTCACTTTTTCAGAGTCCATTTGAATTGTGGACCTCATTCCTTAGGATAAACACATTTCTTTTGGAAAATTGTGATACCAGATTGATACCTATAAGGAAAGTTGATTGTGAATGAAGGTATATTTTCAAGCTTTTAGGAATGATATAAAAAAGGCAGTCTGCATATGCTGTGAAGTTCCTGTGACATTTCTCAGACAAAGTGTAGAATTAAAATATAAATATGACTGTGCATATTTTCTATTTATTAAGATTCATTATGGTATACTAAGACTTACTAATAATACAACTTATTTATATTCTGCTATCCTATTTACTAAGGGTATCAGACCCTTTGTTGCAGAACATTTTGGCAGTTCACATATTATTATATATCATCAGTTGTGTAGTGCTTTTTATTCAAGTACCTTTTAAAAATTATTAGGATTTGAAATTCATTATTAGTTATTGGGCTGGTTAGTTTTGTTGGCTAGACAAAAACTTGGATGTATCTGGGAAGAAGACATTTCAGTTGAGGAAATGTCTTTATCAGATTGTCCTGTGGCGCGTGTGTAGGGGAATATTCTTGGTTATGATTGATGTAGTAGGGCCCAGACTTCTGTATGTGTTGCCCTGCTGGGCAGGTGGTACTGCATATACAGAAAGGAAGTCATACATGCTATGGAGAGTGAGACAGGAAGCAGTGGTTCTCCATGACCATTGTTTCAGTTCTTGCCTCTACTTCCCAAAATAAACCAATTCGTTCTCAAGTTGTTTTTGGTCAGTATTTTATCACAGCAACCAAGAAGTAAACTGGAACAAGTTTTCAATTGTCAATTTATTTTATCTAATGAATTGCTTACACTGTATACTTGCATGCTAGATATCCCGTTTGAGTCTAAATTCAAATATTCTGTGAAATCTTAAAAGAAGAAGCAGGGAACTATATTTTAGAGTTTCTTGGCCTTCTGAAATATTTTATGAGCTACATCTCTATGAAAAGGGCCATTTAAGCCTTGAATGCTGAGCATTTGTGTTCTCTAAAAATGTTCCCAAGGCCTATATCAATATATTATGTGTACATTTGAAATGAGGCTCCACACTTCATAAACCTATGTTCTGTGTTAAACTTCATCTGGGGAAGTCTGCATCAGTTTTCTAAGGTGTAAAGTGATGGAAAAAATGAATGCAGTTTGAACTGATGTTAGGTTACTTATAAAATGACCTCTGGGGGCAAGGAGTGTGGCTGGAGACTGGGGACTGGGAAGCAGACTGGAATCTGTTAAGCATTACTTCCAGATAAGGTGAATGGGCTGAGCCATGAAATGATTTTGATAGTGTGAAGCATTTGTTTCTAATGTGGAAGACATTGTACTTGAGAATTATTCGCATAGAGATTTCTTCCATTCTGACAAGGGGGTTTCCTGTTCCAAAATTATCTTTTCTGGTGTTCTATTAATTTGTTTGTTAATGCAATCCAGAATCTTGTTAGTCTAAAGCGGAAAATTCAGTATTAACTTTCCTTGTGCTAACAGTCCCACTCTTGACCTAGTGTTAAAAATCCAAAGTGTTTCAAGTCTGGAAGCGTGTTTAAAAAGGAATGGTACCTGTTTTAAGGGGAAGCACTTGGTGAGCACATTCTAGAGTGAGAATCCCAGAACTCTTTGACTACATGATTTGACTTTCATCACAAGTGTTAAAGCATTCTCTTTCTATTCTAAGGCTGAACCATGTGACTCTGCCATTACACACAAAACTCAGGTAGCGGTGGCATGGGTAGTCCGGACAAATGTCTTTTTCTCTCCAATAAGCACACTGAGGAAATCAGCACTCTCTGATGGAAATAGGATGTGTTTTAGGCTCACAACTTCCCCTTTTCTCCCCTATGGAGCATTGACTGATATGTCTTTTAAAAAATGACTTCTATTGTGTTTAGTCTGAATAAATTAAATGGAAAAATATGCCATACTTCTGCCACTACAGGAGCATTTAAAAAAACACTTTGAAAGTTTAATTGGCACCTCTATTTGCAAACTATTTACATTTTTGCTCCTGAATAGTAAATTGAAATCTTGAATAGTGTTTCTTCTTGAATGCTATTTGCATCTAATATTGTCTGATGATTATGGTGATTTTTTTTCTGCTGAAAATGTCACTGGTAAAGGAGAAATGGGTAAAGTTCCGAACTCTGTTTCCATGAGTTGTTCATTCCTTGTGTTCTTTTTTAGATGAATCCTGGAATGATTTGCTGCTCCCAGATTCAGCATAGCCCAGAAGAAAAATTCTTATATTGCTTTGTTAGGTTGGAGTGCTGGCATTGACCAAGTTTCTATTCTGAGCTCAACAATCTTGCCAAAATTGTCATCTGTTGTGCAAAATCGAGACATTCACATGACCTTGATGGACCCTTTTTTTTTTTTTTTTGGTATAATTTTGATGAAGCAAGCAGGAGAGAGGGAGAGAATGAGTGAGAAGAGGAAGAGAGAGTAGGGCAGGAGGAGATGAAGGCAAAGATGAAGAATAAAGGAGGAGGAAACTAAGATAATAAGTGGAAGTAAGAAGAAATAAGACAAAGCAGAGGAAAATAAGGGAATATACAGACAAGAAGAGAAAAGTAAGAAAATAGTATCATTGAACCGAAAAAATATACAAGCCATAATTTTTATGTATAGATAGAAAAAGCCCAAATAGCAAAACTAATCACAAAAATCCCAACTAAAGCATTTATCATTTTAAAAATATTAAATTCTCTACATGTAGCACTGAGACGTTTCCTTTGCCTTTGCACGCTCTGGGTTTGGATAGATGTTTGCTAACTTGATGGTCTTCTGCGTACAAAAGCAAAACTTAAGCTATGGATTTGGTGACCTGCTTTGAATGGCCCCTGGCTGTTTGAGGCCAGACTTCCAAGTCTGAGAAGTCATCTTCGTCTTATAGAAATGTGCTGTCCAGAGGAACTCACATAGCAGTTTCTGGCCAAGCCCTTCACACAGCTTCGTTCTCTGTAGTTGATTTCTTTCAGAGACTGGGATTGAACTCAGTGCCTCATGGGTGCTGTTATGGTATTTTATCACTGAGTTGTAACTACAGCCCTTCAGTTTACTTTGCTAATACAATGTGTCCAGGATTTCAATTATGTGGTTTTATATTTTTCTCAAATGGATTCATTAATTATGGTGCACACAATTTCTTCTCATGTAATAGTATGTCTGATCCTTTCAATTACCATATGATATTTCTCGATTCTTAAGAAAGAGCCAAATTAGGCTCAAGACACTGGAGGCTGGTGAAGCTGCTTGTGCTCATCAATCCTCATTGCCTGACATTTAAATGCAGAGCTACACACAGGACAATCTCACATATTTAGATATCACACCACCACATACCACTAACATCCCAGTGTTTAGCCTGTTCACTTTTGATCTCAGCCATACCTAGCATGTGATGAGTTTTGCATGTATTTTTTCGGGAGAGGCTTTCCCTTTCTAAGATTTCAGTGTGTGAGTAGTTTGGTATTCACCCCATTTGAAAGCATGTAGAAAGAAATGAGCACCACTCAGGCAGAACCCAACAAGGACATAAAAGAAGGAGCAATATGCACATACTTTGAGAAAATGTTTTGTGGATCTTATCTGGGCTTAAAGTGTTGGAGCACCTTTTCACCAGTTGGTGAACTGTAGAAGGTGACAGGCAATTTTCACAAAGGAAATCTTTCTCACCGTTGTTTTGGAGAATAAGTTATTTCCAGCATATTTAACAAGTTAAATAGCTTACTTGTTGGCTCCCAGATGAGAAACTATGTTGGAGATTGAAGGTCTGGGAGTGTAGGGTAGGGAGACTACAGGAGACATTAAGGAACTATACATTTCAGAAAGCTATAATGCAGGATTTTGAATATCTTCATGAAGAACTGATAGATTTTTGAGACACAGATTTAATTCAAACTGCTGTTTTTTTTTTCATTTTTTATTGGTTATTTTATTTATTTACATTTCAAATGTTATCCCCCTTTCCAGTTTCCCCTCTACAAACGCCCTATTCCCTCCCCTTCCCCATGCCTCTTTGAGCGTCTCTCCCACCCACTCACCCACTCCTGCCTCAGCGCCCCAGTATTCACCTACCCTGGGTCATTGAGCCTCCACAGGACCAAGGGCCTCCCCTCCCGTTGATGCCAGGTAAGGCCATCCTCTGCTACATATCCACCTGGAACCATGAGTCCCCACATGTGTTCTCTTTGGTTGGTGGTTTAGTCCTTGGGAGCTTTGGGGGGTCTGATTGGTTGATGTTGTTGTTCTTCCTATGAGGTGGCAAACCCCTTCAGCTCCTTCAGTACTTCCCCTAACTTCTCCATTGGTGTCCCCACCTTCAGTCCGATGTTTGGCTGTGTGCACTGGCATCTGTATTGGTCAGGCTCTGGCAGAGTTTCTCAGGGGATAGCTATACCAGGCTCTTCTTAGCATCAGCAATAGTGTCTGAGTTTGATGTCTGCAGATAGGATGGATCCGTAGGTGGGGCAGTCCCTGGATGGCCTTTCCTTCAGTCTCTGCTCCACTCTTTGTCCCTGCATTTCCTTTTGACAGGAGAAATTCTGGATTGATATTTTTGAAGTGGATGGGTGGCCCCATTTCTCAATGGGAGCCATGCCTATCTATTGGATATGGTCTCTACAGCTTCTCTCTTCTCTTTGTTGGGTATTTTGACTAATGTCAAGCTGTTTTAAATACTGAACAATGTTTACATGTATTGAAAGGTCATGCTGCACATTAAGATATACAGCACTTTTATAGTAGTTACAAATAACTCCAATCAAAATAAAAGAAATCCAGTAGACAACAAAAAAGATGACAAGGAAAGTAGATATAGTTGTAAGTAACGTAAAGTCCTAATAACAGGAATGTGAATCAGGTGATAAAGGTAGCTCAGTGGGTTAAGGGAGTTGGAGCCAAACATAATGATGATTTCTTCAGGACCCATATTGTGAAAGGAACTAACCTCCACCCCCACTGGGTCTCCCTATGCACACTGTGTTACATGTGTAACACCCTTTCACACCAAATAAATAAATTTAATAAAAACTAAAAAGAAAAGAAAACAACTAAAGAAAAATGGTGGGAAAACCACAAGGCAGCAAATAGAAACTTTGTTTCCAGTAATATATAATGACAGTAGAAAGAACAATGGAAGCAAATCACGTTCTGAAAGATCAACATACATTAAGAGAATTCATATCCTGAAACATTATCAATTCTGCACGTCTAGTGATATTATCAGCATTTGCCTCTACTTTTCTATTTTTCTAGTATAATTTTTGCAAATTTAATTATAATATAGATTTTGGGTGCACTGAATCTGATAGAAAAAAAGGCAGAGAAAAGCCTTGAACTTACTGGCACAGAAAAAGGCTTTCTGAACCATTAACACAAGCAGTAAGATCAATGACAGTTGGGAGTTCATGAAAATGAGAAGCTTCTACCAGGCAAAAGGCACCATCATTCAGTCACAGCCATAGCCCACAGAATGGGATTTTTTTTTTAACCAATTACACATCCAAGAGAGGGTTAATATTCAAAATGTATAAAGAAGTAAAAAAAAAAAAACAAACCCAAAACAAAACTGGACATCAAAGAACAAAGAATCAATTAAAAAATGGGATACATTCCCCTTTACTGGGGCCTCTCCTCCCCCTGATGGCCAACAAGGCCCTACTCTGCCACATATGTGGTCCGAACCATGGGTCCCTCCATGTGTATTCTTTGGTTGGTGGTCCAGCCTCCAGGAGGACCAGGGGGGTCAGGCCAGTT
>CM052719.1:30368116-30376281 GCA_028551405.1 Uromys caudimaculatus
TTCTAAAGTTTGTCAGCATAGGGCATACTATATTTATATATGCAGATTGAGTCATGGAAACCAATTTATTTCATTTTCATTCTCTCACCCATTTCTCTATGTTACTACCCCTGTTGATTTGAGCACTGACAAGAAATCAGTATAAAAATACTAATGAAGCCAATGCAATTTTGCTTCCTTAACAACACCTACTTCTTTTCAAAATGGTTGTTTTCTAGAATTCAGCTAACCACAATTTAAATACACCATGATTTAAATTAAGCTCACACGAAGGAAGAAAAAGAAAGTAAAGTTTATCAGGAATTGAATTACTGATCGCAATGTGCTGTGCGTCACACACAACATATCTTGAAGGAAATAAGCAACCTTGTTACACAACATTGTACTTTTAGACAATAGTACTATTTTTCATTCTGTAATAACATTCTTTAACATTTTATATGGCTTTAGAACTTATGAATGGGTGTGTATTAAGATTGTTGAATTATTATTTAATTATACAAATAATTATAAATATATGTGGTTGTCCTTATTTCACTGAAAAAAGGATCCCTGGGGGATTAGCTAGCATTCTCAACACCATTCAAATGGTGAGTGGCAAAGACAAGGTGTAGTGCTGGCTGGTCAGTCTTTAGAACCTGTGCTGATCTGACTGTTTTCCATGTTCTTTGATTAACACTGACCATCAAGGAGGAATTTGGTATGGAAAGGAAGCTCAATGAATTCACTGGTGGGTAGTGAGGCCTCACCCTGCTGGACTCTCAGAGAAGTCTTCTCAGTCTCTTACTTGGTACTCCGTGTATTCCTGCAGTGATGTCAGATTAGTTAATATGTATGTAGTGAGGTCAAGGATAGCCATTCATTCTGTAGGTTTCAGTAAGTACTGATCTACAAGAATTCCCTAGAAAGGCTGTAATAGAGTGAGAAAGACCTGCCAAAAATTTTCTATGGCAGTTTATTAATCAGCTTCACTTTAACATATTAATAAGAATAAATCCTTATAAGCACATGATTAATCCCTATTAGATGGGGAAAAGAACAGTTAACGGAAATCAGAACTAATTAATAGAACTAATATCTGATATATTGCTGGCCATTTACATGTTCAAAAAGTATTTTGAGAGTTTTTTCCATTTAGAAGTAATTTAACATATTAACCATATGTTTTGAATAGAACACTCATTTAGAAAGCTTGAATGTGTTTTGAATTTTAGAAGACTACTCAGTAACGGCTCTATTGGAGGAAACAATATAAATATGTAAACACAGGTATGAAAAGGTTAATTGCATAGAAACCTAATCTAAAGTTCTCATAAGACAATTAAAGCAATTGCGGATGTGCTTTGAAAATATCTGTATTCAAGATCAGAAATTCTTACATTCAGATCTTATTTCACTATATTATGGAAGAAGCTGATTTCCATTCCAAGACTCTAGCAAGAAAAATCAAGAGTGAAGATGGCTACTTTTCTTTGTCTGCTTGTTTTTGTTTTGTTTTCTAAAGGAATCATGTGTGAATCCAAATAATTTTTTTTTGGTGAGAGGATCATTATCTCTCAAGTACACTGACTTTCCTGCTAAGAAGGAGTAAGGAGAAGATATTCTTGGCATCCTGCATCTCAAAATGTGGTTCTAATCAAAGGGATCTTTAAAACAGAACAAACAAAAAGAGTAAAAAGTCGAACACAAATTGATTTCAAGAAACTTGGTATATAATATATAACAAGAGGGAACTGAGTCATAGCTCAGAGACCTCTTCTGAGCGAGAGGATGTGGGCAAGCATTGCTTTATACAGTGTTACTGTGATTCACTCCTCCAAAGAGCAAGCTTGCATGGGTGACTCATATGACAAGACAGTGTATAAGGAACTGTCACATATGCGGGGATGATATTGCATCTTTAACACCTTTCTTTTTTAGTTTAGTGCCTTGTGAAAATGTGTTCATATTCTCATGCCATCCACTAAGGGAAGGCTGTGTCATGAGTCAGACAAAAATCTGGATATGTTACTGTCTACTGCTCATGAAGGAGGGAAATCCAGTGTAGCAGTGACGATTCTGAAAACACCCGGAGAAGGTGAACAATGTACTGAAATCCATCTCCTTACAGAATACCAGTGAGACTCCAGACTTCAAGAAGCAGGGATCTGAAGAGAGGAGCAATCCTGAGCAAGAGTGTAGGATGCTGCACATGTTCTCATGGCTCTTTGCTGATGCAGTTGCTGGGGTTGAGGGCAGGTGGAGGATCTGGAAGAACGAATGCATCTTGACAAGCATGGCTTATGAGAGGCGGAAAGCACTGGAAAAGATTTGGTCAATCTCTTGACTGTGAGTTAAAATGAAAATTAAAGCTGGAGGCGGCCGAGGCAGCAGGAATCAGAGACGCCAAAAACCTGAAGGGAACAGAGCCGAGCAAAGTAAACCTGACACTTCTGAGTTTTCCATTGACTCATTTGTCGATTTCTTAACATGCTGTCTAGCAAATTAAAAAAGCCAGTGACAAAGAAGCTAAAAGTAGAATAGTATTTTTGTAATTGTGAAATATTGAAAGGATTAAACCTGGAATTGAGAAACTTTTAAGGGAATAACAAGATTATTTGTTTGAAACTGGAATGGTTCCTCCCAAAGAATCTGCTTCACCTCAAAACAGCATGGTCTGTCAGTTAGATGGAAGGGGTATATATACTTCATACCTAAAATCTCTTTGTCAAAGCACAGGAAGTTCTTGCTGGAAAAAAAAAATATCCAAAGCTCTTCAGCTTTTCTCATGTAAAATGCCTATATTACATAAAAATTCTCACACATTAGAGGACAAAATTGATTAAAAGTAGCTGGTAAAACAGATATTGACATAATTACACAATTTTCAAAATAATTCTGATTCACATGTTCAAGAAAATGGAAAATATAGGTATAGAATTTCACATTAAAACTTTAAACTTTGTAAGAAATTGTGAACTGAAAAGTGAGCTGTTTTAAAAACTTCCCAATGGAGGTTAGGGATGGCTGAATAGTTAGAAACACATGCTGCTCCTGCCAAAGACCTGTGTCCTGTTTCCTGCACCCACACATCAGATGCTCACAAATATCTGTACCTCCAGTTCTAGGGGACCTGCTGCCTTCTGGCCTCTGCAGATGTGTGCATGCAAGTGATACACAGACATTCAGGCACACATACACACACACACACACACACACACACACACACACACACACACAGAGAGAGAGAGAGAGAGAGAGAGAGAGAGAGAGAGAGAGAGAGAGAGAGACAACCAAACCAAAACAAACCCTCAGTGGAAACATAAAGTGTCTAAGAAGGAAGCAGCACTGAGATCTTATTAACAACATAAAAAACAGAGTCACTAACCGGGGCCATCAGGGACTCCTAGAGATTGAAACACCAACAAAAGAGTAAGCTTGGGCTGGACCTAGCCTCCCACCACAGCATACATGTAGCAAATGGTCTACATGTAGCAAATGGTCTTCATGTGGGCGTGCCAACAAATGGAGCAGGGGCTATCCCTGAATCTGTTGCCTGCCGATGGATCTGTTTCCCTAACAGTGCAGCCTTGTCTGGCCTCAGTGGGGGAGGATGTGCCTAGTTCTGCAGTGACTCGATGTGCCAGAGAGGGGTGATGCCCAAGGACAGGAAGGCTCCTCTTTCTCAGAAAAAGAAGTGAGTAGTTTGGGGGTAGGCTTTGTGAGGGGAGACCTGGAGGAGAAAGGGGCTACAATCTGGATATAAAGTAAACAAATAAATAAGTTAATAAAAAATAACAAAAGATCAGAGAGAAATTTTAAACATGTACCTGAGCTGAACTCACTAGAACTGGGCTATAATTCTAGATATAGTACTCAGAATATTGAGGCAAGAACATTTCATGTTTATAGCTTGCCTGGCATACAGAGTGAGTTAAAAGCCATATTATAAAATTAGTGAGACCCTGTCTTAAAAAACAAACAAACAAACAAAAAAAACCAAAAACCAGAGACCTGGTGATGTAACTCAATGGTATAGCACTTAGCAAACATGCACAGGGTTCCAGGTTCAACCCAGTACTGAAAAAAATGTGTGTATGGATGATATAGATCCCAAAAGTTAAGAGAATATCTCAGAAGCAAAGCTTTAAGAGATAATACCTGTAACATTTAAGAAATGATGAAAAGCAAGATTAGTAGCAGGTGCTGAAAATGCTGTGGACTCTAAACAATAATACTAAGGGACCAGCCATTGCCCTGTTGGTGAACTGTACAAGGCACAGAAAATTCATTTTAACAAGCAGCCAAAAAATAACAGAATTATCATCAGCAGAACATCTGCCCATCTATAATTCCATTCTTGGGTAACTTCTGAAGTGAGGATAAGGCAAAACCATTCCCTGGACATAAAAGAGCACTTCATTAAAATAAATACCAGAGGCATTTTTTTTTTTGAGAGAAGCAAATTTTTCTCTAACAAAGCATGTGCACAATGAGAGAAAATATTAAGAGTTGAATGTGAAGAATGTGAAGTCAAGTGAAGAATGTCAGGTTGGAGTGGGGGCAACTGGATGACGACTGGTCCTGGGTAACAAGTTTGTATCTTACCCCAGTAAGGTCACATTATGAAATCCTGATCCCAGTAACAACAGGAGGTAGGGATTTGAGAAGCCATGAAGGTGGAATCCTCATGAATAGGAAATATAAGCTCAGGAAAGATGACAGAGCATTTGTTTTTTCCTCCTCTGCTCTGTCACAGATCAACAGAGTGATGACTGGGTAGTGAGTGTGCTTTACTACAGGCCAAACCTTCTAGCTACTTGACATGCAGCCTTTAAAGTGGTGAGGAATAATGTGTTTCTTAAGCTACCCTCTCTCTAATAACTTGTTATTGTATTCCACACTGACTAAAAGAAGTCAGACTGTGTTCATGAAAAATAAAATATTGATTTTAGTCACATATGAAACAAGAATAAATGCTGGACTCAAAATGTGGTGAAATGATGTGTGTATAAAAGTTAGTAAAAATGTAAAGAGTTGACCAAGGTTTGGAAGTCCAATAGCAGGACGAGGTAACAAGACAGGTTAGAAAAAGTTGTAATAGGGCATATATCAAATGACAATAAGAATGTGCCCTTTGTCCCTCTCTGCCAATGGCATGTCTCAAAAAGTCAGCTACTACTGATGCTGGGGATAAATGCTTAAACTACCCCCAGTTCTTCAATATATGAGACCAGTGTCCCAGGCACTGGTTCCATATCTCATGTGGCTTTACACCAAAGATGTAAGGTTTGGTGTACATGACCTACCCTTAGTGTTTTGAGCTGTATAACTTTTAGCCCATGCCATAGAAATTACAAGTAAGTCAAAGGGGGGAAAGGTGATTGTTAAGAAGAGCCTGGGATCTTGAAAATGTAAAAAGATGGCCTGATTGTTGCGAAGTCTATTTAAAGGAGAAATATAAAATTCAGTAGCTAAAGTTGTTAATTATTCAATATGGTTGCCATAACTCAAGGGAAAAGACTGGGGATAACACCAACACTGCTGCTGTTCTGGAATGCTCTGTTGCCAAGGAGGGCCTTGAGAGAAGAGCAGGAATGACACTAATCCAGTGGAAATAAGGAGAACGGACATGCTGGATGTCAAAGCTATAATTACTTAACTTAAAAGTCACTCTAATCCTATGACAACCCCTAAAGAAATTGCTCTGATTGCTCCAGTTTCTGCACATGGAGACAAATAAAGTGGAAAAAAATTTCTGATGCAACAACAATAAGAGAAGGATAAATTAGAAATTATGGAAAGTATGAATTTTGAAAGTGTGTATTAATATATCAAAAGATCAGGAATATGGCTACCAAGAATTGAATAAAAAGAGAATCTGTAGTGTCTAGTCCATTGTACCTCCTCTTGAAAACTGTTAATGCCCTTCAGGATCCCTTCTGCTGAAGATGTTGATCAAGAAGCTCTAAGTACACAGGTTTTCAGTAGGCTAATAGTTAGTCTACAAGTTGTAGCAATCAGACCTCTGAGGTTTAGAGACCATAGAAAGAACCGTTTTAAAGATGTAGCTATTGCTATGGGTAGTGTAGTATTTGGAGAAGGGAGGGTTGAATCTACATCTTGAAGATGCTCAAAGTCATGATAAAGGAAATGTTGGAGAGGTCACTGTAGCAATGGTGACACTATGTGTTTGAATCCAAAAAGGTATCCATGTTCAATTTTAAAAACATATTTTAACAAAGCAACCACTGAGCATTTAGGCATTGCAACTAGTTAATGTGGGAAGGAAAAGCTGAATGAGTGACTAGCTACATCTTCAGATGGTGTAGCTCTGATGAAAACAAGGACAAGTGTTTATGTGAATGAGAAAGAAGAAAGAGTTATAGATTCCCTCATTGTTACAAGAGCAATTGTTGAAGCAACTACTTCTTTTAAGCAGGATTCTTCAGTCTACTTTGGTGCACACCATATTTAGCCTCATTAAAGCCTTGTGATGAATATTAGAAAATTGGCATAGAAATTAAATGAGAACTCAAAAATATCTGTGATAACTATTTCTAGAATGATGATGTTGGGATCTTTCACAGTTGAGAAAATTTGACAACATTCTTTAGAGTTTGGTTATGAAGCTATATTTGGTCAGTTTGGGAATACAGTAGAAGAGGAAATTATTGACCCAATGAAGGCTGTAAAAATATTCTGGAAAGTTCTGGTGGCCTTTCTTTTAATGACAGAACAATCTATAGTGACAGAAATTGTGAAGAAAAAGACCCAAAAAACTCCACCAGAGAACTGCTACAACTGATAACTTCAGCAAAGTGGCTGGATATAAAATTAACTCAAACAAATCAGGAGCCTTCCTATACTCAAAGGATAAACAGGCTGAGAAAGAAATTAGGGAAATGACACCCTTCACAATAGTCACAAACAATATAAAGTATCTTGGTGTGACTCTAACCAAACAAGTGAAAGATCTGTATGACAAAAACTTCAAGTCTCTGACGAAATTGAAGAAGACCTCAGAAGATGGAAAGATCTCCCATGCTCATGGATTGGCAGGATTAATATAGTAAAAATGGCCATCTTGCTGAGAGCAATCTAGAGATTCAATGCAATGCCCATCAAAATTCCAACTCAATTCTTCATAGACTTAGAAAGAGCAATTCTCAAATTCATTTGGAATAACAAAAAACCCAGGATAGTAAAAACTATTCTCAACAACAAAAGAACTTCTGGGGGAATCAGCATCCCTGACCTCAAGCTGTACTACAGAGTAGTAGTGATAAAAACTGCATGGTATTGGCACAGTGACAGGCAGGTAGATCAATGGAATAGAACTGAAGACCCAGAAATGAACCCACACACCTATGGTTACTTGATCTTTGACAAAGGTGCTAAAACCATCCAGTGGAAAAAAGACAGCGTTTTTCAACAAATGGTGCTGGTTCAACTGGCGGTGTACATCTAGAAGAATGCAAATTGATCCATTCCTATCTCCTTGTACAAAGCTCAAGTCCAAGTGGATCAAGGACCTGCACATAAAACCAGACACACTGAATCTAATAGAAGAGAAAGTGGGGAAAAGTCTAGAACACATGAGCACAGGGGGAAAGTTCCTGAACAGAACACCAGTGGCTTAATGCTCTGAGATCAAGAATCAACAAATGGGACCTCATAAAATTGCAAAGCTTTTGTAAGGCAAAGGACACTGTCAATAGGACAAAAGGGCAACCAACAGATTGGGAAAAGGTCTTTACCAATCCCATGTTCGATACAGGGCTAATATCCAATATATACAAAGACCTCAAGAAGTTATACTCCAGAGAACCAAATAACCCTATCAACAAATAGGGCACAGAGCTAAACAGAGAATTCTCAACTGAGGAAACTCAAAGGGCTGGCAAGCACCTAAAGAAATGTTTAACATCCTTAGTCATCAGGGAAATGCAAATCAAAACAACCCTGTGATTCTACCTCACACCATTCAGAATGGCTAAGATCAAAAACTCAGGTGACAGCAGATGCTGGCAAGGATGTGGAGAAAGAGGAACACTCCTCCACTGTTGGTGGGACTGCAAGCTGGTACAACCACTCTGGAAATCAGTTTGGCGGACCCTCAGAAAAATGGACATAATACTACCTGAGGACCCAGCTATACCTCTCCTGGGCATATACCCAGAAGA
>CM052719.1:30384952-30421093 GCA_028551405.1 Uromys caudimaculatus
CCTGCTATTACTGTCGGGCGGCAGTTTTCCTCCTCCAAACATGATTTTACCAGCTTCCACAAAGACATGGTCCCCGTAAAGAGGGCGAGTGCGGCCGATACTATAAGGATAGCTTCTATCACGTCAGCTGATTGTGGAGGAAAGTGGGGGAAAAGGTCGCGGACAGACATACCTCTCAGAGCTTGCCTTCAGTCCTGCAGTTCTGAATCTACTCCGCAAAAGTGGAGGGTCTCCTCCAGCGCCGGTGATGATGAAGTCGCTACGTTCCCGGGTTTCGGCACCAGTTGTCCCGCGCGCTGTTTGGTCTCGCCAGCAAGAACCCACGCGGACACACGGATCCTTCTGCAGCAATGCGTTTATTGCATGATGAAAAGAGGAAGACCCGGGGCCCCAGAATGGCGCTGCTTATATAGCCCTGAGGCAGCGTGTCCTCCACTGATTGGCGCGCCCCGGGAGTGGGCGGTGATTAGTCATGTACACCCTTAATGTGCAAGTGCTTCGGGCGAGCCACCCTGTGCTATCCACAAGTTTCCTTAGAGCGACAGCAGAAGTCAGTGCCATCTTGTAATGGCGAATACTCTAACTGCTCCCTACACTATGTCTATTGCAAAAATGAGTTCCTTTGGTGATGGTTGGTAGCTACACTTATCTGGGTGTAAAAAGATATGTATTTAGAAAAAAAAGTAGCAATTATACTGGTTTAGTAGTTAACAACCCTTCCTGAAAGTTAAATAACTTCACTAGGCTTGGGTAGTTGGCTATATTTCCATACTAATCCTGATATTTCTCTTCATTGAGCATGCATTATGTCCAATTAGATAGCTGCTAGTTACTGCCAAGATATGAGTGCCACTATTACTCATTTAAGGACATCTTGCCAATCTGGTCACTGTGGTTCACAGCTGGGGAGGACAACTGCAAAGGATCTTCTGGGACTGTGAAAGCTAATCCTTCAGGAGGAGCTTTTTTGGTTAGACTCAGCTAAGATTCTCTGAATCCTCTGCTTAAAGTGCATCATGATTTCAGCAATTGGGATTTCAACTTTTGAGAGGCAATGAGGGCAATGCCAATAGCCTGCATTGTTTGAGAATTCCCTTGGATTTCCTTGATCAGTGACTTGAAAGTTTCTAGTAACCGGTATGTTAAGGTTTTTATTAGACATAATTGGAGTACAAGTAGTTTAACTTCATTTAAAGTATATATGTTTATATAAATGTAAACACTTAAATGCATATATAATTTTGGGCAAATAAAAAACCTAATATGATTTCTTATGGATTTATAGAATGCCCTTAGTGTTATTTTCTCTAAGCCCTCTCTCTTTTAGATTGACAATCTCTTTCCCCAATTAAAGCCCACTCTGTGTTTTTTCCAATTTTCTCCTTCATATTACTTGTCTTAAGTGAACAAAGTATATAGCTGCGGACTCTATGTTATCTTTTTGTGCTTTTATTTCCCAACCTAATATACCTGTTTTGAGGCACTCATAAATACAAATATATCTGAAAGAGTTCACATCATTAATCAAGAAAAATGCTGTTAAATTTGTTGGAGATATGGCTGACAAGAGTGAGTGAGGATGGAGAGCCCGACACTACTAGGATTTCTGCTTGTTTCCAAAACATAGACCTGTCAAATCGGAAGTCTATTATTAACAAGGGTCTATAAAAGATTCATCAAGTTTGCTGGTGTTGACACTTCAGGGCTCAGCCTAAAGGATTATTTATTCAACTGAAGATTATTTATTGTGGGTCATTAATTGGCAACATTCATATATTATTCTGCTTACTGGGATTTGTTTCTCAGAAATGAATTATGATCATAAAGCTAAACTAACTCCCCTTCTGAAGGGTTCAATTGAGGTTTAAAATAAATACCTTTATACGCATATATTCTTCTGTTGAAGCTTGAATGTTCCTTCTAGGTGGTTACAAGTCTTACAAGATAAATTTGTAGGCTTACCTCCCGCAGAGCTTCTCTTTCCCAGCTGGCAACCATTTGAACGTTTGTGGTTCCTTTATATGTAGCTCAAAATAGGAAATTTCTGCCATAGGAATGCTTTTTATTCTCCAGGATTGGATTCCCTGGAGATTACTGAATTTCATGTTGCCTTGATTCTGCATTTTGATAGTACAGGGCCCATGAGTATGTTTGTGCTTCATTCCTTAGACCAGTGGTTCTCAACTTTGCTAATGCTATGATCCTTGAACAATTCCTCATGTTGTGGCATGGAACCCCCAACCTGAAATTATTTTGTTGCTACTTCATAACTGTAATTTTTCTGCTATTATGAATCATCATGTAAATATCTGAAAGTATTTTAGATATCTCATATGTGATCTTCAAAAGGATCATGACCCATGGGTTGAAAACCTTTTCCTTAGACCATTCATAGGAATTCCATCTCTGCTGTGAGACATAGCATCACTTGACCATTCATGGGTAACCATAATTGGGCTAATAGGCTCAAGTGGCATCAGTGAATGCTATGTTGAGGAAAAGAAGTGTTTATGTCTTGTGTTATTAGCTGAAGCATCAAAGTACCATTTTAACTGAGATAGGAATAAACTGATAGCCAACAGGGTGGTTCAAAGTTGTGGTCATGCATGGTGGCACTCAGGGAAGAACCCTGGGAACTTGACAGTCTTCCTAATTGTGGCTCTAATACAGTGATCCGCTGAAGTAAAATATAATCAATATCTTCCATTAGATACATTTTTTCTTGCCAATTAGACTGTTTATAATGGCAAAAACAAACAAAATAAGACTAATCAATACTTTACAAACTACTTCATTTTATATACCCCCTACATTGTATAGTTTTAAACTGGAATATATTTATTTGTTTGATTATTTTGGTTTTGGTTTTGAGACAGGCTCTTACTAGTAGCCCTCCTTGGCTTGGAACTTGCTATTTAGACTAGACTGTCCTCGAACTCACAGAGATCTGTCTCTGCTTCACACGTGATCGGATTAAAGGTGTGAAGTTGTAGACCATCATACCTAGATCCTTCTCTGCTTTCTTTTATAGCTGTAACATGGATCTGAATTCATTGTTTTTATTGTATATTTCTGATAAAATTTGAAGTGTTCTAATTCCTGTGATTCCAAATTCTAAACTATGAAATTCAAGAGAGAAAAAAAAGTGTGTGTGAGTGTGTGTGTGTGTGTGTGTGTGTGTGTGTGTGTGTGTGTGAAGAATCATAAAAACTAATATCACAATGGGTACACATTGAGCAACATCTGATGTTTGAATATGAAATTTCCTTGATAAACATCTGTATGTGAACACTTGGTCTTCAGAAGGTGGTGTTGTGTTGGGAAAGCTATGGAAATGGTAGGAGGTGAATCATGCTAAAAGAAGTGAGTGGCTGAGGGTGGGCCTTGAGACTGGTCCCACTTCCGGTGACTCTCTCCTTCCAGAGTGCAGATGCACCATGACTAGTTGGCTTAGTTCTTCTGTCTATATATTTTCCTCCTGTGTTGTCACATCTTCCTGCTATGGTAGAATGACTCTGGAACTATAAATAGGAATTAATCCCTTCACTCCTTAAATAACTTTTTGTGAGGCCACTGTAATGAGAAAAGTAACTACCATGTGTTCTTTAGAACAGAAACAAAGCATTAGAGGGATTTGTCTCTATAGGCTTCTGTAGTCATTCCTCCTTCCTTTGAGGAAATACGAGCCTCCCCAGAACAACACGCAGCACTGTTCACACACTTTTCTCCACCCAAAGTAGATGGAAATCTCTACTTTGGGAACTTTGAAAGTTTAGAAATCATTGTCATCTTCTTGCACGTGGGTTGAGTACTGTGACACAATATAAAAACCATGAATTAGCTAGATCGGCCTCAACCTGATAAAAAAATATTGATATGGTTATTTTAAAATGTCTTCAAACCTAAGTTTAACTGTATGCATTGAGGAATTAGAGGGCTTTCACTCTGTAATCGAGAGAAGGGACCTTTAGTCCTAAAGCAACAGAAGACGTGTTGTCTGCCAAACCGTGTTGGCAGGAAGGTAAAAGCATTTGTGTCTCAAATAATTAAGACTTTTAAAAGTATAGACTTAAAGCTGCTTAGAAGTCACCTTTGAGCTGGAGTAAAACCCGGGCAGATATTTAAACTTCTTGTAAATCTAATTAATGAACTGTTGTATTTAAGCTTGATAGAAGTCAGCATGATACCCTGGGATCATCGTTGAGGAGATGTACCAAATCTGCAGAAGGGACAGGGCAGGCATGACAGAAGGCTGGGGTCTTGGCTATCTTTTGGATGTATTCGGCTCTTTAAGACTCTGAATAGTCAGCTAGAGATTATTTTCTTGCTTTTATTGGGAGTATTAATCTCTTGAAGTCAAAGTACCATGGAGATAGAATTCCCACCATGTAAGATGAGCTCCTTCTGCCAAACATAGAAAAGGTAGTTCCAACCAATTCAGGTGCTAAAATAGAACTAACAATCCTAAGCCTTAATATCCTAGTAACTGAAGACATGGCCCAGCTTTAAGAATGCTGACTTTTCTCCAGAGAACTGAATTTGTAAGCATTCATGTTGGGTTGCTTACAACTGCCTATGCCTCTAGCTCTATGAGATCCCACACTCCCTCATGAATGTGTCCATAAACACACACTACATGAACAAAAATCAAATAAAAAAGACTTAATATCCCAGCTCCCTGACTGTTAATCATGACACTATTTTTATTTAAGAATATTTATATTTATGAAAAATATTTTGGTGTCATGTCTTTTTGTAGTTGGAAAAAGTCAGATTGGTCTTTTTAGTAATGTATATCTAATCATGTTTGAAAATGACAATTATTTAGCCTATTCAGGGGATGTCTGCCCTGTCCCCATACTTCAAGCCTAGTTTGGTTCATGAATCTGGCATACTGTTCCAGCTTGATGAGTGTCCATAGATCCTGGCCCATGAAGGCCCTCCCCACATTCTCAGGCCTCAGTTGAGTTTAAGTCCAGTCAGTCTCAGTTGGAAGTCTCAGTTTCATATTCTTTTGGTTACAGCTGAATTGCAGTAGCTCCATCCTACCTCTCCATGAAAACCCAGCATAGCACTGAGTATCTGAAGATCTCACCTATCAACTGCTCATACCTGATCTGAAGTCTACCAAGTTTGGCAACAGCAAAAAGAGAACCAAATGTCCACTCAATAATGAAGTGAAGAAGAACATTTAGAATATTCTTTAGAGATTGATTTTGTGTTTAAGCGGAGTCTTGTTAAACTGTATCTGTTGTAGGGGACTTTTTGTTTCTAAGAAGACAGCTTTAATAATTGACAATATTTATTGCATTTAGTGTTTGCTATTGATGACTTCCTGGTACATGCTTGTGATTCTAGGACCCAGGACATTGAGACAGGATGGGATGAGGTCATGGACATTCTGGGCTAAGTAAATGATGCTTTGTCTCTAAATAAATAAATTAAGACACAACAAATAAAAAAGACCTTATAATGTTCAAAACCTTGTTATGTGTCATCTTTGAAAGCACACAACGCTGTATTAGAAATCCAAGGCATGTTGCTTGACTTCAGAGACTCAACTAAGGAAGTAATTTACAAACATGAAGGCCTGAGTAGTCTTGTGATCTGATTCTGATATCAACATTTTCAATGTTTCTTATTTTAACATTCTACTTTGGAGACATTTATGAGGTTTGTTTACATCTATAACATGGAAGAGAAGGATATCCCAGCAATAAGGATAGATGAATCGTATGGAAGATTATTTATATGATGATTTTTTTGAAGAATGGGACTGATGGTTGTGAGCTTGCAGACAAACAACCAAGCTGTGACACCTTTGCTGGAATCACAAAGCATAGCCCTGCAAATTATTTTTGTGACCTGTTGAGTTTATTTGCAGATTTACACTTTCTCCAATGTAGAGAGGTCAGTGGCTTGCCCTTGTCCACAAACTGAGTTCATCATTTCCAGAACTGTTACGGTGCACATGTGTGGATTCTGGCTTCAGTACCTCAAAGATTGTGGCAGGTTGCTTCTTCACTTTCAGCACCTACTTCAATATTGTGGTTTGGATACAAAGCATGTCTTTGTGTCCTTTAGATACAAAGAATACCATGCTGCATGGTCCTGCAGCAGTGTTTTTAGGTTATTAGAGGCAGGGTTTAGTTGCAGGTAATTAACCACTTGAGGGTGCCTTTGAAGGGGATACTTTATTTTGCCTTGAGGCTATTTCATCTGTATTGTGTTTTAGCCATCATGATGCCCAGCCTTGCCTCAGTCCCAAATCAATGGAGCAGACAAACCTTTAGTTGAAATCTCTCTGAAACTGTGGCCCCAAATCTTTCCTCTCTTAAGTTGCTTTTCCCAGTTATCATAGTGACAAAAAAAAAAAAAAAAATCCTTCACCAACATACCTTTTATTCTCCATCTGCCTTTTCAATGTAGTAATCTCTATTTCTGGCCCTATTTCCATCTTATATTCTCCCTTTTGCCTTTTGCATCTATAAAACAGTTTATATTTCTAGGAACTTGGGATTGTTTTCCCTTGGAGGACTTTGTGGTGTGAGAACTTTGTGGTTTGCGTTAAAACTGTGTTTTGTGTGAACATTCAGGTTAGGGAGAGAATTCTTTATCTCTTCTCCATACTTTTAACCTCGAGCCACACAGAGAGGATTTTCTGTGCTATCTTTAGTGTACAGTATAATGTTGAGGGCTCATTTCTTTTATTATTTATACCATTTCTTACTGGTGGTATTAATGGTACAGTGGATATGGCAGTTTTTCATTATATAGGATTATGTCTTTCTGGTAGACTGTCATTATATAAACTCAAAATACTCCCTCAATTTCCCATCTCGTCACATGCAATCATGTTATCTGTCTTCCCTGATAGTCCTGGACCTTGTTCTTGGTAGATGGACTAGTTAGTTCAAAACTTACTAAGAGCTTGTTGTACTCTGAACATGAGTGTCTAGAAAGCTATGATGAAGATCCAACCAGGCAGGTCTTACCCATTCTTTTCTTTCCCTTGCACTGTGCAGTGGTTAAGCAGAAGCCTCACCAGGAATTAGAAATATTAGACAGGGTCAAGTTTAGGCAAATGGCTAGATAGCTCATATGCCTGTATTCAGGCAGATCCTCATGCTGGATTTATGGAGAGCATGGAAGGTCTCCATTCCATATTCTACTGAATTAGAACCAACTATCTTGAGCAATTGGACACTGACTTCCATTATTAATGGGATGGGTACTTGAAACCACATTTACCAATTGGCACATGTTCTCCTTTGGTTACATCCAAGGATATTCGAGGAAGTTTGAGTTATCTGGATCTCTATAAAACTTAAAAGCTTCTTAAGCACTTATGTAGATCCTTATCTAAGGCTGTTGTAAATTTCTTGTGGGTTAAGATTATATATTACTCTCTTTATCCCCTAAAACTTTTGAGGCCTTATTCATTAGAGAGTCTTGGTTTGTTGAACCGAGTAATAAGGCTTTAAACTTTTTAAGTACTTACATGTGCTTGGCCAGGTTGTAAAGGCTCCATGTGGAATAAATCATGTAATTCATGTGCTAATCCCATGAGGTAGTTACAGTTATTACATCACTTCAGAGTTGAGGACATGGGATCAGAGAGCTGAGGTGGCTTTCTCGGAGTCATGCTGTAATTAAGTGTCCCAGTCAAGCTTTGAAATCAGACAGTCTAGATTCAACATGAAGACCAGGGGTTATTTCCAGAGAAATAAAAATAAAAATAAAAATCCTGATAACAAAATTATATGTGAAAAACAGTCTCCAGACCTTTGTTGTGATTTTCTTTTCTGTTTGCTTGCTTTTGCCTTGATTATTCCTCTAGTAGCACAATGGGAAACAAAACAAAATAAGTGTCTGGAAAAGGCCTAGAGAAACCAATTAGCAAGGTTATTTTCAAAACGAGTATATTGGATAGTCTTGCCTTCTCAGAACTCAAGTGCATTTGTATGTAAATGGTGGTGTCTGTGTGTGTCTGTGTGTGTGTGTGTGTGTGTGTGTGTGTGTAAGCATTGTGAACACTAGAAAGAGCATGTGATTCTTTAGAGTGTGGTCTTTATTTTAAACCATTCTTCACACTAACCTTTTGTGATATTGAAGAAAAGGCTCTCTTACATAGAGGATCAATCAAAACCTAGACAGAACCCCATGCAAATTGCCTAGAGTGATTGGAATTTCATTGGTTTTCAGATTTCTTGAGGTGAATATTTAAATCATTCACTACTTTATGTGAACCTTTGAGTTAACAGTGCCATCTTACTGCCTTAACAGCTATCTAACAAAAATAAATTAAAAGAAAGATCGGTACCTTCTTAAAAGAGCTTCATAAACAATCCACACAATTGTCAACAGTACAGAAATCACAATCCAATGTACAGAATATATTTTCAAATGAAGGCAGTTAAAATGCCAGGTGTTAGCAAGGAAGGTGTGTTTTGAAATGCCTACAAATCACACTTCTTGCTTTATCTTCTGCACCTGAAATGCTCAGGCTATAAAATCAGGGTATGTCCGTGTAAGTTCCTCCAGCTTCCATAGATCAGAACTCATTTTCACACATTTTCTTTGCATCCATGACCACCTCAAGGTTCTTCTCCTGGCTGAACGTTGTGTGTATTATTTACCACTCTGATTCTGTAATGTAGTGGAGAATAGTGTGGGGATAGTGACCATCTTCCTAGACATTGAATTCATAGGCCCATAACCTAGAAAAGGTGGCAAAACTTCAAGAACAAATGAGTAGTGGCTTAGATACCTCAAGACACAATTAAGACAAAGTACTAACATTTAATAGTGAGACATATTAAGAATGGAAACATTTTAGAATGGAAAGGATTTCTGAGAGGGCTTTTTTGTTTGTTTGTTTTTGGTTTTGTTTTTGTTTTCGGTACTATCCAAACAGAATGAGAAACACTTAAAGACCAGAGGAAAATGTATTTAAAGATTAGAAATAAGTTGAAGAATTTTAATGTCAAAAATATATGTACTCTCTCAGTTATAACTGAGCCAAATAGTTATGGAGTACTCAGTTAATTTATACTAGTTGCAAACCATTACAAAGTAAATTAGGCATGTTCAAATCTCCTTTAATTTCCAGTTTAGATCCACTGGTGACTGAACATATTATTGTCTCTGGCCTGGCTCAGAGATTCACCAGGTCAATTAATTAATCAGAATTATTTTTGGAAGAATAAACTCTGAGATACTTGAAAAAGTATATTTCTCACGTTCATATGCCAGTTGTTCAGTGATTTTATTGATTAATATGGGACACACACATATGTTTATGATAAGCCTTAGGGAGTTATAATAAATAGGGCATTGTTTGCTTTAGGTCAGAGGGACACAGTTTTTTCCAATTCTGGGTGTTGGTTGCTATATAAACAAACACAGTAAAAGCAGTAACAACACATGAATAAGTATATACAGAAATTTAAATGTCATGAGAGACTGAATGACCACAATCCTTTTGGTTGAGGCAAAATTTAAATATATAGCATTGATTAAAATGTTTACTTATAAAATAAGTCATTTTAAAAGTCATTGTCTCTTATTCAAGACCATCCCTCTAAGTTTTCCCTTTAGGACACTGTATGCTTTACCTGGAAATTGAATTCTGCTACTCTCAAATTAGCTATCATTAAGTGATGATTGATAATTGAGCAAGAAAGGTCATCCCCATTTCCAGCTTTCTTTGTGATGTGATAATTTC
Organism: Uromys caudimaculatus; assembly: GCA_028551405.1. Taxonomy (NCBI): domain Eukaryota; kingdom Metazoa; phylum Chordata; class Mammalia; order Rodentia; family Muridae; genus Uromys; species Uromys caudimaculatus. The sequence continues at coordinate 30,394,680 of CM052719.1, forward strand.
TCAGCCATCTGTTCTTTGAGTATTTATGTGGCAGTAATGAAAAACTCCTAAGTATTTTTTTTTTTTCAGAAAATTCAGATCTCAGCCAAAGTTCCTGAAAGTACATGGACACCACACTCTCACAGACTAGGGCAGGAGAAGAATGGCCAAGAGGAAGCCCTACAGTGTTTATTTAGCTACATTGCTCCTGAGTCACCAGTTCTGATCCTAGGTGTCAAAGCCTATACTTTCTTTATCTACAGGTAACTCTTAACCATCATAAGTTAACTGGCAGAATCATTTTGTCAATGATAATATAACTAGAGTTCTCATCCTAAATTAAAAGCAAGCTAGCTTACAGAACATTACATAAATCCTAGAAATGTTGGAACATAATAAATAAATTAAGAATGAAGGGGAAGAAAAGAAGACCCTGACTTTTCCACAAGTGAAAAGAAGGGGATGGATCTAGAAAGGACAAGTTCAGACAACTGGAGCTAATTTTTGTTCATTATCTCATGTTTTATGGTCAGCAATTCAGACTGGAGGTGGACAAACACCACTTACCCCCAACCACTTGGCTATGTCAGATGGAGAAGTTGATAGATTTCTGGTCTGCCCTCCTGTGAATCAACATTTGGCCAAGGTTGAAATGCCATGGGGGAGTGCGGCTGGGAGCCGGACCAGCCTTGCCGGTGCATCCGGCAGACTCACACGCTGTGCAATTCTAACAGTGCCTGGCTTTAATTTTCTTAGTTTGACAAAGTCTGACTGTCTCTGGCAGAGCGATCTGTCCATTTGACACATTTTGGCTTCAGCAGAATATGAAGAACAATAATACGGTAAGGAAATTGACAGGTTGGGCATGGCTCACTAAGCAGAGATCTTACAGGAACCTGCACAGCATTCTGGGGAAAAGGAGAGGGATTTCTATGCCCTATCAGCGAGTGTGGTATTCAGGTTGAATTCTCAGCTCCTGCTTGGCTTCATATGTTTGTGGAAAAGAAACTTGGAAGAGTTGAAAATAAAAAGAATCTGGATTCTACACAAATATGACCGAGCATATGGAGCATCTGTATTATTTCCCATTATGACTCTCCTCTATGAATCTGATATGTGCATCGCCATCCTTTAAAGGGATCATTGGAACACAGACTCATTTTATGAAGTGTTATAACAGAAAGCACACAGATATATAAAATATATTGTGGGTTTTTAAGTGTGAAGATAAATCAGAGGGTTGATCTTTTTTTTTGTTGGTTCTGGATTGTTTACTGCAAGTACTTAGACTCTAGGATTATGGGATGGAATGTGTTTGAATTTTTAGCATGAATTCAGAAAATAATGAAGAACTTGAACAAGTAAGATAGACTGTGGATGTTGATTAGCTCTGAGCTGGCATGGCAGTATTCATGCATAGGTGACTGAATGTGACAGTACACGCAAGCATGCTAAGAACTGAATAAATGAAAGCAGGCAACGAAAGTATACTTACTAGCTACTACTGTAATAAAATTTGTAATTACTTTGTGTATATAAAATCAAATGTAAAATTTTCATTTCTAATTCCCCTTTCCACATGATAGTACTGTTTGACCCTTTCAAAAACTTCACACTTCACAGGTGAGTTGATCTTTCTGAAAGCTATAAAACAACATAATACAACTAGCCTTCTGACATAATCGAAGAAGTCTCAAAAGTTCAGGGCATTTACAGTTATATCTATTGAAACTGTTGGCGAAAATAGTCCCAGGGGTACCCCCCAAAATACAATTCATACTACTGCCAAGACTATAGATAGTTCTCCTCAAACTGATGGCAAAATCTTATTGCTGAAGATGACACCTACACAACTCACTGAGCATGGAGAAGTTGAACTGGTGCCTACCTTCAGTCTTCAACCATATTAACCAGTGAGGTTGCGAGTTTTAACTCTTGTTTCTTCATTTTTTTCTGACACCTGCACACATAACTCCAAACTCTTCTTGCCTTTTCTCTTTCTCTTCTTCCTTTCCTCTAGCTTTAATATTTTAGAGGATACTCAGTGTTCTTTCTTGTGGATTCCTGACCCATGCAAGTCCCTAATTACTCATTTATAATTTTTCAAATTTGAGCTTAGACAGATTTGTTTCAGGCTACCTTCACTTTTGAAAGCTTCTTCTCACTTTCTTTCTCACAGTAAAAGTTTCTAAGATACCTAGCACTTCCTCTAATAGGCTCTCCCTATTTTAGAGAATTATCACAGAAATTGATATTTTCATTTTTCATAATTAAAATTGTTTATAAATATGTAAGCATTAGGTATAGATTAGACTGTAACTCTTTACAATTATATATCCATTTAATCATTCATTTATTAATTTAACAAAATTACCATGTTTATCTCTGTGCCAATCATTCTAAGCTAAGTTTATACAATGCTGAGGAAATAAACTAATCCCTCCAGTGTCAGAGGAAGAGCTAGATGTTCTATGACCATCTATTCATTTTCTATTATTTATTTCAATTTAGTTGTACATTAAGGACTTTGCATATGCCATTATCACAGGGAAACAAAATGAGTAAAGGAATTTAATATATTTTATGTCTTTCATGAGAATAGTTATTCACTGTGTAAGAACCATGTAGCTTCAGCACATAGGGTTACCACTAACGAGAAAGCAAGACATAGTCTCCATCTTTATTTCACTGTGGAGCAGGTAGGTGGACATGAAATTAGAATTTGTGGTAAGATGCTATCAGAATGTATAAACGTGATATTAGAATGTGTAATAGTAAGTCCTGACATGACATTTCATATTTTGGGAAGATTTTTATAGAAGGTATAACATGTGAACCAGTTAAATTTAAGGAGTTAATTAGAAAAGCATTCAGAGAACAGTGAAGAACTTTCAGGGGGTGGGGTGTCTATCTTATCATCAACTTTATAAAGAACAAACTCCATCAAATAATGAATTTTCTCTTCGTGTCTGTCTGCCTGTCTCTCTCTGTATATGTATGTTTTTGTTATAAAAAGACAGCAAGGTAGTATAAATGATAAACACAATAATTTTTCAAAAGATAGAGACAATATCAGTTTAAAGACAAACATGTGCTTAATAGAGAAGTGTCTGTCTATGAAAATCGTTAAATAACAGGTTGAACCTCAGTCAGCAGAATGGGCAGAGAGGGATCCTGTTATCCAGAAGGTAAGATAACAGTCACATTGTGGAGAAGCTCAGGTATATATATAATTGATGAAACTCAATGATAAAAAGAAAGAAAATTTATATATATTAGATTTAGAAATAGTTGTGATTTGTGTAACAAATTAGGGTAGCTCAGCAGTCAGTTTAGGGGTTTAAAATAGTGCCTTAATGTCTTTCCTAGCCTCTCAAATATTATCAATTAAGACACTAACTGTTAAAATAAAACCCCCATTAGGTTTGATAAATAACTCTGTTAGACTTTGAAAGATTTTCAGCAACTATAAAGCCAGTAGAACTAATTTTTTTCTCGAAAACAAGGGTATTGATCTGGGCTGAGTATACATGGCAACAGACACTTCTGTGTAGAAGAAGACACTTGGGGGAGTAGCCAGAACATCACCTCCAGCCTTTTGTCTTCTTCCTATGGACACATTTACATGATCCCAGAAAGCTGCTAGGGAAAAAGGAAAGAACACTGTGGTTGGCATTATCTCAGTACACTCAGGGTTGTTTACTTTTCTGTCATAGATGCTGTTGAGTGATTAGGAGGATAAACAGGTAAACAGTTGGGATTTTATAATCCAGTCATGAATGGGCAGCAAGCAAAAACATTCAAAATCTCTTACTCGGAGATTCCTGTTGAAAGAACAATGGTGGACAACGCTGAAAAGATGAATACAATCTACAATGAACACATGGGGAAGAGCTGAGGGATTTAAAGTCTCTGCTTTATTCATTCTCTTCTATTTGCATTTTTGTTCCTTTTGAATCCAACCAAAAGCCAGAAATCAGGGGGAATTTTAATTTACTTTTTATTGATCACTTTTCCAGGGCACAGAGGAGAAGAGACAAGGTTAGGGAACAGACCTAAAACTGCAACATGGGAAATACATCTGTGTAATATGTATACATATAACACATCTTCACCCAACATTTATATATATTTATATATATAGTAAAATAATATCTATGGCGTCACATTTCTTAAAATGTATCATGTTGTATAGTGTGTAGTAAAACTCAGTTTAAAATGTAGTATGTCAGTTGTCTAGACTTCTACTAAGAGCTGTTACTAATAGCTGGAGTTGGTTTTTAAGACTGATTAATTGTCTAATTCACTTTAGATTTAAGAGAATGGTTAAATATCTGGCCTTAATAATTTATGGCTAGGACTGCCTGAAGGTAAAACATTTGGTTCTTTAAATATATTACTAACCCTTTATGTTTTGGGCCCTGAATAAGAGAAATGTACATTCCAGGAACTGTCTCAAATGAAAAAATGACCAACTAAAAGTGTTCAATGCTAAATTTTGAGATTTCCTTTTTTAGTCTCCTTCTGATATAAGAGATAGGAAGTCATTGCATTGTACAATTAGAAAAAAAGGTTTAAATACTGAAAATAAATTATTTTCCCTAAACACATCAGGTAATTGACATCATAGGGCAAAAATTATGCTGAAGTTGGAGAGACAAGTGAATCCAGGGACTCTAGTCCATGGGTTGTAATCTGAAGAAGCTGGGGACATGAACTTATCAGACAGTTGGATGGCTTGCTGAGTTCTAGATATAGAATGTGGGCTAATGAGGGAGTGACCACTGTAGTGGTGATTTTAGCTACATTACTTTGTGTTCACTGGCCACTTGCCAAGTAACTCTTTGGATTCATGAATGAAAGACACACATGCACACACACACACACACACACACACACACACACACACACACACACACACATCTCTCCTGCAGCTCCCATATTCCATCCTTCTCTCCCAAATCATGGTGAGTCTCTGTCTCCTTTTTCCCAGTTCCTAGCCTTTGCAAATCTAAAGGTCCCGTCCCGCTGCTCTTTGCTCAGCCATTAGCCGCTGGCATCTTTATTGATCAATCAAAAACCAATTGGGGACAAGGACCTTCAGCAACTGAACACACAGATTCCTGATTAAATCAAAGCATTAGAACCAATCCCCAACAGACCACTTCTTAGATTCACTCATAGATTTCCCTCTCATAGCTGGATCCTGGAATGGAACTAGGATTCATTATGTAGAGCTAAGAATGATGCTAATGACTATGACCAGGGAGGGCATCATCCTTAGAAAGTACCCAGCATCTCACTTATAACTAAAAAGACTGCCGGGGACACCGAAATCCATGACTCTACCTCCCTCACTAGACTTCTAAGTGAGAAAAAGCAAGCTAGGGGATACTTGATGACATCACAGTCAAGGGATATGAAACCACTGAGATACTGATGCTTAATATTGAGACCATTGAAAGCATCTCCCTTTTGTTACTGTGCCACAGGGCTATGGTGTGGTAACCATAGACAACAACTGAAAGTGCTGGAGCCATACTATCTGAGGAATTCCTAAAAGAACAAACCCCATCATAAAAAAGAACTGCAAAGTAATGCAAGTATAAGTATTTAACATCACTGCCATCTATAGCTGCAGTTATTACTAAATAAAGTTTATTGCCATGGCTTGTCTTGAGGAGATACAGACACTCCGGATAGAGCAATGGCAACATATCTAAACTAACCTAGCCACATTATTTAGTTGAACCAATAGGTTGATTATGAATAATACAGAGTCATGGATGATTCAAAGGTAGCTGGATTATGGATAAGCCTACCCCGGCATGGGTGAGGAGGATGCACAAGGCCACATCTCTAGAAGTGAGGACTGAACAGACAAGGCTCAGTCCCCTGAGCAACTATCATGGCCAGTAAGAGTTTTTTATGGCATCTGCTTAAATTTGGAAGAATAACAGTTGAATGTGACAAGTAGAGAGAAAAAGTCTATGTGAATTGGTGGCTTAGTGTTTTCCTTCCTCTTCTTTGAAAAAGACGACTTCAGTATTTGTCAGATGTACCACCTAGAATTAATGACTTCATTTGGATTTCAAAAGTCAAAGCACTCTGTATCATAGGTAATCATGCTCACATTCATCCTGATTCAGGGAGCTCTAGTCAGCGAGCTTTCCAGCAGCTGACATGTTCTTTCTTATGACACTCCCCTGGTTATTATTTCAGTGTGCCACCCACAGATTACCTCTTCTCTTTGTCTTGTCAAAAAGTGATGTTGAAAATATGAAAGGTTGCTAAGTGCTTTTGTGGAAATAACAAGATAAAATGCAGTGTTTTTAAAGTCTCCCACATCAAAAAAACAAAGGAGCATATCCTTTCTTATCTCTAAATTTATAAATTCATAATGCATATCTGCTAAAATATGTTTTATGGAAATGACTCTTATTTCAGAGGAAGCCATGCATATATTTTTTCCACCTTGACTTTAACATATACCTAATTTTCTTGAAATTACATTTTAAGGATTTAAGATGTTTTTGCCTGAGATTTACTAAACAGCCTAGTTAACAAGGCTATAAACACATTGGGTCATATAATGTACCTAGAGTTTTGAGGAAGGTTGACTGCTCTGATTTTTAAAACTATTATCATTCATAACATCGAAGAACAGTGTTTTAATATAAAAGAATTCTCATCCTTGTCTCTAACTCAGATGCTCATGTTCTGGGATTGTAGGTATGAGTCACTCCACTCTGGTTAATTTCTAAAGCATTATCAATATCAAGTACCATTATGACCTGATGAAGTTGATGGCAGTGATATCATCAAGTTGTCATATTCTTCTTTGTATACTTTTAGATGCTGAAAATACTTATTAAAAAGCATTGTCAGAAGTAAAAATAATAATAAAAAAATAATCCAGAACACATTCTTGAATCGTCCTATATTTTTGTGCTCTTTCTGGAAACAACTGGATAACATAAAAAAATTCATTTATTTTTCTTCAGTTTTTCTAGAACAATATTATTTTGTCCCAAAGGATGGCAATAATATGCTGAGAACTATTCCTTGGTATAACTGGTTTTCTCATCTAACTACTTCACTTTGTGTTTTGAAAACGATGCAATGTCAAATATAGCTAAAGTTACCTTTTTACTATATTATCTCATTTAAACCTGCTTTTTAATGATATTGACAAAGCCACCAGGCCAGAGTAGTCTGCCTCCTAGGGAACCCAAAAGTAAGATATAAATGTTTGTTAACTTCTTTCTTTTAAAGAAAATACAAACACAAATGTATGTTGGAATCCTCAGGAGTCCTGTTGATTCCATGGACAGCTATGTTTTAGTTCATTCCTGTGCTAAGTGACCTAGATCTACATGCCAGACTTTTCTAGGGTCTCCAGGGCCAAAATCATTATATAGAGAGGATGTATTATTCAGTGAGTGATCTCACAAGACATCACTAACTGTACAGTTACAAAACCTGATAAAGGTTGAAAGAAAGTGAGAAGGGCACTTCTGAGGCTACAGCCAATAGAGCTTTATACCAATAGGGAGCTGATAATCTCCACTGGAGTTGTGTTGGAGTGAAAGGTTCTTAAAGCGATTATTAGAATTCAATGTTACTGCCTCGTCTCTCCCGCCTGAGGCATGAAAGTCTTAGTTGTGAGAAACCATCTCACATAACTCTTTAACCTGACTGTTTGTTTAATCATCTCTTCATGAAACGGTCGTGCTGTTCTACTTACAAAGATCACAAAAGTTATTAGGAAGTACTGTTTCTCATTCAAGGCAAACAGAATCAGTGTCTTGAGCTTTTAATATTTTATTTGGCTTTAAAAAGTAAAGTACACATACACAATACGTCTAGGGAAGTAGCAGAAAGTAAAAAATGTGCTCAGAACACCCAAAGATAAAGGAATAAAAACTAGTAATTTTTCCCATTTATTTATATTTAATTAGATTTCAAGCATTTATTTATATCAACATGAAGTTGCTTGCATCTCTCTTGTTCTCTGGGTTGTAATCCTGGGTTGTAATCAATTGCTCCCACATTGGCCATTGAGCTCCTCACGCAGGCTCTTTAAGACCTTTGACATGCCTTTATTATAGATGCATTCTAAGTGATATGTTTAGAATTTTTCTCAAAAAACAAGGCTTTAACTGTACTTAATATCTTGGATCCACATAATGGTGGGGAAATAATAGAGTAGCTTAAAGGAAATGTAAGTTAGGGAAAAAAAAATCTTGATAACAACTCCTTTAACAGAGGGCAAAACTATTATATTTGCTACTGTCCTAAAGTTCAGTTGGTTTCTGCTAGCATTCCAATGTATTGTAATAGTACAGTGTCACTTATAGTGGTCCATTTGCTATTGTGATGTGTTTGCTGAGGTCATGTATAATGTTGTTAACAAGGAAAACTAGATTAGAAAACATGAAAGATAAATGGAAGCATCTTGCATATTAAAGAATTTACTGTGGCAAATAGCAAACCCCAGGAGCTTCAGGGCTCAACCAAAGGGGGCAGGGGAGTAAACTTAATAAATTAAGTATAGAAGGAAAGAATTGATAAGGTTGGTTTAAGTTTAAGAAGGTATTAGAAGCACCCTGACTTAATGGCTTTCCCTATAATTGTGTTTACAGGAATATCACGATCAGGAATTATTTGGTAATATTTTTGCAACTTTTCTTCAAACCTAAGCTTAGTCCAAAATAAAAGGTTAATTGTAGAAATAGCTGAAAGGAAAATATAGATTTTTACTTCTATGTTAATATGAGTCAAAAGAATATTTATTTGGATATAGTGACCGATCTGCCACTCAATAGTTTAGAAATAAGAATTAGATTTTGAAGAAAAAACTCCTTTCTCAAGGGAAATATTGTATCAAATGCTACGTTCAATGCAATAAATTTGTAGGTTTGTGTTTCAGAGATTAGGTACAGGTCTTCTGGTTTGTGATTAAGATGAATGCTCTTAGCCAGTGTTCTCAGTGAAACACAAAGCACAGCCCTGTCCCAGTCAATGTAAATCACAACATCTTGGTTCCTAATTCTAAAATTGACCCCCATGATAGTCAGGGTTTGACAACTGATGCAATCATTTTCTTGATTTTGAATAAAAGCATTTAACGTGATGCTTACCAGTGAAACCACATACAATTTCTCCACTTTTAAGAAAGTAGTAGAAACAGCTATTTGACATCGGTCAGTCCAAAATGTAGCACAAGTCATTCCAATCAGCCTGAGTGATGTCCTGCAATGAGATTTGTCTTTAAGGATATAATCTTGAGGATTATTGTGGTATTTACTAAGGAAGTAGTGACAGTTTGAGAGGGGGTATTATGTCAGGCATGGCCAGCAGGCAACACTGAAACAAAGCTCAACTACTTTTCACTAAATGTGACTTTTATAGAATTCCAGATCTAATAGGTTCCATAAACACCTATAAGCAGCTACTTATTATTTGGGGTAAAAACTGAAATATATTTTGACAACATGTTTGTAAGTATAAAGCTGGTGCCTCTGAGATATAAATGGTACCTGATAGAGGATAATCCACTGGGTGAACCTGAACAGCCCTTCCTCCCTTGAGTTCTGCTCACTGTTTTGGTCAGGATGAGCCATAAAGGAAGGTAACATTTTCTTTTCCTAGTAGAAAGACTCAAATACAATCAATCTGTGACTCTGACAGGTGGCCAAAAAATTTACAAATTATGTAGGAACAATAAAAAATTCAGGAGTATAACATTTCAAAATAATTAATTGATGTCTTTTCAATGTAAGAAATTGTAAGTAATATATTTTGCATTAAAGAGGTAACATGAAAATATATGCTTGTTCCAGGTTCTATGGGACCCAAGTTTAATGGACCCTATTAGTTCTGGAGTAGTTTTTAGTGTAAAAACCTCAAAGCAAGAGGTTTTATTTGTTTGTTTGTTTGTTTGAATGAGTCTTCTTGATTGACTGTGAGAATTCAAGGCAAAATATTCTTATTTATAAAAACAAAACAAATTAAATTTTAAGGTAACAACATGTTGACTCTCAGAGACCAGCAACATGAAAAAGAAAAGAACAATGTAACTTATAGTGATAATGGTAAACTAAGCAAAGTCTGTCTCTTAATAGCTAATAGTTTTAGATCTTACTGTTAATAGGTAATTTCAGCATCGTTTGGTCAAATATTCCGGAAATGATTGCAATTTATTAAAATGAGATTATTAGTTAAATTGGCTTTGAGAAAGATAGTGTTCCTTAATTATGTGGGTGGACAATATTTAATCAGTTTAAATCTTTTCCTAGCAAGGAGCACTTCCAGAGGACTATGTTTAGACTTGAACTATTACACTTTCTTGAGTTTTCATTTCTTCTAGCCTGATTTAGCAGACTTGGAGTTTGCCAAGTCTCTATAATTTATGAGGCAATCCCTTAAAATGAATTTCTCCTCTCTGTTAATATTCTGTTGGTTCTCTTTCTTTAGAAAAACTCTAGAGCAGCAGTTCTGAACCTGTGGGTCACAACCCCTTGGGGGAGGGGTCAAATAATCCTTTCACAATGGTCACCTAAGACCATCTGCGTATCAGATATTTTATCGTATAAATCATAACAGTAGCAAAGTTACAATTATGAAGTACTGGGGCCCTTCCCAACCTTCAGGAGAAGGAGCTGAGGTAGAACACAGAGTTGAACAAAGGCTAAAGATGAATTACCTCTGGCCTTATAATCTTACTAATTGTGCTTTATTGAGTGCTGGTTTTCTTATTATGTAGCATTTACTTACTATTTACTTAATATTTATGGAGTAGGCACATTCTAATCTTGATTCTATCTTTATTCCATCTTTTTTAGGAAAGCAACTAAAACCATCTCTTAAAACTTTCTAAAATTATTTGAATCAAATCAGGAATTCTATGGCATCATTAATTTATCTAAACAGCATTAACTCATGAGAGTTCATCTTTATGTTGATCTGCAGGAGATTTGCTCAATAGGGTGGGCTAATACTCATGAATTCTTAGGCTATGTAATAGTGCCAGGAAAGGCATATCAGCTACAAGAAACAATCCTGAGATGAAGTCTCTTGGGATCTTGTCTTTCAATGCTCACCCATCTTAGACCATGAAAAAAGGTGGGCCACTTCTAGGATAAAGTTACCTGCTAGCCTTAGCTTTTGCTAGATGGCTTCTGACAATGAAGTACCAAGAAAAATACTTTTTTTTTTGTTGAGAGGGGAGTTATCACAACTTAAGAAACTGTATCAAAGAGTTGTAGTATTAGGAAGTTTGAGAACCATTGCTTAAGAGGATAAAGAATTTGCTATAAAAAAAATCAGGATATTATTATAACCATTACCTAAGCATAGAGAAGTGGCCTTGGGACTGGATGAGGGGTTGGAAGAATTAGAGAAAGTCTAGATTGCTTTGAAATGTTTTTGGTAGAAACAAGTCCATTGAAGGTGCTTCTGGTGAGCTCTCAGCCATATATAGGATCCAGTCTTATGCAGCAGAGATTGTATGGTTCTTGGTAGGACCTGGAGATTCAGTTGAACCTTACATGCTCTAATGTTCAATAGAAGGTTAAATTTGCTAATTAAAAAAAAAAACTTGGATATTCGAATACCTAAGATTTTTTTTTTTTTTAAAGCAAAGTGTCTAACATGCAGCCTCATGTCTCCTCATAGCTTGTAGTACAATATGAGACAAGAGAATAAAGAACTAAAACTTGAAGATCTGGAAAATTCTCAGCCCCTCAATACTGCAAACATTAAGGAAGTATAATTTCAGGAGAATACCAAAGTTGATGGCTCAGGAATCCTTTCATTACAAGGTTGCTGGTGAAGTCCATGTCCATCAACAACATTAGAGTCCCAGGTGGAGTACCAGAAGAAACATGACGAATACTAATGGTTTCAACTAAAGATAGGGACAGAGATCGGACAAACATGAAGAAAGGGAATCTGACTTCTGGAATTTCTCATACATATTAGAATGGAATGAACTACCAAGTGGCAACATTAGTTAATCCTGAAGAGGGAAGAGTGATCCCAAAGGCAATTTAAAAATCTGTGGGCTTATTACTCAGGCTTATCTGAGGAGATAAGATTGTTTTTGCATTGGTTGCATATGGCCAAGGTGTCATCTAAAGATTTTGAGGGCCTGTATCCTGTAACCCAGGTATATAGATGTAGGCTTGATGTCCAAGGCTATGAAGGTGATGTCACCAGCCAGGGCACCAGGGAAAGGACTGCTGTTCAAGATCAAGCCAATGATGATACTTCTTGAGTATCTCAACTTATGAGCTGGACAAGTATCTCTGAACCTTTTTGTCTTTTCAGTTTCTCCTCTCTGAGGTAGGACTGTCTGTCCCTTGCCTGACTCATTATTATATTTTAGAATCATAAGGTATGTGTATGTCTGGTTTTATTGATTCACAACCAAGCAGGGCTCCTCTACCCAGGATGAGCCATATCTTAAGCTTCTCACACATTTGATTTAGATAACATTTAAGTCAGATTTTGGACTGTGGTGTGATTTTATTTTTGGGGTGGGGAGAAGATAGGTAAACGTGAATGAACATTTAATTAGCTCAGACAGAAAAAGAACACTGACACCACACCAAAGAAACAATCCCAGTCAAGTCTGTCTGTTTGAGCCAAGGTGTCTATTGGGGTTACATGGGTTTAAACTGCATGGGCAAGAAGTTACTTACATAGACATGTGACTCAGTACCCACTATAGCACCAGAAAGTTCACACCAGTATGAGTGATGATTCAACAAATGTTGCATCCTAGAGCTTTCTGTATAACTTGTAGTCAGTTCAGCCAGCTGTATAATCTCTTCTCTCTTTTCTGCTTATATAGCCCTGGAGCCATGCCTTGTTAATACAGTAACTTCTGCGCTTTCTGAGCTCTGTAAGTTGTGTGATTTGTCTGAGCCTTGCATGTGTCATAAGCTAAGTGCCACAGACACCTGTTCTCCCTCCTGCAGGGGATGCTTCAGTTTGAAGGCAATGACTAAATAATGGGGGCACAGGCCTAATGCTGTACACAGACTGAATCTTCTAGACTGTTGGGATAATATGCAAATATTTGGCTGGTGAAAAGGCTAATGATCAATTTGGGAGGTTTAGAGGGTAAAAAGTTATGAACTGAATTGATTGACTCCTAATTCATATGCCAAAACACTCTCTCACCCCAGTGCTTTATATAGAACCTTTAGAAGCATAGACTTTGAAGACCGTGTTTCTAATGGTTCTATATTAAATACTGGAGACCTTAGATTGGACCCTAGTATAATCTGACTGAAACCCATATAAAATGAGGAGGCCAGGACACACAGCAACACTGGGGTACATATGTACAAAGAAAAAGCCATGGGTGAATAGACATAAAAAGTTCAGTCTTAGTTACTATTCCATTGCTGTGAAGAGACACTGTGTCCAAGGCAACTTTTTAAAAAGGATGCAATTATCTGGGTGCTTGCTTACAGTTAGAGAGTTAGTCCAAGATCATCATGGCAGGAAGCAAACAGAAATGGCACTGGATCAGTAGCTGAGAGTTTTTTGTCCTGATCTCTATGCTGTAGACAGAGGGGGCAGAGAAAGGGAGAGAGGGAGAAAAGGTGGGAGGGTGGGAGGGAAGGAGAGAGGGAGGGAGAGAGAGAGAGAGAGAGAGACAAAGAGACAGAGAGACAGAGAATGATGGGCTCGGAGTAAGCATTCAAATACATAAGACTATGGAGCCATTCTTTTTATTTATTTATTTATTTATTTATTTATTTATTTATTTATTTATTGATACTTTATTTACATTTCCGATGTTTCCCCTTTTCTTTGGAAACCCCGTGTCCCCTCCCCCTACCCGCCTCTGTGAGGGAATTCCTCCTCCCACCTACCCGCCCACCCATTCCCATATTCCCACCTTGACATTCAGTCAGCCACAGATGCCATATGTAAACTGAATAATGACCTCTTAGCAAATCAAATTACTTGTCATTGTCTTAGGCATGAGGCTTCAAGAACTATGTGGTGGTGTGGAAACACACTCTTCTTTTATCTCACCAATCTCTGGGGTTTGGTTCTGTCTCACTAGACAGCATCCTCAGTATCACTAGATCTGTAGCATCTCCTCTTCAGCCTCCCACCCTCATGACAAACAAAAATGCCTCCATAGGTTATCTAATGCTTTCTTGGTGACCAGGGAACCCTGCCTGAGAACCACTGCCAACACCATCACTTGAGAACCTACTAACATCAACACTACAAAGTTGCATGGATCACTCCAAGTTGGGACTTATTTTTGGTGTTATAGTGCTGCTTAAATGTTGGAATTTGCATGGCCTCTTTCTTATGTATTCCGCTTTCCCATGGTTTCATTGTCATGCTCCTTCATATTTTAAAGTGTCACGCCTAAATAAACAGTGGGGGTTGACATACCACTTCTTGTTTCCTGACTTTTCTTCTGTTTCCAAAGTGTGAATTCCCACTTGTCAATTTTCTAAATAGTTTTCCAGAAACTCATATTCCATTATTGCTACAAACTCACTACATTCAAAGCCAAATATATGACTTCCTCTAAATTGTTCTTTCTGAATTTCCTGTCAGTTAGCAATTCTTTTCAGGTTCATTCAAAATGCATTTATGAATGCCTTATGATTTTGTGGTTTGGTATGAAAGAAAGTCATCCAAAAAGGTTTTATATTATATAGTAAGTACAATGATAAAACAATATACAGAAACTTCTGTGTTCACATGTGGAACATCTTATCTGGCTAAGGATTTTAGAAGTGACTTCCTGTAGGAGGCATGAACTGAGCATGGGGAAAGAAGCCCAAAGACAATACTGAAGAAAATAAAGATATTTTAGGAGCATTAAACAGTACTATAGTAGATAAAAAAGAAAATATACTCAGTATTTTCCCAATATAAAACAGATTAAGGTAAGCATGCGTGTGATAAATGTCAATATTTATGTGCATTTATGTATATCTCTTTTGAGAATGTTCTTTGTGTGTATATGCATGCACATACATGTATGTGTGTTATATATGTACATATTTCTGTGAGTGCATTGTATGTATATGTGCTATCTATGTATGTGTGTGTTAAAGTATAACTGTGCACACATATGAAGGTCACAGATGGATTTCAACTGCTCTGTTGTATCATTCTCTGACTTATTTACTTAAGACAGTATCTTTTGTTGAACCTACAGCTAGCCTGGTATCCTCAATACCAGTGATGCCTCTGTCTTGGATCCCTACAGTGTTGGGGGAGTGTGTGACTAGGCAGGTGTGTGGTCGCATTCATCTTTTTAAGTAGGTTCTGGGGACTGACTCAGTCCTTTGGCTTTCATTACAAGCACTCTTATCCAATTAGCCATCTTTTGAAACATTTCCAAATTTCAATTCATTGATTTAAAGACAATGGACTTCAGGCTAAATTGCCTTTCACAAAGCAAAAGTAACAATTTGTCTTGACTTCACAAATGCACAATACTGTTCAATTCTTCTAAGTGTTCTCAAAATTGTTTGATTAACCATTAAAATATATATATATATATTTGCTACTTTAAATAAAATTGTTCTGACAAACTTCTTCAAAAGCATCAAAATCCAAATACAAGTGGGAACAGGCTGTGGCTGGGTACAGTTCCATTTGTCTATGTCAGGAGATGCTTTGATGATCACTGAAGTTCCTACCGATGGCGCTGCTGTGAAGAGACCCTCTGTACTCTGCCTGCCCTTTGCATGGCCTTCATAATGACTGAGGATGTGGATTGGCCTACTGCCTGCCTGGCCAGGCAAAAACCTCTCCGTTCCTCCCATGTGGGTGTGCTTATGGGTTTTCTATGGATGTCTCATGTTCTTCTGAGACAGCTGGCATTTTTATGAGGGCAGAGGGAAGAGCCTTCATACCATTTTTGTTTCTCACGTCTGTGTAACATCCATCAGATTAAAAAACATTGGATATTCCTTGTATTTTATTGTTTGTTTTTTTAAAAAACATTTTCTTTTTTTTTTAAAATTGGATATTTTATTTATTTACATTTTAAATGCTATCCCCTTTCCTGGCTTCCCCTCCAGAAATCCCCTATCCCATCCTCCCCTTCCTGCTTCTATGAGGGTGCTCCTCCACCCCTCCACCCACTCCCACCTCCCTGTCCTGGCATTCTGGTACATTGGGGCATTGATCCTTCTTAGGACCAAGAGCCTCTCCTCCCATTGATGCCCGACAAGGCCATCCTCTGCTACATATGCAGCTGGAGCCATGTGTTCCCCCATGTGTGCTCTTTGGTTGGTGGTTTAGTCCCTGAGAGCTCTGGGAGGTCTGGTTGGTTGATATTGCTGTTCTTTCTATGGGGTTGCAAACCCCTTCAGCACCCAAAGTCCTTTCTCTAACTCCTCCTCTTGCCCTGTTTGTATATGTGCTTGGACATTTCCTTGGACACCTAGGGGTGGAATTGAGTATATTGTGCTTGTTGTTGTTGTTGTTGATTGTTTTGTTTTGTGTTACTCCATTTAACTGAGAAAGGGCCATGCACTTCTAAATGCTGATGTTAGTATTTAAATATCTAAACCTGACACTCTGTCTTTAAGTTTTGTTCTGCCGCGATTTTTAAGGGTTCATAAAGATATTATTCTTTACTTCTACACTGAGTTTAAACCAAGAACTGTCTCTTCTTCCTACATTGTTTTCAAAAAGACCATTATTTTTACATGACCCCTCCAATGGTCCTTAGTTTGAGCTGCCATTTCTCATATTCTCTTCTGCCTCCCTCTTCCCTCCCTTCTCCTTATTGATCTCTCTATAATTATCTATTTTATTTTCCATTCCTTGAGAGATCCAACCATATCTCCTTACTCTATACCTAAACTCTGTGGTTATATGGATTGTAGTTTGCTTACTGAAGATTAAATCTTTACATAAAAGTGAATAAATATCATACTTGTCTTTCTGGGTCTAGATTACCTCACTCAGGATAATTTCTTTCCATCTTTACCCATTTAGCTACAAATTTCATGATTTCTTCTTTTTAGTTTTTAAACGATAGAGTAATATTCTATTGTGTAAATATATCACATTTTCTTTTTTTGTTCATCTGTTGATGGTCATGTGTATTTATAGCATGAAAATTAATCTGATGTTATTTGTCTGTTCTGCCTACTTCCTTTTAGAATGGAGCTGATAATAGTACAATGAAATAATCATATGAATAAATATCAAGAGACCAAGTAGAAAAGAATGCACTAAGAGAAAGGGATCCTGCAAAAACCCTGCTGCTTCTCATTAGTCTCTAGTTGATCTAGCTGAGCACCAGCAGTACACAAGAAAGGTGCCTGGGAGGCTTCAACCCTACACAAAGAGTACAACCAATTGAGGAAATGGGGGAAGGGAGAAAGAGAGAGAGAGACAGAGAAAGACAGACAGAGACACAGAGAGAAAGACACACACACACACAAAGAGAGAGAGAGAGAGAGAGAGAGAGATAGAGAGAGAGAGAGGGAGGGAGAGGGAGGGAGAGACAGAGAGTGAGACAGAGAGAGACAGAGAGAGAGGGAGACAGAGAGAAAGAGAGACAGAGAGATAGAGAGGGGAGAGGGAGAGACAAAGAGAGAGACAGAGAGAGAGAGACAGAGAGAAGTGTTCCCATTTCGGAGGACACCTTGTACATAGTCTAAGGTTCTGGAGAAACCTGGAGCAATTGGCCAATTTAAGTCCCTATTAGCATACCAAAGCACATACTCTTGCCACAAATTATCCCTGGCTCCTCTCTCCTCTCACCTAAACTTTTCCAATCCAGGGACTTCACTTCCCTTCCTCAAGCTTTTCTTTCGCAGATAATCCAGTTGTTTCAGCCATGTGCTCTGTTGGTGCTCATGGCTTTTCTCTTCGCTCATCATTGGCCTCTTTGCCTTCTAGAGCTCTTCTCTGTCTCCTCTCTTCTTCTCTTACTCTGTCTCTTCTCTTCTCCTAGCATCATTCAGTCTGCATGCTTCCAGATGTCTCTGGTTCTGTCCCTCACATAAAATAAAACCTTCTCCTCAACCCTGCCTTGGAGTGGCCAGGTCCTCATTTGCGTTCACATACAAGTAACATTATATGAATTCAATAGGTTATATTTAGTAATGCATATGTATATACATGTATGCGTGCAATAACAGTTAGTGAAGACAGCGGCCATGAATTTGAAGGATATTAGGAAGGGGTGAGTGGGAGGCTTTGAGGGGAGGAAAGGGAAGCGAGAAATGTGATTATGTTACAATCTGAAAAATAAAAAGTAAAAGTAAAGTAAAATAAAAATAATTGTTTAAAAAAGGGAGAAAGCCATTACTTTTCCTTTAATGACTGAAAGCTTTCCAGGACATTATCCTGCTTTTGCAGGATTATATGCTTTTGCTCTAATTTTCATAAAAACTTTAAAATAAGTATTACTGTCATCTTTTGTAAGCAAAAACCTAAGACACATGATGCTTAAATAGCAAACACAAATGACAGAATATATTTGCTCAATTTGAATTTTAGGTCTGACAACCCAGCTTTTGTGCTTTTTAATTGGCTCAGTCTCCTCAAGATAAGTTATTTTCATGTCACTTCAGGTTTGGAAAACACATACAATATTTCAACACTAGGGCCACGTTCTTAATATATTTTACTAGCATATAAAGACTAACTTTTTACTTGATTACACTTTTGAAAATAATCAATGTGTAAATAATTTAGTTTTCTGTAGCATTTTCCTGGTAGCTATTGCTCTATGGACCTCATGTTCATGCAACAGAGCATTTGATTTGTTTAACTGTTTTCATACATGAAAGTAATGCAAGTCCCAAGGAGTTATACTTCAGAATAGTATAACTCCCATGGCACAGAAAGTGAACTGCTAGGTTCTCATGTGACCTATCTTTGTCCCCAAGGACTATGGCATGAGAGCATAGCTAATCTCAATTGCACATCGCAAGGGTTTCCAAGATCCAGAAACTTGCTCTGTCCTGTCCTTATATTCTCATCTTATACATCTATGTGGAGGAATATTCACCCATACTGTAATACTATTTTTATAAACATTGATCTCTAATGCTTATTGATCAAGCTTAACTTCAGAAAGCATCTTATTCTTCATAGAAGAGGAAGCAGAGTCCGTCTACACTGCCTGCACCTAGAAGGGCTCTCTTTCTTCAACTTCTGTGAAAACTTGAATTTAGTTTCTCTTCTGCCTTTTTTTCTTCTTTAAAGTTGAGTATCACTTCATAAAAGTAGAGGCAGAGAGTCCATCACTGACTATTTCATCATTTTTAAAATAAAAGAAAGCTAGAAATTAAACTTACTGCTGGAGTATGTTTGGAATTAGGTGAGGTAAGGATGGGACACTTGAATTTTTGTTCCATTATTTCACTGCTGGTGGCAATTTGGCATTTCTTTATAGGTGTAGCTGAAGAACAGCGTTTTGCATTAGTAATTCAAAGCAAGCATTATTGCAAATGCCATCTTCAATAATTTTTCATTAATGTGCAATTCCAGTTGTTTTTAAGACTAGAAGTTGGCTCATGGGTGAAAGTACAAAGAGAAGAGAGGGTCAATTTTCAAGCCATGAATAGTGACAAGTGAAATTATATGGGGAAAGGAAATCAATTCCACCAAATGGAACAGGGCAAAGAGGAGCTCAAGTAAATGAATCATTACCCACAGGAATCCAATTTCTCCACATTTGTGAGTTAGTGTCTGAAAACGGACTTAGTGTGTCTTAGTGCTCTGCTGCGGATCAAGTTTTAGCAATAGATTTTTAACAACTTCAGAGATTCCAGCCGGCTACTTTTCTGGATACAAGTTTTCCATTGCAGAGAGAGTAATTCCAAGAGTTTTCAAAAGAGAATGATGCTTTACAGTTTTATTTTCTTCTCTCGTGTAAGTTCACATGATTCTGAGATAAGGTAGTGTTCAGATGGGTTTGTGTATCTCACTTGTGTGCATCAGCTAGCAAACTGTACTGAGTAGTAGCTTGGACCTGAGCACAGCCTCTATTCAGCTCGACTGGCATGGCCAATATGATGAATTCCTGTGTCCTTTTCCTCTTCCAAACACTGAAGTCTAGGTTTTCCTCCAAGTCCTTTTCACCTCACATTCTGCAGTCAGAAAAGGATATTTTTACTTCCTTGTACTATGAGAGTATTAGCCTTTCTCTAAAAAAATGTAATATCTGAATTTTAGACTGTTGTCTGATAGAAATTAGAGGAGAAATTATCTAAAGAGGAATATTCTGGAATATTCTGAAACTTTCCATAGCTGATTATCACTGCAAAATTTACTCCAGCTTTTGAAAATTTAGAAAGAATTTGAAGAATTGGGTTTTATAATGTATCTTATAATGTATCTGTCTAAAGAGCTGCAGTTACTATGCCTTCAATCTCTCTCTCTCTCTCTCCCTCTCTCTCTCTCTCTCTCTCCCTCTTTCTCTCTGTCTCTTTCTTTCTCTCTCTCTTTCTTTCTTTTGAATGAACATTAAATTTGGTAGGAAGGTTATGTACTGTTTCTCAGAGTCTTCTGAAATTCTGAGCTCGCATTTGGCCATGTAAAGTGGTTAATGCCATCATGCATGTGTACTCGCTTAAGTTGACTGAGATTCTGTTTGCCAGTGTAAGTTTATGCTCCTTGGAGGGATGAAGTATATGTGCTCTTTGAAAAATTGTTGCTTATCCTGGGATCATAGCCCCGATTATAGTGATGAAGTTAGAGCAACCCAGAGCTTGAATGGTAAGATCATGTCTAAACAACAGACCTAATTTAGCTAGAGAATCAAATGGCACCTGGCCACAGGAAGGAAAGCACTTCAGTGTAGAATTTTTCAATGACTATTTCAATTTGCAAGGCAATTGTGGAAGAGATGGTCTATTACTAAAATGAGAGAGTTTAGAAAAAAAGGAGAAAGAAAACAAGAAATGATTTTTTTTTTTTTTTAAGGGAAAGGAACTGAAAAATTAGATTTTACTTGTCCGAGTAAAATTCTTGAGACAGTCACAGCAGACAGGGTTTTGCTGCTCTGAGCAAGTAGAAGGGGCTGCTCTGGTATTGGTATCTTCCAATGTCAGATGACTAGGGGCTAAGGAGACTTTGATTTTCTGAAGAATTTTTCCCCTTAGCCTGCCCCTTTCTAGCTTCCCATATATCTATCAAATGTATATTCCATTCAAAAATTCCATTTCTTACAAACCAGATTATGAGGTTAAGGAGGGGAGAGCTGCTTCAATGTCAAGAAACAAATATTCCTCTCTCAGATACAGTTTCAAGGATAAAGAATCAAATGATTCTTTAGCAAGATGGCCCACGTTAAGCTTCATGCTACCTTTGTTAGAGGCTCCAGGGAACCACTCAACGAATTTCACAAACTGCAATGACAACTTTTAACCTCCTAGTTTAAAAATAGAAAACAACGCAAAATGTAAGCAACCCACTGCTCATAAAGATGAACTTCCATGTGTTTGTTCACCATCTAATACCAGAAGTTATATTTCCATAGTAATTTTCATTTGGTTCCATTTATTTTGAATTTGGCAGAAGACCCACCTATATTGATGCTGCTTGGAAAGAGATGGAAAATGGCAGGTTTTGTGACTTTTATTTTGGAATACTTTGTTGGTAACAGTGACAGTGCCTGACTCTTCCCAGTCAGCCCTTCTAGAGCACTGAGCTGCAAGGTCAGGGAAACCCCTCAGAAGGTTCCATTACACACAAGATCATGTAGCTTAAAATAGTATTGCTTATCTGGTGGTGAGGATTCTGAAGATCCAAAGCAAGGACAAAAGGATTTAAAAGAAGACTTGATCAAACCAAAGTAACTTCCATTGACTTCTGCTTTTTCTCCATTGATAAATAAGGAGTAAACTTCTATCAGTTGCTTACTCTGTTTCAGGCATAGTTTCAGATCGAGAGTGAGGAAGACTGAGCTCTACTTTCTGTGATCTAAAATATTTTCATGATGGTGTCAGGGAAAGAGGTAGGGGAGAAAAGGAGAGAAAGAGGGAGGGGGAGGGAGAGGGAGAGATATCCAGAGTCGCCAAATGAAGCTGAGGCTGAATCCTGAATGACATATACCCATGTATTTAAATATGGGAAACTACATTAGACAACATTGAAAGTCCTTGAAGAGAGACAGCCTATTCTCTTTCCTCTTTTGGATGCTGTGAACGGAACAACTACAATAGTGGTTGGGTATTTGCTGACAAGAATGACTTTAACTAGACCCAGCAAAGGATAAAGGAAGTACATTTCAACTCAGCGCAAGGTAGACTCACCTAGGAACTGGAGTTTCTCAGCAACAAATCAGGCTGTTATATTTTTTAAAGCATCCCTTCACCACATCAAATGTACAAGTGGTTAACTAAACTTCTTTTAGGGATGGGAGAGAAGCAATTTACATATCAGTTGAGATTGAAAGTGTTATCCAGATGGCTTTTGTAGTAGAAGAGCCCAGGCTTGTGTATAAACTGAAAATGGACTTCAAAAAGAAATGGACAGAAGAGTGTTTCTGTGGCTTTGATTAAATAACTCTCTAATGGTAGATACTTGAAATAACAAAGCTATTTAAATAATTAAGTATAATTAGTATGTTTTCATTTGATCTCAGCTTTAAAATGCATAAGATATTCATGATAATATAGACTAAAAGGAACACAGGAAGGAGGGCAGAGTGCCTGTAGGAGGAAAGAACACGCCGAGTGCCTCAGCATTACTAAATATAACAGACATATGGGACATTTTGCCAAATGCCAGGGTTACAGCTGAGGGAGGAATTTTACATTGAACCCTGTGGGGTACAGGGATATCATACAAATATATATACCCCAGGGTTCTCACCTCTCATTATTTCTTTCAAAATAGTCTAAGACAAATGACAGTTTGACCGTTTATTGTTTTTGTTGTTTGATGTAGATAACAATTGTCTTTGTGAGTCTGTATATTTCAGACTCTGATATGTGTAAGAAAGTTTTGAGTCTAATAGGTCTTTTTTTAAATCATTTCTTTTGTGAGAGATATATCCAAGATCACGTTTTTTTTTCTTGCAGTGAGACCAAGCTGCTGCTCTGTATTTTTGTGACTCTCTTATTTCTCAGGAAATTTAGTTTCACTCCTTCTAAGTTTTAATATTTGAATGGCATTAAACTAATATAACCTTTTAAGTTTTTGTCTTTCTTTTATGTCTGTTGTTAATTCTAGGAATTGAGTTTAACATAATTAATGTCTCGCTCAGCCATCACCAGAGGAACTTCCTCTTGCAGTAGATGGGAACTGATACAGAGACCCAGAACTGGACAATACTTGTGCTGTGTCTTAGGTAGGGTTTCTATTGTAATGAAACACCATGACCAAACCAATGCAAATTGTGGATGTGTGTTTATTTGGCTTACATTTCTATATCACTGTTTATCACTGAAGGAAGTCAGAACAGGAACTCAGGGCAGGAACCTTAAGGCAGGAGGTAATACAGAGGACTTGGATGAGTACTATTTACTGGCTTAATCCTCACGGCTTCCTCAGACTATTTTCTTAAAGAACCCAGAACCAGCCCAGCGATGGCTCCACCCACAGTGGGCTGGGCTCTCCCATTCCAATCATTAAGAAAATGTCCTACAGGTTTGCCTACAACCAGATCTTATAAAGACATTTTCTTTATTTCTTTTTTCCTTTTATTAGGTATTTTATTTATTTACATTTCAAATGTTTCCCCTCTGGAACCCCCTATCCCATCCTCCTCCCCCTGCTTCTATGACGGTGCTCCACCACCCACCCACATACCCACTCCCACCTTACCGCACTAGCATTCCCCTATGCTGGGACATTAAGCCTTCACAGGACCAAGGGTCCTCTCCTCCCATTGATGCCAGATAAGGCCATCCTCTGCTTCTTCTGCAGCTGGAGCCATGGGTCCCTCCATGTGTCTCTTTGGTTGGTGGTTTAGTCCCTGGGAGCTCCAGGGGACTGGTTGGTTGATGTTGTTCTTCCTATGGGGTTTTCTTTATTGAGGTTCTCTCCCCTCAGATAACTTTAGCTTGTGTCAAATTGACATAGCACTATCCAGCACATGCTGAGTGTGAGAGACCTTGTAATACTCAGTCCCTAAGTGGGCTCTATTCATCAAACCTCTCCCGGCAGGGAACTGTGGGGAAGAGGAGGCAGAAATGTTAGAGTCAGCAGAGGTGGATGACAGCAAGGAAAGCTTTCTTCAGAAACAAAAGGCTTGGTGTACATATGAACTCACAGAGACTAGTAGCACTCACAGATTTAAGCCTGCTAGGGTCCCAGTGCTGAGAGAGGGGAGTGGACATAAACTCCCATCAAGAACTAAGAAACTGTCTCCAACTGAAATATCAGATTGTACCAATGGAGTCTCATTGTGTATACAATGTAAGGGCCAACCACACTTAGGGCAATCCCATGCCCAGTAGTGGATGGCCAATTTGGCCAACACAAAATGAACTCAAATATACATTTTTGTCATATATTTCTGTATGTATGTATGTATGTGTATGTATGTATGAACCATACAGGTCATTTGTGTGTTTATTATAGTTTCTGATTTTATGGGCTCTGTGTGTGTGTGTCTATGATAAAGTCCCTGGTTCATGCAGCTGAGCTGTGTCAAGTTTAGTAATAAACTTCTTTTTGTCTTGAGTGTTTGGATCTTCTTGTGCTATCATACAAGAAGTGTTTCATTTCATAAGTCTTTAATAAATTAGACTTGGTTTAGTCTTGAGGTTTGTCCATATTTTTGTTTTTAAGCACTTTCTCTCTTTGGCAACTTATATTTTATACTGAAACTGGTTACTATATGGTTATATTGATTTGAATTTACACACTTCTGAAAATGGAGAGATGTTGAATTCAAGAAGGATTTAGAATCTGTGTTGGCACGATGTGGAACATTACTGAGAGGTGATTTCTAATAATGCCAAGCACTAAGATATTTACCCTTGATGAATGGTAGTGAGGGCTTCTGAAACAGAAGGAAGCAATGCTAGAACACTGATTGCAACACTGATTTCAGAATATACATTTTGGTTGTGAATGTGTCAAAGTTTATTTGTCATACATAAATTGCTATATAAAATTGGATTTACAGAGTTGAAAGAAAAACTAATGTCTAATCTGGTTATACAGATTTGAGTACCATTGAGTTTAGGTAGAAATAGAAGTAACTGAGAGATGGCTGGGCAGTGCAGAGGTTGGAGAAGACCCAGGACCTGAGAAATTTTCACTGTCCAAAGTCTTACAAGAAAAAGATGAGTTGGCCAAGGAGCAGACGAGATGTGACTGTATAATTTAAGAAAAAGCAGACATACATTTTTTACATAAAAACAAAGGAAAGAACATTTTGTTCAGAAAGGAAAATATGGCCGATGGTACTGGTTCATTCTGGGAAGACAACAAGGCTTCAACAGTCATTGAAATTCACTTGTAACTATAGACACTTGCTGACATCATATGGTCCAATGCTGTAGAGTGTGATTGGATATGTGAGTCAGAAACAAAGGATAAAGACAATATTGAGAACATTTTAGTCAAAATTGGGAGTGAAGAGATTAGAGTTCCTGTGGAAGGGAACAAAGGGTGAAGTCATGTTCCTTTTATTCTCTTGTTTGTTTTTTTAAAGAGGACTAGTTGTATTTGAGTAATAATAATGAAAGATATGTCCCCTTCCCATTTCCTCCCAAATCCCCTACACTTCTTCACTCACCCAAATTATAATCCAAATATACTGTCTGAAAGAAAAGCTATTTTCAATTAAAAAATGCTTGGTCAAAACCGAAAGAAAACAAAACACATGTCTAGAATGCAGTTAGATGTTATACTGGTTTAAGAAAGAGGATTTATGCATCATTTTACTAGCAATAGACAATTGTTTAGGTTATTAGGCATTAATTCCCTCCTATTGAGCAGGCCTTAAGTTCAATTAGATGGTTGACTACACACAAAATACAAGTGCCACTATTGCACTCCTGCATATATCTTGACATGCTGATCAATTTTGTGGTTCACAGTCCTTTATTCATTATAACTCTGAGTGTTCCAAAGTAACAGGGTTATGAAGTTATAACATGGGTGTTTAAATCCTCTGCCTAAATTAAAGTCTATTCTCTATTTCTTCTTTGAAAATCTCTCAGTCAGCTCCTTGACCTCACTATTTATAACACGAGAGAGAAAGGCTATATCTGGTTCTTGATTCCTTTTGTGATATAGAGTTAAGAATTACTCTTGAATTTTAAAATTGACAATAAAAATAATTTTAAAACTGGAATGGTATATTAGCCCTCTATCGGACATAGGATTGGTTAAGATCTTTTCCCAATCTGTTGGTTGCCGTTTGGTCCTATTGACAGTGTCCTTTGCCTTACAGAAGCTTTGCAATTTCATGAGGTCCCATTTGTCTATTCTTGATCTTAGAG
>CM052719.1:30421593-30437679 GCA_028551405.1 Uromys caudimaculatus
GGTGGGAGGAGGAACTCCCTCACAGAGGCGGGGAGGAGGAGGGGATACGGGGTTTCCAAAGAGGAGACCCAGAAAAGGGGAAACATCGGAAATGTAAATAAAGTATCAAAAAAAAAAAAATGGAATGGTATTCCATGATGTGAAAAAACAACATAAAATTCAAATTTTATATGATTTCTTTGGCTAAGAGCTGTAGCAATGCTTAACTGATTCATATGTTCCTATGCACATATTAGGTCTACAGTAGAAGAATTGATTATCTGTGGTACAGCTTTCAAAGCCCCACTATCTGACTCTTTATAGACATTTACTACTATCTGACTCTTTCTAGAAGGAGTTGCTAAAGTCATACTATCTCATGGCATAACTTTGGGTCCACTCTGATGCAGACAATAAGAATCTGCCTTCCAACATGATAGGAAATGCAGACTAATTGGGATTTGGGTCAGTATTGTACAGTAGGTTCATTATTCCTTGAATACACAGAACTACAAACACACACACACACACACACACACACACACACACACACACACACACACACATATATATATACATATATATACAAGCTTGTGTCTTTGCAAAATTACTGATCTTTTGTAATAGAACCAGAGGTTACTCCTAGATGATTATTACAACTGAACTAGAGTTCTGAAGTTGGTATTGTTGTGAACTATCATAAAGGAACACTAATCAATGCACTTGAAATTTTAAGAAAAACTGTGTTTGTAACTCTGAATATAGGCAAGTGTATATTCTCACATCATAGGAAAAACTGAGAATTATCATGGTAGCATAGCTGAGTTTTTTTGTAGAGCAGGAATAAGACAATAATCATTTGGCTTATTTATATGCCAATCTATGATTTTTAAGGAAACATTTTAATGAAAGCAAAATAAGTAAGTATATGTGATCCAGAAACCTAAAATACTATGTTATCTTTCATGAAAATTGCAGACCTTCTTTTCTGAGTTCATAGTGTCTGATTTTCCTATTCTCCAATGGATAACCTTTGCATAGCAGGTTGACTCCTATGTGTACCCAGCAGTTATGGGCAGTTTCTTGTAAGAGAAGCTGGATCACAGTATTCCTGAACAAAACCATGAAAGAAATGGTAGAAATTTTAAAGAATCCTGCTGTGTTTTAGACATCTTTTTCATTAATTTTCAATGCATAGTTTTCTTAGCTAATTCCTTTTTACATTCTATAATTATATAACTGCAGAAAAAGTACATCCCTATGTCTGAATTTTAATTGTTCAATGAACGACAATGATCTACATTTAATCTCACTAATTATGTAAATTCATTCAGTTACTGAGTTTCTGGTATTTAATTTTCTTTGAACTTTCCTTTTTATTTTGTTATCAACAGTTTCTGTGGCCACAGGAATAGAATGTTAATTGATGTTTTATTTTCTGACAACAGATGATGTTTTAAAAAACAAATACAGCAATATTTAATAACTACTATTTATTAAATAGCATCATGGATGATGCATGAATATTGCCAAGTGTGGAATTATGTAGCACCATGAAAAAATGTAAAAATGCAGACATATATCTAAGATGCTAGCTCCCTACTTTCTTTTTTTTTTTTTTTTTTTCCGAGACAGGGTTTCTCCGTATAGCCCTAGCTGTCCTGGAACTCACTCTGTAGACCAGGCTGGCCTCGAACTCAGAAATCCGCCTGTCTCTGCCTTGCAAGTGCTGGGATTAAAGGCATGCGCCACCACTGCCCGGCCCTACTTTCTTTTATATTTGGTTCATACTACATTTGTCATACTCTTAGGTCCCTTTGTTTTCCCTTATCTCTCCAAAGTTATGTTGGATGTATGTATAATTTTTCATATTATGTATTATAATATATTAAATACTATATATATATATATATATATATATATATATATATATATATATATATATATATATTAAAAGATACAGTATTAGTACTGTTATACCACAATCCTTTGTGGATCTCTTCTCTTTTTATTTTTCATTAGTTTATTTATTTATTCACTTTACATCCAGATCAAAGGCCCCTTCTTCCTCTCCTCCCAGTCCTGCTCTTACAAATTCCTCTTCCCATTATCCCCTGCCCTACTCAGAGGAGAAGGGGAAGGACCCCTTAACTACCACTCACCTTTGGACATCAAGTTACAGCAGAACTAAGAGCATCCTCCTTTCCTGAGACCCAAGCAGACAGTCTAGCTAGGAAAAGAGGTTCCAACAGCAGGCAACAGAATCAGGGACAATTTCTGATGATGTCTATTTTATTTTCCCTTCTGAGTGAGATTCATGCATCCTCCCTTGGACCCTCCTTATTAGTTCGTTGAGGTCTGCGTATTGTAGCATGCTTATTCTGTACTTTTTAATGTCAACTTATAAGTGAGTACATACCATGTGTATCTTTCTGGGTCTAGGTTATCTCACATAAGGTGATACTTTCTAGTGCCATCTATTTGTCTGCAAATTTTATGATGTTTCTGTTTTTTAATAGCTGACTAGTATTCCGTTGTGTACATGTACCACATTCTTCAGTTGAAGGGCAGCTAGCTTGTTCCCACTCCCGGGCTATTACATATGAAGCATGTGGATCTCTTCTTAAAAGGCCAATGTTTTAGTTGTTATTTTTGTGCTTAATTCAAAAGCTTTAGAAAGTGGGCATTATATCTACTTACTCTATTTACTCTAGTCTTGCATGGATCTTGGCATTCAGGGTAAGATCATTCTCCAAATAAAGTGTTTGGTCATCTGCATAGTCTCTCAGATTAGTTTGATTTTTTTCCCTATATACAATGCAAATCTAAAAATACCTTATTGTTTTATTTGGGATCAGTTTTTGGTTACCATAGGATATCTAACATTGATGGACAGCAAGCCCTGATAGACAGCAAGCCCTGATGGACAGCAAACACTGATGAACAGCAAGCCCTGAGGGACAGCAAACACTGATGAACAGCAAGCCCTGATGGACAGCAAGACCTGATGGACAGCAAGTGCTGATGAACAGCAAGCATTAATGGACAACAAGCATTGATGGACAGCAAGTGCTGATGGACAGCAAGCATTGATGGACAGCAAGCCTTGATGGACAGCAAACACTGATGAACAGCAAGCCCTGATGGACAGCAAGCCCTGATGGACAGCAAGCCCTGATGGACAGCAAACGCTAATGGACAGCAAGCCCTGATGGAGAGCAAGCTCTGATGGACAGCAAGCCCTGATGGACAGCAAGCCCTGATGGACAGCAAGCGCTGATGGACAGCAAGCATTGATAGAGAGCAAGCACTGATGGACAGCAAGCATTGGACAGCAAGTGCTGATAGACAGCAAACATTGATGGACAGCAAGCCCTGATGGACAGCAAACACTGATGAACAGCAAACCCAGATGGATCGCAAGCCCTGATGGACAGCAAGCCCTGATGGACAGCAAATGCTAATGGACAGCAAACCCTGATGGAGAGCAAGCTCTGATGGACAGCAAGCCCTGATGGACAGCAAGCCCTGATGGACAGCAAGCATTGATGGAGAGCAAGCACTGATGGACAGCAAGCCCTGATGGATAGCAAACGCTAATGGACAGCAAGCCCTGATGGAGAGCAAGCTCTGATGGACAGCAAGCCCTGATGGACAGCAAGCCCTGATGGACAGCAAGTGCTGATGGACAGCAAGCATTGATAGAGAGCAAGCACTGATGGACAGCAAGCATTGGACAGCAAGTGCTGATAGACAGCAAGCATTGATGGACAGCAAGCCCTGATGGACAGCAAACACTGATGAACAGCAAACCCAGATGAACCGCAAGCCCTGATGGACAGCAAGCCCTGATGGACAGCAAGCATTGATGGAGAGCAAGCACTGATGGACAGCAAGCATTGGACAGCAAGTGCTGATAGACAGCAAGCATTGATGGAGAGCAAGCACTGATGGACAGCAAGCATTGGACAGCAAGCATTGATGGACAGCAAGCTTAATGGCATTTCCTTGTCATTCAGTCTCTCTCTCTCTCTCTCTCTCTCTCTCTCTCTCTCTCTCTCTCTCTCTCTCTGTGTGTGTGTGTGTGTGTGTGTGTGTGCATGAGTCCATACATGTACATGTATATGACTAATCTTTTTTTTGATACTTTATTTACATTTCAAATGTTTCCCCCTTTCCAGGTCTCCCCTTCAGAAACTCCCTATCCCTTTTCCTCCCCCTGCCTCTATGAGGGTGCTCCCCCATCCACCCACCCACTCCCGTCTTCCCTCCCTGGCATTCCCCTATACTGGGGCATCTAACACCCTCAAGCCCAAGGGCCTCTCCTTCCCCTGATGGCCAACAGGGCCTCCTCTGCCACATATGTGGCCAGCACCATGGGTCCCTCCATGTGTGTTCTTTGGTTGGTAATCTTTTGCCTTCACATATTGACAAAGAAAAAGAAACTACAGTGGAAAGTGTACTTTTTCTGTTTTTGTTTTGTTTTTTGTTTTTTTTTGGGAGGAGGTGAAGTTGAACCACTATTAATATTTCCAAATGCTAAATGCCAATTTTATAGAGGTAAACAAATTTATTATTTTCAGGATTTCAGGGACTTGACAACTAATCCAATGGATGCTTATTTATCCATAGTCTTCTAGTTTTAAGTTTTTATACTTGTGTGTGTGTCTGTGTGTATTGCATGCATGCGCATGCCATGATATGTATATATATAATATACCATATATATATATATATATATATATATATATATATATATATATATATATATATATATATATATATGGCATGTTGGATAAGAGGACAACTGTCCCCATCTTGTCCCATGTTTGGAAGTCAGGCTTGTGTGACAAGTGCTTTTATCCACCGAATCATTTTGCCAGCCCCATTTTTCTATGTCTTATCGTTTTCTTTCTTTTCTTTTCCTTTCCCTGCCTTTCTTTTCTCTTTAATACCATAATCTGAAGAATGGATTTTTCATTTTGTCTTGCTTCTTGAGTCACAGTCTCATGACTTTATGATGTCTCTAAGGCTAACCTCTCTCTTCCTACCTCTGCTTCCCAAGATCTGTGATTATAAATGGATTCTATTATGACTAGCTTCACTTAAGCAAGTAGAATGTTTGTATCTGTATGTGATTTGTGCATGTGAGTGTGCATGTACAAGCTCCCTTGAGCTTGAGTTACAGGCAAATGTGTTCGGCCCGACTTGAATGTTGCCAACCAAACGTAGGTCTTCCGGAAGAGCAATGGACACTCTTAACTGCTGAACCATCTGCTCATGTGCTTCTTTGAGTGTTACTGAGTCTCATGACCACTCAAATGAAGATTACATTTTGATTCGCGTGGCAGACATTCTAGTGGAAACTAATTCTAGGTCAAATACATGGAAAGTAAGCTGCTTGTCTTTTGTAAGTCCTTTCTGCTCTTCCAGGGACTAGGACGTAGGGTTATTCAGGTGATGGTTATTCAGGTGTGCACTGAGGGCAATGTGCACAAGAGCAGTGAGCATAGGAACAAGCAAACCAATATAGGTTCCCAAGTTACTCCATTGGGAAGGTCCCCTGAGATGTCTGCCTTCCAACTTTCAGATTATTTTACCAGAGAGAAGTACACTTTCTTCTTGTTTGAATTATTTCATTTTTGAGTCTATTTATTGCACTCATCCTTCTAGCCACACCTGCTTTCCCACAAACATTTTTTTCTTTTTCAGTGATACAGGGTAGGCTTTCAAAGTCACTTTTAATTTATTTAAGTGATGTCAGCAACATTGTGAGGCATGCTGCTATTTGGATAATTTCTCTCTAACTAAAAGTGATTCAAAAGGAGACAGAATTTTGAATGTGAACATAATTCAAAACTTGTATGCTATTTATTATCATATTTTAACTTTATACACGCACAGAATGAACATATGTCTCTTACTCTTGTATACCTTGAAGTTAGTGAAATTCTAGATGAATGAATATCTTGATTTAAATAAATGCCACTGCACATTAATGTTATTTCATATTTTTATGAAGGCTTTAATATTTAATAAACATAATTTCCTAATTGTTTGTTAATATATCAGGCATGATCTATTATAATTTTAGTTTTCTTTTTTGACTTTTAGTGACAGATTTCTGCACATAGTCATCAGAGTAAATGTTAAGAAGATAGAACAAGTGGATTATACTTTGTAGTTTGAACGTATTTTAAGCCAATTTTAAAAGTTATCACTTTTATTCTTTTGATATTATAATATAATTACATCATTTTCCCCTCCAAACTCTCCTATATACTCTTCCTTGCTCTCTTTAAAATTCATGGCTCCCTTTCATTAATCTTTTTTATATGTATATATTCCTAAATATAACCTGCTCAGTCCATATGATGTTACTTGTTATGTGTGTTTTCAGAGCTTACCAAATGTTTATTCAATAACAAATCCCAGTATGGGTTTCTAGAGTCCACTATCATTATAGGGAGTGGGGCACCAAGAGTTCTCACTCATTTAAATGTTTAGTATTTAAGATTCACCTTTGAGAACTTTAAACCTTGCTTATAAATTACATTAATTTTAAAATTCTCTTTCTTATCATTGGAGTTTAGATCAATATCACTAATTCTAGAATAATAGACTTTTAATTTCAGGCTGAGTTTTTGGAGGGCAGAAGCAATATATGGTGAGTGTGTTTATCTTAAGTTGCTAGCATCCTATCTTGATATAGCCATTATTCATTCATTTATTCAGTCAGGGAAATAACTGATGAATGCCTTTTTGTGTGTGTCAAGACATACTGTAGAAAATGGTGAGAAAATAGTGAACAAGTATAGTGTGGATCAGTGGAAATCTTGTGATGGGGAATGAGAAAGTAAGCACGTGTGCAAATACATGTATCAAATATAGAACTGCAACAAGAAAAGTAAGGTAGAACTAATCAAATAGAAAGCATTTTACATATCGTGCACGCATGACCAGAACAAAAGCGCTAATGTTAGAACAAAGTCCCAAAGGGGAACAAAAACAGAAAATAGAGACAAGCAGGAAAAGATGCTATAGTGGATTCAATGAAGATGGATAAAAATTTTCACATTCTTATTATGATAGCTCATCTTTTTAAATAATTATTTTTGGAATGTCATACATCAATACTGTATTTAATAACTTACATAACCCCCTCCCCCTTCTGATTCCGTCTATAACCTCTACTGTTTCCTTACAAATCCATGGCCTTTCCCTCTATTTTATATATGTGTATATATATATATATATATGTATATATATATATATATATATGCATGTATGTGCATATTGTATATGTACATTCATACATACACACAAACACACACACATATACTCACACATATAATGAATATCTATCTATCAATAGGCTCATTCATCAAGAAAAGTGAATATCCCCCTATCAGCAGCCATTGATTGCCTGTGCTCTTCATTTAGACATGAGAACTTGTGAAATTTCCCTCATTTACATTGGCTTGATGAGATCTTGTTTAGGCAACCATATGGTCAAGAGGTCATGGGTAGAGTTTCTCTGTCATGTCTTGAAGACAGCCTGCTCTGACTCTTAAAGTCTGATCACCCTGTTTTATGAATTTTCCTAAGCCTTGGTATAGAATCTGCACTGTGGTTGTTTAACTGGGGTTCGGAACCCTGTGGCCATTTACTCTCTGTAGTTTGACCAGTTGTAGGTTTCCATAATAGTTTTTTTCTTTTATAAAAATGAAGTTTTTTTTTTAAAAAATGAGGATGAGAGTTAAACTTATGTATTGATGTAAGATCAAGTATTGAGAATACACTTAAAAATAATATGGTTAGGTGCTCTGTAGAACCTCTCAAGCCAGAAGTAGTTAATTAAGTTTACAGTACCAAACACAAACTCCTTCCTATTGCACATAAATTCAATTGGACATTGGTTGGTCACCCATAAAATAAAAGTGACATCGTTGCCCCAGCATGGATATGTTGCTGGTTGAATCATTTGGGTTTGTATGCTTTACAGCTAGGTAGGGCTATGAGTGCTTTTTTCCATTGGAAGCTTACATCACTTCTTCTGATACTATGAGAATACTATAGTGTTCTCATAATCTCTGGAAGAGGCTTTTGGGTTATATGGAGCTCAATCTATCCAAGTTCTATGTCTGAGGTATGTGATATCTTTAGCAATAGGATCTCAATTTCAAGTACAAGGGTAATGACAATACCTTATATTGTTTTTGGAGTCCCTGGAACTTCCTTAACCAACAATTTGAAATGAGGCTTTCCATAATTGATTCTGGGGTTTCTGTTAGCCTACAGTTCTTGTAAGAAGCCTCATTAGCCTAAGCAATCCCAACAAAATTAAGAATGACACAGGCCTGTACACTATGCTCACTCTTTTCAACATGGTACTTAAAGGCCTAGAAAGAGCATGAGATGAGAGAAGGAAATTAAAGTAATACAAATAGGAAAAGTAAAAGTCAAAATATCTATACTTGCAGATGATAATTATACAAAAGAGATCCCAAAAATTCACCAGAACACTTCTAGAAATAACCAAGAGCTCCAGTAAAGTGATACAACAGGTCAACTTACAAAGCCACTAATCAGTAGTCTGTGAAAGGATATCATGGAAATTTTTCTAATATCTTAAAATAATTTAAAACCATAATAACAAGAATTAAACGAATAGTTATCTAGAGATAGTAGTAAGTAGCAAAGGTTGTGGGGGAACTCTACTTCTACTACTGCAAAGAGACAAGAAGACCATGGCAACTCTTATAAGGTAAATAATTTAATCAGGGATGGTTTCAAGGTTTAGTCCATTATCAATATGGCAGGAACCATTGCAGCATGCAGGCAGACATGGTGCTAAGAGTTCTATATCTGGATCCACAAGCAGCAGAAAGGAGAGAGAGCCATTGAGACTGGCTTGAGTTTCTGAAATCTCAGCCTCCCACCCCACAGTAACATACTTCCTTCAACAAGTCCACACCTATCCCCCAAAAGACCACAGCTTCTAATCCCTCTCGAGTAGTCATTTGCTAATAACCAAGCATTTAATTATATGAGCCTCTTGGGGGACATTCTTATTCAAACCAGTACAATGAGTGACTTGATCCATTGGTGGATTTATAATTTGAATAGAGTATTGAGAAGCAATGTAACTGTGGATGATAGGTGTGCCTTTGAGAAGTGAGTCTTGGTCCTACATCTTTTATTCCTCTGTCCTTTGTGGCTACTTTTGTGGTTACTCTGCTTTGTGAGCAATGTTTCTCCATCATGCCTTTCATGCCATGATATGTGGCCTGTCAGTAGGACCAAACAATGGAGCAAATTCCAAAATCATGATGCAAAATAAACCCCTTGTCTTCTAAGTTGTTTCTCTCATATGTTTGTCACAGCTATGGAAAGATACTGACATGCTCACTGAAGATGAAGTCTGCTTCACCCCCAGTTATCTGGACTTGCACTCTGACTTGCTTTGATCAACAGTCTACAGATGTGATGCTGGGCAGCTTGCAATGTTTCTTAAACTCCTACTTTTATATTCCTGGAAACCTTCCTCCTGTAACCCAGCTATTGTGTTTTAAGAAACTCAAGCCACAGGGATGCACCATGTAGAAGAGAACCTGGCACCATTTGAGGTCCATCTCTTAGCCAGTTCCAGCTAACATGAAATGCCCAGGCTATTTTATTTTTCTGCTTAGTTGTGCATCCAAGTGGCTTCATGCATGAGTGGCACCATATGTAAAAGAATAATTGCTCAGCCAGCTGATTCTACTCAGATTCATGAAATATGGCAAATATCTTTGTTGTTTGAAGCTATTGTTTTGTTTATAAGATGATCGTTGTTATAAAGGTAGAGTTATAAAGTGGAAGAAAATTAGCAGAGGGAACCAGAAGATAGATTGGATGTCATCTTATATGTATTATGAGTCAGAAAACAATTTGGCTCACTGGCAGTTTACGCTAGTTCTGTAAAGAAAAATTTTAATTAGCAGACAGCTGTCTCCATTCCATTGCAAACCATCCATAAGTACTTTTATGCTACAATAGAAATTTTATGCTTGCAACAGATATCCTATGGTTCACAATTCCAAAAGTATTTACTACCTGGTTCATTTCAGAAAAAACGTTGGTGAACCCTCTACAGACTATGGTGACCCATTGAAGTGTGTGAGCAGAGGGCTGTCATGTGGCTCCTTTTGACAAAGAACTCTCTGGCTGTTGTGTTCAGACTGAACTGGAGGGAGAATGCGGTGAGCAAGGAGACAGCATGAGTCTATTAAAATTAAGGTGGTCGATAAATATCTATGTATAATCAGTTGAGAGTGTGCAATAACTGAAATGATGGATATATATTAGAAGTATAGTTAACTGGGTTTTAGATTGATTATATGTAGAGAAGTTCAGAGATAAATATAAGGGTTTTTTTGTAACTGAAAAAAATCACTTAATAAACTCATGCTCAATAAATTATTTTTAATGACAGAATTGTCAAAAAGGGTTTCTTTGTTGGCTGTAATTTACAGATTATGTTTAACTTCTCTTGTGTGTAAATGATGTGCTAGTAATTAGTATATGAACAAATATTTCTGAAGACCATCAGGGCAGAGGACTGGAAGTTTTATCAGAGAAACATGCTGTTATCCATGTGTAAGAGCTGACTGCTCACTTGTAAAAATAGATAAACATTGCAGTATGAGCCACCCTTAGGACTCGTGGCTCTGTCAGTAGTCAGAGTCTTCGGGAAGCAATTCTCAATATGGGGCTCAGGTGGGAATCAGGGACTAAATGCCTCATCTTTCTTGGGAGTTACCTGGTTATTCTTACTACTGGGTTGTCATTTTGGACATGCATGTTTCCACACACAAACAAATCATCACAAATCCCCAAGTACAGTCTGGAGACAGAGTTCTTTGTATGACAACTGGCAACTGCACCTCAATAAAAGGAGATGTTTCTGGGGAGGGGGCGATGTGATCTCCCTAGCTGTTATGGAAGAATAAATCCAATAGGGAGTGTATGAACCTCTGTATTACCCATGCATCGTAGGTATGGGAAAACTTAAGGTGGAAAAAGACAGCTAGTTTAACAGAACACTTCTTACACAGATGTTTACAGCTGTTGCCCTCAAATTCAATAATTTACTAGTTTCAACACTAACATGTGTGACCAGGCTCCTCTCAGGAAGTGGGAACCGTCTGAAAGTCTAGAAACTTGGCCCTAATTAGAAACAGTATTTTTCTTAGTTGAAGCCACTTGTTCCTGGTGGTGGTGAACACTCCAAAGTTCCCAGCAGGTGGTTTTCCTCTTATCCCAGAGCTCTTTCCTCAGAATCTCACCAAAGCTGCTGGTTACTGCTGAAATACAGGCTCTCTGCGCACCACTCTGAGTGGAGTTCTTGACTCTGTCAGGTGAGGGTTTGTTAAAGGATAACGCACCCTTCCCCATTTCCCGAAGGCTTGTCTCATCCCATTACAAAGACACAGAGAAGATAGATAGATTGGGGCAAAGTCTCTTGGGGATGTGACCTAATGTGGACCATTTGGGGAGGATAAAAGAGGAAGTATAGGCAGGCCTTCTGTGCTGTCCCAGAGTCCTAGACAGGCCCCAGAGGTCTATAGCTTTTATCATAAGGTCTTCTGTTCCCATTATCAGTGACAAGTCATGAGAAGCACAATTCAGTGTGGATACTTTGAATTAAACATACACACATGAATTTATTTGTTGTGTGTGGCTCTTGAGAGTTGGGATTAAATTAACACTACTCAGGAGACTCAGTTGGGTCTCCTTTTGATATCTGTTTCCCCATTCTAAACTGCTGACCAGGTAGCAGTTGGAGGACAGAGCCTCCCCTCCTCAGCCCTTGCTAAAGTGCTGAAGAAAAGCATTTGCCCAAATCACCACCCACCATGAAAATAGGTATCAGATGCAATGATTAAGCATTGGCAAGTTTTCAAGTTTAGGAATGGCATCCCTTTGCAGCTGTGGAGCCGACTCTTGCATTTACGAGCATTCAGTGAGTCCTGTGACAGGTTTATTATTTGTTGGCTTTCTCCAGCGTCGCACAGTAAAAATTGTTTTCAAAGAGTATTCAAAAGTGGAGCTGGCTGTCAGTGTAGCAAAGCAAATCCATCCACTGACGTATTTCACTCTCTTGATTGATAACGAGCTCCCTGCTTTGGCATTTCAGGAAAAGGGTGGGAAGAGAACAAGCCTCAGAGGTCATTAATCCTTTTTCTCCCTCAGACTCTCCTGGGTAGAATGCTGAACCATCACCCACATTTCTAACTGCTGATCTCAGCAACATAATGCTAGCCTCAAAAGCGGGTTTATCACCAGGTGTCCTTTCCACCCACCCTAACATTCTTATCCAGAGAGCTTCCTCTCTCTCTCCAGGCATGGAAGGAGCCACTTCCTAGGAAAAGTCTCCAGGGTTAGGCTGGTCTCATGGAGTACAACTTTTCAAAGAGAGCCTTCCTGTCAGGTTCACACGCTGAAACGACGAACAGAAGGGAAGTTTCCAGAAACTTCTAGAAACTTCTAAAAGCAACATTCCCAGTTTACCAGAGAGCAAGTTTGAAGGGAGGTGTTCATTTGCACATCCTGAATCAGTCTCTGCGGTCATTTGATATAATTATTTTTGATGTTCCACGAATTGGGCTGTGAGTTAGCACGGAGGACAGCCTGTCCTGTGCATATGTTTGACAGCACTGAATAAACCTCCTTTGCTGTCAGAGAGAGAGGCTGTTATTTTTAATGACTGTGAGAAAGCTCATGTGCTCAATGAAACGTCAGGAATCGTTAAAGCAAATCAGCGGCCAACGAAAGAGTAGGCAGTGACTATGAAATCCCCTGTACCTGTAATTAATCAGAATGTGAAACTTCTGGGGATTAGGACTTTGCATGTGTTTGGGGTGGATGAGTGGATGTCTCCTCAGAGCCTGTTCCTGGTTTGCTTCATTGCAAAGAGATTAGTGTACCTCCAGATGGGTTCACAATCCCCAGTCTCTCATCCTGCTGAGAATTCAGGATAAAGTGTTCCTGTCAGTTGCCAGAAACCTGGGGGTGTTGCTGCACTGCCGGACGTGTTAACTTCTGCAGAACATTGAAATTAAGCACAAATATCCTCCCCATCTGTCCTCTGTGGAAAAAGTTATTCTGGACAAAATTCTCTCCATCTTTTCTTTTCTTTCTTTCTTTCTTTTTTAACTTTAGCACTTTGGTACGTACCCTAAGCCCTTCAAATGGCTTTGCTTTCTATTGAATGCGACTTTGTCCACCGAATTAGTGTGCTTTATTGTTTGAGGAAACACTTCAATACACAATAATTATACAATAGAGTGGGAAAAGTGTATGAAACTCTTTCAGTGTGCTCCAGGTCATGGAGATGAGTAATGAGGGTTCAGAGAGATCTTCACTCATGTCCTTACTGACTTCTAAGGAAGGCTATGGGATGGGGAACCAAACAAGAAGAAATGCAGGAGGCCTTTCCTCAGTGACTTTCCAGATGAATTCCAGGTACACAATGATAGCTCCCTCCTTCTTTAGCACAAGAAGGATCAGGAATAGGGTGCAATCTATGGTCAAAATATATTCCATGAAAGTTTTTAAAAAATCAAACTAAAAAACCCAACGTTACTATTCTTTTAGTTTTACCCATATATATTTGTGATTTTTGTGTGCACTTATATTTATTTTTAATTTCACAATAAATGTGAAAAGCATTTGTAAAACACCCAGGATAGGCTATGATAAAAGAGGAATTTAAATAGCTCTTGCTCTGTTATTGAGAAATCAAGTCGAGGTACAGTTTACCTATAGCAAAATCCACATATTTAAATTGTACAACTGATGGATTTTGACAAATGTATACAGTCAAGTAGCCATCAGGGAGGCAATTGAATGTCTCTGTCACCTCATCATGTTCATGGTTCTTCCTTTGAAGTCTATCTCCTTTCCCATTTCCAGCCCTTGGCAATCACTGATCTGCATTCTGTCCCAAACTTCTACCTTTTCTAGAATGTCATGTAGATGAATCCAGATGGTGTAGGCACTCTGGCTTCTGGCTTCCATCATTTAACATCTTTGCCTTCCAGGCTTCTCCACATCATTTCATGTATCAGTAGTTCGTTCATATTGATGAGTGCTATTCATTGTGGAGATGTATTACAATATAGCAATCCAATCACCAGGAGATGGACACTGGACCATATTCAGTTTCCAGTTATTAAGCATAAAGCTGTTGCTAATGTTTGCTTATAAGATTTTCTATTTCTACAAACAGAATATATTTTTCCTTTATAACCTAGACTTTGCCTATTAGGTTTTTGTGGGATATCATCTTGCTTTGATCTTGTTGGAGGAGGGTTTTGTGCTCTGTGTATTCAGATGCTGATTTCTGTGCCATAAGATCTATTACAGTCCAAATATGGGCATTGTCATGATGACTGATGAATCTCCTATATTAATGTGGTGTAAAGAATGCTTCCCAGTTATCACTGATTGGTTCACAAAAGGGTGAACAGAGAGAAAGATTGGACTTCTGATCCTAGTCAGGGGTCTGGGGAGGCAGTGAGGGGTAGGAGAGCCAGGAAGAAAGAGTTGGCCATGAGGCAAGAGAGAGGCAAGTGGACAAAGAAAGGCAAGGTTGCCATGAGGTTGGGCATGCAGAGGAGTTGCCAAGGGAGTTCTCCATAAGGACAGACAGCTACAACAAAGCAAGCCAAGGAGAGACTAAATGCAACGAACTTGAGGCCTATTGCTGGGAAGTAGCTAGACTGCATAGAGGATTGGGAATATCTGCTCAGTTATTGTGCTTAAAGATTGCTAATAAACTTAATAGGTCTCTGTCTCAATTATTTGGGAGCTAACCAGGTTAGAAAATACTGCCACTTTTAAGTACCATCCTATATCATCTAATGCATAAGGACCCCTGTAGTTAGTTGTTAGGATTTTTGGGGATACCCTGAAGTAGAGTCTGGAACTAGAGGGATCACTCACTGTTATGGGCTCAATCATGTCCTGCCCAAATTCATATGTGATAGTATTTTAGAATGTAACCTTTGGGGACAGAGGTTTTAGAACAAGTAACATAAATAAGCCTTATGATTAGGTTTGAATTTGATATGACTTGTGACTCTAGAAGAGGAAATTAAGACACAAAGTAGATAAATGGATGACCATTTGAAGATGTGGATGGCAGGCAGTCAGGCGTGGGTCAAGGAGAAGAAGCTTGATAAAACCATGACCTTGGACCACTAGACTGTGAGGAAATAAAGTCCCTCTGTTTAAGACCACAAATCTTTGATTCTTTGTTACAGAAGTCCTAGCAGAAAATGCAGTGACTTCTTTATTAAAACAGCTCTGAGAGCAAAGCTTACCTTTGTTAGACATTGTTTAAGGCACTGAGATAGGTAAGATTCCTCTCACAGATGTTACAGTGTAAGGAGTGAAAGAAATGATGAGAGGACACAGGACAAAACCAAACCAAGCTAGCACAAGGAGACATGGAGAAAAAACATAGGACCAAGACCTGCTAATAGAACACGGGACTGGGGAATAGCATCAGTAAAGAGCTTAACCCTGAGAGATAGCAAGGAGTCAACTATTCTCAGGGAAAGAAGATTGACTCTGGGCAGCCATACCCACAAGTGTCAATAAATAAATAAATAAATAAATAAATAAATAAATAAATAAATAAATAAATGTATATTCTGTCTATTTGTTGGGTTCTTAACATATATTCTTTCTAGAACTAGGAGAGATAGTTAATTTCATTTTTCTTTTTTTTAAAAATTTTTTTATTGAGTTATTTTGTAAATCCCACATCATGCGTAGCAATCCCACTCATCTCCCTGTCCCTCCATATCTGGTGTCTGCCCTCTGCCCTTGCAACCTCCCTGCTAAAAGAAAACAAATCAATACCCGGAAATCTATCAATGTAATCCACTATATAAACAAACTCAAAGAAAAAAACCACATGGTCATCTCCTTAGATGCTGAAAAAGCATTTGACAAAATTCAGCATCCCTTCATGATAAAAGTCTTGGAAAGATCAGGAATTCAAGGCCCATACCTGAACATAGTAAAAGCAATATACAGCAAGCCAGCAGCCAA
>CM052719.1:30438179-30455395 GCA_028551405.1 Uromys caudimaculatus
CTTTGGGCCTGAGGGTGCTAGGGGCACCAGTAAAAGGGAATGTCAAGGTGGGAATATGGGAATGGGTGGGCGGGTAGGTGGGAGGAGGAATTCCCTCACAGAGGCGGGGAGGGGGAGGGGACACGGGGTTTCTAAAGAAAAGGGGAATCATCGGAAATGTAAATAAAATATCAAAAAATAAATAAATAAAAAAAAAAATTTATTGAGTTATTTTGTAAATCCCACATCATGCGTAGCAATCCCACTCATCTCCCTGTCCCTCCATATCTGGCGTCTGCCCTCTGCCCTTGCAACCTCCCTGCTAAAAGAAAACAAAAAATAAAAAATAAAAATAAAAATGGGAGAGTGGGGGGAGATACTGTGTATTACACAGTATACACCTTTGCCCTAACAACTTTACTTGTAAGTGTTTATTGCAATGAGCCATGGTGTGGTTAGAGGCTCTGGCTTCTGCTACACCATTAATACTAAATTCTCATCAGGACTCCTCTCCGATATCCTGCTATTACACTGTGCATGGAGATCCTGCAGCTTTGGATCTGTAGGACCAGCCCTTCATTCACTCCAGCAGTCCTTAGACAGGGTAGGCTCACAGAGCCCTGGATCTGACCCTTGGTGATGCTGCTTGTTATTCAGCCCACTGGTTCTTCTTCACCTAGCCATACCAGTCACACCAATTCCATTTTTTTTTTTTTTGAACAAGGGTGAAGTACCATTTCCCACATCCTTTCCTATCAATAGATACATACACTCTCACATAAAAACACAGCAGTGTGTTTTTGTCTTAACATTTCTATCTTAGTTACTTTTCTATAGCTGTAATAAAACACCATGACCAAGGCAACTTAGAGAAGAAAGCATTTCATCTGTCTTATCATTTCAGAGAGTTAGAGCCCATATGGCAGAGCAAAGGAATGGCTGAGAGCTCACATCTTGATCTAAATCCATGCTGTACAAACACGCACACAGAGAGAGAGAGAGAGAGAGAGAGAGAGAGAGAGAGAGAGAGACAGAGAGACAGAGAGAGAGACAGAGAGACAGAGAGAGAGAGACAGAGAGAGAGAGACAGAGAGACAGAGAGAGAGACAGAGAGACAGAGAGAGAGACAGAGAGAGAGACAGAGAGAGAGAGACAGAGAGAGACAGAGAGAGAGATAAAGAGACAGAGAGAGATATAAAGTGACAGAGAGTCAGAGAGACAGAGAACACTAGGAATCACAGGAGTTTTTTAAAACCTCAAAGTCTATATCAAGGAACATACTTGATACAGGGAGCTTGAGGCCAGCCTGGTCTACAGAGTGAGTTCTAGGACAGCCAGAGCTACACAGTGAGACCCTGTCTCAAAAAAAAAAAAAAAACCAAAAACTAATAACACACACACACACACACACACACACACACAGAAAAAAGAGAGAGAGAGAGAGAGAGAGAGAAAGAGAGACACAGAGAGACACAGAGAGACACAGAGAGAGAGAGACAGAGACAGAGACAGAGAGAGACAGAAACAGAGAGACAGACAGAAAACACTAGGAATCACAGGAGCTGTTTAAAACTTCAAAGTCTGTATCAAGGAACATACTTCATTCATTAAGGTCATACCCTGTAATCCTTCCCACTGGACCAAGTAGTCAAACATGTGAGCCTACGGTGTTCATTCTCATTTAAACCACTTCGTTTCCTCTGTGTTTTATATCCTGTTGATCTCTATCCTAGAGAAAGTCTTTTCTGGGTGTAAAAAAAAATCAAAAATAAGCAAGCAAACAAAACAAAACAAACTAACCCCCCAAATCCCC
Organism: Uromys caudimaculatus; assembly: GCA_028551405.1. Lineage (NCBI taxonomy): Eukaryota > Metazoa > Chordata > Mammalia > Rodentia > Muridae > Uromys > Uromys caudimaculatus. The sequence continues at coordinate 30,439,972 of CM052719.1, forward strand.
AAACCTGATATAGGTTGTATTGAAAGGATAATTTTCAGATTTTAAATGCTTCTTGTTTGTTTGTTTGTTTGCTTGCTTGCTTTTAGGTTTTCTTAAAGTTGACCTTCCTGACAACATGCTGGGTTTTGGCCTAACTCATTTTTATCCTTATAATAAAGCATACTCTACCCCATACAAGGATAGAAAAACTTGATTGATATTAAGGAAAATCTCAAGACCTCATGACTCAGTTGGCTATGTAAAAGTTTTTTGCACACTAGCTTGCTTTGATGGGTGAGTCTATTAAGAGTTAAGAATAGTTTCTTAAAAAGAGAATTAAAAAATTTTGTGTTTATGAGTGTTTGGCCTACATGTACGGGTGTATAGTCTTTGCATGCTTGGTGCCTATGAAGGGCAGAAGAGCGTCTTGCATCTCTTGGAACTGGAGTTCCAGACTATTATTAACAGTCATGAGGGTGCTAGGCACTGAACCTAGAGCCTCTATAAGAGCAGCAAATGCCACTGAGCCATCTTTCCAGTCTAACAATGATTGTTGTTAATGATAAATTACTATTGGATTTTATATACAAAATTGTAAAACCTGAGTGACATCGTATAGCCAACTCCTTCAGTTCCATTTGCTTATTCATGAATTAGGCTCGATAATTAGTTCTATAAAAATGAAAAGTAGTGGTAATCTTGCCATTGTCATGTGGAAATGTCATATAACTGAAAACAAACAAGTAAACAAGAATACCTACTATCTTAGTGAGATACAGTTCCAATGAAAATTGATTTCAAATTTATTTTAGTTTTTAAGAGGGAATATTTATTATTCAGAATAAAATTTTATTTTATTTTATTATTTTATTTTAGATTATATTGTGGTTGCTTTCCTTTAGACAGGATCTCCTATGTAGCCCAGGCTGTCATGGCATTCAATGTGTAGACCAGGATGTTCTCCAACTCATGGTCTTTCCATTTTAGCCTACTGAAGCAGAGATTACAGGCATCTGCTACCATCCCTAGCAAAAATAAAAATGAATTGAAAGAGGGAAAAAAAAGAGAAAGAAATATAAAATCACTGGCTGTTAAGCAGAAATTATTCTTGTGTGTAGATTTTGTATGGTGCTTAAATGACTGAATGTTTAATTGAGTGATTTATCAAATTACTTAATAGTTTCACAGTTAACACATGTTGGGAATGAAACCTTTTAGAGCTGTTTGAATAGAAGATAAAATTTAAACATGGCCCCATCTTCAGTGCCACCATAAGCGTTCATGGGTTCTATGAAGCACGGTGGCCTGGTGTGTGATTCTCCATGACAATCTTGGTTATAAGATATGTGGAATTACTAGACTTACTTGTCACAACATTACTGTCATCATCTGCGCCTCTGTGTCTCCGCCCTTCCCACCTCCCACAATACCAATCTCTGTTGTGTATAATATAAAGTATGCATACAAATGGCATACGCGTTCTTATGATTCACAGACTGTGTCCTGGTTGACAGCTTAATTTATAGTTAAGATCCAAACTCAATATTGATATTGGAAACTTAATTTCTGTGCAGTTCAGTTTTGTTACTTTGAATGTGATTTGCTCATAGAAATGAATATTATGAGAAATAAATTAGTTAACACATGGAATCTATAGTAATAATGGGTTAATACCTGTTGTACTGTTATTATAATGTGAGTAATTAAAACTGCAATGCTGTTATTATAACAGGGGGATTAATAGTGCTGAGCTGTTACTATAGCAGGAGATATTAATAATATAGCTATACTCTTATTATAACAGGAGGAGTTAATAATATAGCTATACTGTGATTATAACAGGAGGGATCAATGCTGCTGTGCTGTTATTATAACAGGAGGGATGAATGCCACTATGCTGTTATTATTCAGTGGTAGTTAATACCGAATACCATTATTAAAGCAAGAGGGATTCATACTGCAGCATTGCTATACTTTAACAAGAATGATTAATACCTGGTATGCTGCTGCTATTAATAGTATCCATGGTTTACAGAGTTGCTCATAACTTTATTCATCACTTTTGCTTTTAGTAGCTCATATGTATTCTAGAAAACTCTATAAGATTTGGAGTACCTGTTATCACATTCTTCAGTTAATTGTGCTTTTCGTATATTTCCATACAAAGTAATTTTAAGTACCAATCACATCAGCCCTTTCTGTTCTCTTTCAATTCCACCTACATAACAAAGTGTTCCACTTTATTTTTTTATACTTAATTTTGTGTATAACTGGAGAAATATCATCTGTAAAAATATGGAGATTATGAATTCTTAAGAATGAGTTAGAGAATTGTTTGTTCACATTGGAATTAAAGAATTATGCCGACTTTCTAGCTACCTAGCCATCAAACACCATTCTCCTTCCTTATGAATAGCTCTTGGATTTTCTGATGAAGTACTTGCTGAGAGTATTTCCAGAGTGAAGAGAGGAATTAGTCATCAGAACTTTGGATTTAAGCCTCCTGTATCCTTTAATGACTGTAAAGTTTCCTCTTTTCTCCATCTCCACAGGTAGCATGCCATCACTCCTGGCTTTCCCTCCCTATTTATTTTTAGATATTTGTTTTATGTTTGTGTGTGTATGTGTCTGTGGGTATGTGTGTGTGTTTGTGTGTCTCTGTGTGTATGTGTGTAGGTGCCAGTGGAGGCCAGAAGAGGGCATAGAATCCCCTGGAAATGGGAGTCATTGGCATTTTTCTGCCTCTGGACAATGATTAAGAACTGAACTCAAGTTCTCTTGCAATAGCAGAGATAGGTATATGTATCCCGTTGATAAAGTATTTGGAGAATTCCATTTTTATTGCCTTGAGCACTTACTCTTGGTAGACTCTTGGTTTAAGACTTTTCAAAACCTATTTTAATAAGTATTCTCAAACAATTCAACCTTTAAACACTTCTTTCCAATCAACCAAAGGTAGGGAAGAAAGATGGTTAATAGGACAAGGGAATGTGGACCTGTTTAGAAGTAGTTCTTTGGGGGTGATTCCAAATTTTGTTGTCAAGATATCAGCAGTCCAGCCAAAAACATCAAACTCAAATCTGTAGCAGCGACTGAATCCAGAAGTAACTGCGAGGCTGAGCTGAATTGGCATGAGTACATAGAAGCTGCAAGAAGCATCCAGAATACCACACATCATTCTTTGGCTCATTTCTCTCTACAAAGTCACAACAAGTGAAGATCAGTGAAGACCAGAAAATCATTACAAGGCTAGTGATTCTCTTCAAGAGCTTTATTCACTGTCTGTTGGGTTCCACTTACACTCTTTCCAAACATCATGTGTCCTCTCAAGTGTCTTCTTCAGCAAAATATCCTCTCAAGTGTCTGCTTCAACAAAACATTCTCTCATAAGACAACTTCCGGAAAATCATCACATGACAAACTGAGTCTCCAAAGAAACCAGAATTTCCCACCTTACTGGACCAAGCTCATCTTAAACGTTCTGTTTAGTTTTTTCAAGTTTTGCAAGGGAGAGCACTACATAACTATTTCAGAATGACATATTTTGTGCAGTATCCTCTTTACTTGATTTGCTGGCATTGGGATATCTATTGCAAAATGGAAAGGAAGCAAAGAAATTATTAATGTTATGAAATCAGAAATTTATTGTTTGCCCAATAACCTATGGCTGATGAATGGTGGATGGGGTTTTGAAAGCAAAACTGTATTTTAAGAATTCTGCCAATCTAATGAGCATGTATACAGTAATCTAGCTTACCTTATTAGAACTAGTTCATTTATTCTTTCATTTAGTAATTCATCCATTCATGGGACAGTATTAAATACTTCTTTTTATAATAGGGTAACTAGCAGATGTTACTAGTCTGATATAATAATTTCAATAAATTTTGTGCTTGAATAATATATTGGTTTTTAATATTGGATGTACATATATATATTTCACTTGATGGTTCTTTCTTGACTTTTAAAGTATTTTTTACAAATGTAAACTTTTTTTTCATGAAGCCAAGAAAACACCTCTCCATTCATAAAAATTAACATATAGTGTACATATATGCTCAAAGCTAATCATGTTTTTCGATAAGAAGCTAGAGTATTGTATCCCTTGCAGACTCTAATCACAAAAGGAAGTAAATCTCATAGAAACATGCTTATGGGCGTTAGGGGTTGTGATTTCTAGGAATTTAAATACTGTAGACAGGTCATATGAAATTAATGCAATGACACCAGTGTGTGTGTGTGTGTGTGTGTGTGTGTGTGTGTGTATGTGTGTGTTTTAAAGCACAATTTATCCAATATGAAAATAAAATGTGTAATAAATAGCCAGGTGGTGGTGGTGCACCCCATTAGTCGCAAAACTCAGGAGGCAGAGGTAGGCAGATCTCTGACAGTCTCTGACTTTGAAGCTAGCCTAGTCCACAGAATAAGTTCCAAGACAGTGAGGGATATACAGAGAAAACCTGTCTAAAAAATAAAAGTGTCTGAAAGAAAGGCTATTCAGAGACTGCCCCACTTGGAGATCCATCCCAAATCCAGCTACCAAACCCAGACACGATTGCTGATGCCAAGGATCGCTTGCTGACAGGAGCCTGATATGGATGTCTCCTGAGAGGCTCTGCTAGAGCCTTACCAATACAGATGGGGATGCTTGCAGCCAACCATCGGACTGAGCACGGGACCCCAATGGAAGAGTTTAGGGCAAGGACTGAAGGGGCTGAAGGGGTTTGCAACCTCCTTGGAAGAACAGCAATATCAACCAACCAGACACCCCAGAGCTCCAAAGAGTACACATGGAGGGACCTATGACTCCAGCTGCATATGTAGCAGAGGATGGCCTTGTCAGGCATCAGTGGGAGGGAAGGCCCTTGGTCCTGTGAAGGTTTGATGCCCCAGAATAGGGGAATGCTAGGGCGATGAGGTGGGAGTGGGTAGGTGGGTGAGTGGGGGAGCACCCTCATAGAAGCAGGAGGAGGGGGAGTGGGATAGGGATTTTTGGAGGGGAAACCGGAAAGGGGGATAACATTTGAAATGTAAATAAATAAGATATCCAATAAAAAACTAAAAAAAGTGTCATTTAAAATGATGTAATAATCTTTTAACTTATATTTTAAAAGCTCAATAATTTGACACAAAGCTAAATAATTAAAACAGTGGTAATAACAGTAATGGTGACTCAGTTGACTGTGATGTAGTACTTTCATTTCTCGGATCTTTCTTCTTTGGGATTAGCACACCTAATCTTCCCAACAACACTTCAGAACAGGTATTCCCATGACTCACATTTTAAGGAGGCGCAGGTCCTTGATGAACACAATTAGAGAGGTTGCAGAACCAGGAATACAAGGCTATCTTTCTTCAGTATCCATATTTTAAAATAGCCATTTTCTGTTCTACGCTCCATATTCTTTATTCCATTTTCTATATTGTCTTTCTATTTGGGATAACTTGGGGTCATATTCTTCCCTAGTTCTTCCTTCTCTACCAGATTTTTGTTTTTTGTTTTTTGTTTTTTTTAAAAAATCATGATTCAAACACATTCTAGAGTCTCTCCTCCTGTTCCTATTCTTCCTTTTCTTCTTAAATGAAAGAAACAAACAGAAAAGAATTGACCAAAGGCAAGCAAAGGCTTTGAAGTCAAACCAACTCCAAAATTATTCATTTAAATATAACTTTACTTTGTAAGTATAGATAGGGCTCTCCCTGCAGTAGTCTCCCCATACCTTAGAAGGTCCTTTGTATAATTTTATCCTCTCTCTGCCCAGGCTTCTTAAATGAATTTTTTTATAGGCTTTGATTTTAAGGGAGTCAAGCAAAAAAAGGCAAAATGAAACAAAAGAAAGCTTATTTGAGGCCTGAGAGAATCCTCTATAGACATTCCAGAATGGCAACTGAAACTGACTGTATTTCATTGCCATGACTGATGCTGTCACTAATAACACATTTATTGGGCAGTTATAACTCACTGGGATGTTTTCTGTGTGCTTCAAAGCATGAAGCCAGTTAATATTCAAAATACCCCTGTGAGTAGTTAGTGTAGTTGGTAATTATACCCATTTTACAGATAAAGAATCTAAAATATGGAGATGTTAAGCAACTTAGCAAGAGTTCCAACCATAGTATTTTACTGAGATTTGAGTCCAAATAATTTAGCTCTAGATCAGGTAGCCTTAATAAATATGTCTGATGGCATACTTAAGATAGAAATTTTAGAAGCTGTCTTTTCAAAGAGAAAAATCAAGTCTAGTAACTATTGTTTGAGAATGAACTATATTATCCATTTGATGGGGGGACCTTTAATTCCAGATAATTTAAACTTAAAATGAACTGCTGTAAAAATAAATGTAAATTAACATGAAGTTAATTTACACAATATGTCTATTTTTAGAGGAAACATTATTTTGAAATTCTGAAGCTTTTCTTGAGTTGAAAGCTTGCCTTACATTTGGTTTAATTTATCTTTTTAATGCTGGCCCCTTATTTACTTTGGATCTCAACTGGCATGCTTTAAATTTTGCTCTGCACCTGGGCAGGTGCTCTACTTCAGAGCTCTGGTGTCTGGGGACACAGATTCTTCCGCGGCAGGGCTCACTGTGCCTCTAATGGTGATGGATCATTGGGGGTATGCTATTCCCCATGCAGTTGTTCTAAGATTATGTTTTATAATCCAGCCGCCTTTGCTCGACACACTTAATATGCTGACTTTCTGGAAACTACATTACCTCTTTCAGGAGACTAGATAGTATGTAATATCCTGAAGTTGGAATTTCCAAAGTCATCCTCTTGAACCCTGAAATAGTAAATTTTACTTCCAGATGTGCCCAGTTTGGGAGAAAAGTCCCAAGAGAAGCAATTCAGTGGATGATGATGATGATGATGATGATGATGATGATGATACCAGAGATATAAACCAATCTAATGTCTTTATAATGAATATAAATGCTATTTTCATTCCTGATTTAACATTTCTCTTAAATATTTAATTGCATCTGAACAAATATATCTTACAAACTTCTATTAATTGTAATACATCTAACTTTTATTTCTCTTGTTTTCAATGCATGACATAGTAACCTATATTTTAATATCACTTTGATTATTTTTGTATCTTACAATAAATATAATTCTTTGTGCTTTATTAATATAAGTTGAGTATTCTGTATCTGAAATGCATGGAAACAGGAGCATTCAGGATGCTGAATGGTTTTAGATTTTGACTAGTTTCAGAATCCAAGTCGTATCTTTGAGATAATATCAAAGTCTGAGTACAAAGTTAATTTTCTATAATATTTTTGGGACAGTGCTTTTTTTGGCTAAGAATGGCCATAGATGGTCATTTGTGGAATTTTATGTGTGTGGTGTCCCATTGGAATTCAAACAGGTCAGGTTTTGAAACATTTTAACTTCTGAATTTTCAGATTAGAGATGCTCAACTTGTAATTGTTTCATCTCTTGGAGGACTGATGATCCCTTTGGACCTCACTAGCTAGCATTACTTCTTCTTCTTCCTCTTCTTCCTCTTCTTCCTCTTCTTCCTCTTCTCCTTTTTCTCTTCTTTTTCTCCTCCTCCTCCTCCTCTTCCTTCCTCCTCCTCCTTCCTTCCTTCTTCTTCTTCTTCTTCTTCTTCTTCTTCTTCTTCTTCTTCTTCTTCTTCTTCTTCTTCTTCTTCTTCTTCTTCTCCTTCTTCTCCTTCTTCTCCTTCTTCTCATTATTATTATTATCATTATTATTAGCATTAGCATTAACATGTGTATGTGTGGTTTGTATGCATGCGTGTTAATGCATGTGTGTTGATGCATGTGTGTTGATGCATGCATGTTTAGGGATGCACATGTACAGGACTAAAGTTGACATCAGGTATCGTTTACTACCACTTTTTACTTCCCTTTATCGAGACAACATCTTACTGAACATAGAGTCAGACAGTTCTGGCTAGTCAAGTTAGCCATTTTGCTCCAGTGACCCAGTTTGAAGTGTTTGGATTACAGGAAGTTATTATGATTGCACCCCCTTTTTTTGGCATGTGTTCTTGGGAGTGAAGTCTGTTCCTCATGCTTGTGGGGCAAGCACTTACCCACTGACTAATCTTTTAAGCCCCATCTAATATATTCAGTTTATACACTGATATTATTGATATGGTTTATTTAACTACTGATTTACCAGTGGACATTTAGATTCTTTCATTTTTTAATTTAAAATTGCCATATGTATGTAACAATGTTACCTAAGAAGAATTTGAAAGAGAGTGAGGGATTATGGGAGTATTTGCAATATATTAAGGGAGGAGTGAAAATAATATAAATGCAGTATTCATATACACATTTATTAAAAAATAAACCAAAGATTTAATTTTATCATTTTAACTAGTGGAAGTTACTTGAGCCTGGATGTAGAGTTTAGTAGACTTGTGCTTGCCCCGGAGAAAGACAGCTTTGATTAACTCTCCAGCATTGGCAGAATAGAAAGAAGGTGAATTATTCATTTTGGAACACAGAATACAATAAAGGAGTAGTGGTGGTTAGATACTTAACACATGTAGCATTCGGGTGTAAAGATAAATATATAGTTAGACATATTCGACACTCCAAGCCTGAGAGGATTGGGGACATACTAGCTTTTTAAAGAGCTGTTATGCTGCGGTGACCAGGTTTGTCATCATGGTTTATAGTAATGTTCTAATCATAGGCTCAGAAGCAAATAGGAAACAAGTTTAAGAGAGAACTGGGTATTACTTTCCCTTCATTAAAATAATAAAAATACTTTCAAGGTGATGCATAGGCTTTGTATCACATCATTTTCAACATTCTTCGATTTAACTAGCATTTCTGTGGTTACTAAAATTATAATTAATGCATATTGGTCAATTACTCTATACCAGATAGTATTACAAATGCATGATGTATATTATCTCACACTCTGGATGTTAATTTGATATAACAGGAAGAACCCAGCTCATGTTTTAAATTAACTATATTATAGTGATAAAATGTAGGTAGTTGAACTTTCCAGAACATACCAGAATATAAATTCTCAGAAAATTTCCTTCATACGAATGTTGCTTCTGCTGTGTGGAGAGCTAAGCTCCTGGAATGTGAAGTCAAGGTAGCAGTTTACCACCGTGTTCAATTTTTCATGGCTAGGGTTTTCTTGACTAAATTGGCACTAAACATTTGGTATTATTATCACATAGATGTGCCTTTATGTTTTTTTATTTAATAATATAACCTAAACACTACTTAAAAGATTGAGTGTGTGTTTTATTTTAAGTTACAATATTAAGTTGATTAATTTACTTAAATCTCAGCATGCAAAATCCAACATGTCTTTAAATTTGCTCCTTAATTTTTAAGATAGTGGGAAAAAACATGTGAGGTGTATAATTAAAGAGGAAATTCAATATTATCATTTGGGAACTAAATATATGACATTTCAAATTTCCTCCATTGTTCTAACAAGTATCATGGTAATGTTTTAACCAAGAATAAAACTGTCTTGTTATGTGATAAAGACCAGACTCCTACAGATACTCTTGACTTCCTTTCTGCATGTATCCCCAGTCTTAGTTAAATTTAACTTTCTCTCTTTTATTTTTGACCCAGCTTCTAGCTCCCTGTTAATATATGCAAAATCTCCATATTTTGATGGTGTTAATTTTTTGAAGCATTTTCTCATCACGATTTTTTCCATGATAACTGTATTTATCCTTTGAGATCACAGATAGCCCTCACCATATCCTGTCATGGCTATTATATCTGAAAAGCTGTAGTGCTCAAGTTTCAGAACTAATTCATGTATTGATCTGTTTACTAATTTATTTTGTGGTAACAAAATTTAATGAGTGCCTCAAAATAGGATCATTCTCCTGATTCTTCGTCAACTTGTACCACTTTGAATATTAAAGTTAGAACTCTGGCCAATTGAGTTTCCATTTGCAGGTTTTATATGGATAGCATTATTTCTATAAATCTAGTTTTGTGTGTGTGTTTAGGCTTTATCCTAAATATATTTATTATTTATTTATTTATTTATTAGCCATGAGAGGATATGGGGTAGACAGTCTTGTGATCTCAAAGGATAAAACCCATTGTCATGGAAAAACATCATGATGAGAAATGCTTTGTAAAAAAATCAACACCATCCAAATACAGAGATTTTGCATGTATTTGTACTCTTTCTTCATCTACTTCCTAACCCATCATCCCTCTTCTCAATTATAATGTCAGAATTCAACCAAGATCTTTTATCCCATACTGATGGTGTCTGCACCATCAGTATCCCAACCCATAGCCCTGCAGGTGACTAGCATCACGGTCCCTCAACTCATCTCTCATTTTCTATTCTTATTTAGCTACATTGATTTAAATTGGGCTTACCTTTCTAATCATAAAATGATTCACACTTTGTTTCTCTGAAATATTCAGCAGCCTCTCATAGCTCTTGGAATAAGTTTAAGTTATCTGACAAAATCTCATTATATTATTGACAAACCTTGCTGACATTCTGACTTCGTCTGGCAAAGACTCTTTTTGTCTTTTCCATGAAAACCAAGCTCCTCCTATCTCTTACAATAATAAACTTATTTCTCCTCTGGAACACTGTATCCTTTCTTATTCAAATACTATTACCACATGGAGAACTCACATCACTTCATCTTCAGATAAGTGGTACATGATTTCTACTTAAATATCATCTACACAGAGAAGTCATGTCTGACCTGATGTCTATCAATTACCCAAAAAATGTAAGTAATCATTCTGTTATCTGATTAGCATTTTGTACTACCTGATATTATTCATAGTTGTTCAAGCTATTTATACAGTTTTATAAGTTTTAAAATATTTCAAATAAAAAAATCTTAAAGTAGCCAGGTGTGGTAATATGCATCTTTAATTCCAGCACTCAGGAGGCAGAAGCAGATAGATCTCTGAGTTCAAGGCTAGTCTAGTCTACAGAGCTAGTTTTAGGATAGCAAGGGGCACATAGAGAAACTCTATCTCAAAAAATATTTTATCTTTGCATTCAGTGTGTGTGTGTGTGTGTGTGTGTGTGTGTGTGTGTGTGTGTGTGTGTGTGTGTGATTTGGTAGAGTTCAGAGGACTACTTGTAGAAGTAGATTTTCTCCTACTATGTGGGTTCAAAGGACTAGAATATAGGTTGTCATGTTTGACAGCAAGTTTCTTTGCCTTCTGAGCCATCTTACTAGCCAAATATTTTGTTTTCGAGACAAGAATAGGCCTTGTACTTATTTTTAAAACTTACAGTTTTTTGATATATTATTATTCTTTAGCATATTATAATAATATCAAATTGTAAATTTTGCTCAGTCTTAATTGAATGATTAGCATGTTTCTGAGTGGTCGTCAGATTAGGAGTCTTCCACTCATAAATTTTCAACTTCATGAAGACACAAGAGCAACAGGAATTCAATGGAAACTATACTTGCAATTTTGTAGGTTGTTCTGTTGGCCGTCTCCTGCTATGAGGCTATATTACTTGCAATAGTAAGCAATGGCTGTGAGTCCTAGCTCCCAGTCTGTTATGCAAATACATAGTTAAATCATACAAAATAGGCTTTGTCTTATTTTGTCACAACTAGATACTCATGATTGTGTTCTGAGTATATTTAAGGGTGATTTGCCTGAGACATGATGCTCATTGGTAGGTTGGAGATACTCATTTTCTATTTGTGACGCATTCAGTTGATAGTGCTTATGTTAGAATTTAGCTATGCTGGATTTCCTGAGGCCTCTGTAATGTGCTATGTTTTACAAGATTATTCTCTTCTTGAACTAATTAATGTTTATTAGGCTAAGTTTGGAGGTAAGTTCTTTGAGAAGAGCTTGCCTGGATCCCCACATCCTCTTTGATCATTTTTGACACTGTGTTGGTTTCTAGTGATATATGCTCCACTGCAGGATAGTTACTTCCTTCTATGTCTTCTGTTTTTTTCTTTCTCTAGTTTTAGCTCCTTCCACATATTGCCTTGTTTTAAAAATACCTTAAATCTTTGGAGAATTTAACATAGAGTGGTATAATGATGGCCTTTGGATATTTGTCCTAGTTGATGACCTTGAAGGGGCTGAGCAATGTAGACTGAAGACTTTAGTAGGAGTAAAAGGCTTATTAACAAAATAGTTCTTTGTGAGTGCCTAACTGGTAGGGACTGTGGGCCAAAGCATCTCAGAGCCATCAGGCACACAGATACTCAGCACAGATGGCCATAGGTCAAAGGTCCTCAACATTCGAGCATTGTAGTCCTAAAGACTTAAAGAAGTTGGCATGATTTTATATTGAATTTCTTTCTGTTTTCATTTTTGGATTTAGTTAGGGAACAGAAGGTGAAGAAGTTAGAATTACAGAGAAGGGGCTTTTAATTTAAAATGTTCTTTCAACTGATAGCTTATAATTTATAATTCTGATGTGATGTATTTGAGCCCCTTTGCTCATAAGTTCATAAGACAAGTCTGAAAAGATAGCTCACCATCAAAGAACACTTGGTGCTCTGGAAGAGAATTCAAGTTTAATTTCAGTATCTACATTGTGGTACCAACTATCTAAAACTCCAATTCTAGAGCATTTGACATCCTCTTCTGGCCCCTGAGGGCACCAAGCATGCATGTGCTGCACATATAAACCTGTAGGAAGAAAACCACTCATTCACATAAAATAAAATGATTTTTAAAGAATAAAGAGTTAGTGATATTGAGCATTAGTACAGAGCCTTGCCAACCATTACCTTTGACAAAGCTTATATATAACTAACACCACAGTGTCTCCAATGTTTTAAAATCAAGAAAAACTAGAAAAATGTCTACAGATCTCATCATGTAATGAGGAAGAAGGTCAGCACTGCATATAGAAGACAATTCTTTTTATGACTGATGAGGGATGAGCACACATAGCTGTGAAAATATGTATTCATCTGAAACAGCTTTCATTTTTTTATATACTTGCTGACTATAGAGCTCTTTGATTTCCCCACCCTCTAGTTTTCTGAGCTATTATCCCCTTTTAGATAATATCAGCTTCAAAGGACCCTGGCAGTGTGGCCATAATAAAGGCAGAATCTCAAAATGAAAGCCTGCTTTAACAACCCATGGAGCCGTTTTCAATCCTGGCTAGTGCTTAACTCCATTTGGAACTTCTAAACTGAACAATGACAAAGTTTGTGAAATAGATACTTGAGTGGAAGACACTGTAAAAGGAAAAACTAGAGAAACGATAGAACACATTAAATAGGACCATCAATTCCTTTAGTACCACATTCTGTTTAATCAGGGGCTGTAGAGAAAATTGATCTCTCCCTTAAACTTTCTAGCCTGTTTTAGAACAACTTGTCTATCTTAGGCTCACACTGGAAAAGGGTCTGCTCCTGATTGAGAGTTAAAACATGCTTCTGACCACTTAGGAATGCATTGGTTTTTCTAAGTTCAGCACAGTTCCTGGGACTTTGCAGAAGAGGAATATGGGTCGAAGGGAACAAAATCTTTTTTCCATTTGTGCCCTTTTTATTATCATATGCTGCTGGTCATCTGCAGTATTGAACTTGTAGCCTAGAGTGTTGTCCATTGATACCTTTATTGTGTTCAGTTCCAACCGGCCATTAGATGGTGGTATTCTAGGACAAATGCAGAACAAGATTGATTCTAACTTTTATATAGGTAGCACTACTATTTTTTTGAAGGCGTATATTTTGCAAGATAATTTCAATGAGGTACTATGTTGACTTGAGCTCATTGATTTATGGCACAAAAAGACTTTTGGTGACAGGACAGGAGCTGTAGAGCTGTGTGACAGTATGAGGTTCAGACTGAGACACAGCAGTCACTCAAGTAAAGATGAAAGAGGATGCAGGAGGACAAGAGCTTAGTATCAAAGACAAGGGCATTAATATGTTTTGAAGCAAGAAACAAATATCCGATATCTAATTGGGAATAGAGTTTAGAGACTACAGGATTCTTTCTAAGCTGTACTCAGAACAGTTTACTGCTTGTGTTTTGGAAATTTGAAAAAATATATGTGTCTATGCATGTATCAGTATGTGAGTATTCACATAGGTGAGTGCTGGTGTCTGCAGAATCCAGAAGAGGGTTTTGTATACTCTGGAACTAGAGTCACACCTGATATAGGTTCTTGGACCTGGGAAATCTGTATAGACTTTTAACTGGTAAGCAATTCCTGTAGTTGTGAAGGGTTTTAAAAATAATTCATTTGTTGAACTCCTGCATTTCAATTCATATGATAATTTTATATTTTAAAACTATTTGTTACTAGATATTTTTCTTTAATAACTATTTAACATCAAAACATGGATAATTATTGTTTAAAACAAAAAATACATGGTAGACGAGCAAAATACATGGTCAGAGATTCTTTACCACTCCCCTTCCACTTATGAGCATTGAGGTTGATGTATCTTCTTCTAGTATAAGTGTATGTAAATACGTCAATGCTTTTCAAATAGCCAGAAATATTCCTCTAAATATTCTACAACTGTTCTTTGCAAACTTTAAGTACACTTAAACATTAGAATTTAGGATCAATAGAAGTAAAAATAAACAGCATATTGAATATTCAGTTTACTGAGTCCATGCATGTTAAATTTTACTTGTGTGTTTCTGTTATCCTTCTCATCCCCCCTTGATTTCAAAATGGCTATTAGCACATGTATTCCTTGTAGTATCATTTATGAATCTGATTTCCTATGCTGTAACATGCAGTGCCATGAAATTTTTTTTCATCTTACCAGTTTGGTTGGTGTGAAACATTGCAACATGTCTTTTTTAACTGAAGATTTGTTGGTGAGTAATAAATCACTTAGAAATTATCTTTTAATTCTACTTACTGTCCCTTCAATGCTGACTCTCTCTACATCAAAGATAAATATATTTTATTTTTTCCAACTAAAACTTACAACTAAGCACTCTCAGCAGTTGATTTGACTCTCTAAAGTTTGAATCAATTTGATAAAACTCTTTGGGAAAGCTGAGTTACATTTGCATGTTAAATCCTTCTGTAGCTGGGCCACCAGGAGTCCATAGCCAAGGAGCACCAGGAGAAAGCTACCCTCCCAGGAGCTTGGAAAACCCATGAGTGGGGTTAAGGGGAGCAATACTGCTCACCGAGACCCACCCCAAACCAGCGGGATACAAGGCCTGAGAAGAACTCAGGGACAGGAAACCTCTGAACCTTCCGGTTCCATCTGTGGATGGGGACATCTGCCTGGGCCACCAGGGGTCTGTGCCTGGGGAACTCAGCCTGGGCGACGGCTCCAGGAAAGAGCAGGTATCCCAGGAGTGCTGACACGCCTTTGAGCACAGGCAAAACGACCACTTCTGTTCAAACTCACTGGATCAAGAGGGACCCTTGCAGAGCCATCAGGACATAGGAACCAAGGGACAGCTGGGGACAAGATCCTTCTGATTTCTGTCTGCACCCCAGAGCTGAC
>CM052719.1:30455895-30476953 GCA_028551405.1 Uromys caudimaculatus
ATAACGTTTGGAATACCAAAGTTTCACTTTACAGTAGCTGCTGGACTGAGAGTGAGGTCCCAGATGGAGGAGTTGGAGAAGGAACTGAAGGAGCTGAGGGAGTCTACTGCCCCATGGAGGGAGCAACAGTGTCAACTGGCCTGACATCCCCCCCCCCCCCGGGTCCTCCTGGAGGCTGGACCACCAACCAAAGAATACAGATGGAGGGATCCATGGTTTGGACCACATATGTGGCAGAGGAGGGCCTTGTTGGCCATCAGGGGGGAGGAGAGGCCCCAGTAAAGGGGAATGTCAAGGTGGGAATATGGGAGTGGGTGACCGGGTGGGTGGGAGGTGGAATTCCATCATAGAGGTGGGGGAGCGGGAGGGGATAGGCAGTTTCCAAAGAGGAGACCTAGAAAGGGGAAACATTGGAAATGTAAATAAAGTATCAAAAAAAAAAAAAAGAATTAAATACACATCCCAGTCAGGAAGTGTTTTGCTCTGCCATCATCAGAGAATCTTGCTCTTACAGCTGAGACCCACAGCCAGACATTATACAGAGACCAAAAGACCTTGGAACACACAGCCCCAAATGAGATGTCTTTATAAAATCCCTCCTCTCAGGACTCAGGGAATGCCCCCATCCTTCCACACAGAAGGAAGCAGAAAGAGCCAGAAGGAGATGGAGGACACCAAGAAAACAAGGTCCCCTAAATCCACAGGACTGATGCACAGATGAACACACAGAGACTGAGATTGCATGCACAGAGCCTGCACAGGTCTACACCAGATGGCGCCCTAGAGCTGAAAGTAGAATAGACACAACTCCTTTCCCTACCCCAGAAGCAATCTCCAATTGGTATTCACGTGCAAATGAAAATTTATTTTTTTCTGAGTGAGACTCACCAGGGAGACAGACTATTCTTAAGGACAGGCTGCACACCTAGCACTAGATGAACTCAACAGCATCTTTGGGGGTTCTTTCTCTCAAGTTTTTTTCCCATTTGTTTGTTTATTTAACTTTCTTTTATATATATTTTTTCTTTCTTTTTACCCTACAAGTCCCTTGAGTATATATTACGGATTAGTGTTTTTATGGGATTCCTGAGTGCAAACAAGTGAGTCTCTGTGTCTATAACCATTTCTTGTGCCGTTTCTTGGGTTCTTTCCCTTCTGTTTGTTTGCTTGCTTGCTTGTTTTGTTTGTTTGGTTCTATGTCAATGTTAGTTTTGTTTTATCTTACTATATTATATTTTATTTATATTTTATTCTATTATTATTCCTTAAGTGGTGGTTTGGCTAAGAATGGCTCCCATAGGCTCATATATTTCAATGCTTAGTCATCAGGGAGTGGCACTATTTGAGAAGGATTAGGAAGTGTGGTCATATTGGAAGAAGAGTGTCACTGGAGCTTTGAGGCTTCAAAAGCCCATACCTGGCCCAGTTCTCTCTCTGTCTATGGCCTACAGATCAGCTACTGCTCCAGCACCATGCATGCCACCATGCTTTCTGCCATGATGATAAATAAACCTCTGAAACTGTAAGCCAGCCCACCATTAAATGCTTTCCTTTGTAAAAACAAAAACAAACAAACAAAAAAAACCAAGAAACATTAATTAAGTAAATATTTGGGCTAGAGAGATGCCTCAGCAGTTAAGATCACTGACTGCTCTTTCAGAGGTCCTGTGTTCAGTTCCCAGCAACCACATGGTGGCTCACAACCATCTGTCATGGGATCTGATGCCCTCTTCTAATGTGTCTGAAGACAGCTACAGTGTACTCATATAAATAAAATAAATAAATCTTTAAAAAAAATCCTTCTGTAACACAAGCCCCTACTTGATTCAACAGAAGTTAACATTGAAGAGTACATATTGTCTCTATGCTCCTAGAGCAATGCCTTAAATTTTCATACTTTTGCCATATTAGGCCAGAGTTTAATTTTATTCTATCAGAAGTACGTCTTCACTTTCCATTTAAACCTATTTTTGTTCTTTCTCAGATATTTGGAATATATATGGTCCCTACTCTTCCACTGTAACTACAGGTATTTTTGGGTTAGATTTAGTTGTTAGCAGCATTGTTTCATCATCCTTGTGAGTCTCCACTGTAAATTCTAACTTTCTGTGTTTAACAACCTACTTAAACTTTTTTCTGGACTTATCTGTAGTAACTTTAAATTTGACATGTCTAAAACCAAATATCTTCTACCTCCTTTACTGTTATAACAAGTAAGTAAAACCTGTTCTAGATGCTTATGGCTCAAATTGATTATACTTCTCTTTTATGTGACCTTCTGCATCCAAACTATCAACAAGTTTTTCTTTCCAACGCCTTAATGTATACAGATTCAACTGCTTCCAACTAGCTAAGCCATGACTGGCTGAACATATGATCTTAGGTCCCAGAAAACTATTATGTATTTTCTGTTACTCTTTCTACAGTTGTCTCCTTTCCCAGTGATCTAATCTCAGCATATTAGACATAAGCCCCTTCTTAAATTTCACGTGTTCAGTGCCCTCCCTATGCTTGAAAACACTAGCCATTTCCTGTCTGATTGCTAGTAATAAATGAATTGCAGGTGATGGTTCAGCATAATAACCAAATTATGGAACAACTTTTTAAATTAAAATAAACAAATGCAGTATTTGACAATTTCACACATATTCCTCTTACTTTATATCCTCTACTGTCTCACTTTCCCCACTGCCAAGCCCAGCCCCCACTCTCTAAAGGCACTCTTCTGGCCTCCATGTCTTTCCATTTTATTTTTTGCCCCTCTGAATTAACCAGAGCCATTCGTTCAGTCATGGCTTGAACCGTATTGGAACATGGTGAACTTTTTTTCTTTTTCTTTTTTTAGAGATACTCAATTAAAGGCAAAGATTCCCTATCCCCAAGAACCCACAAGTAGCCAGTAGTTCAGCATAGAGGGTCAGGACACATGAGGGTTCCCTGAAGACAACCTAAACTACTGTGGGATCAAAATTGCAATGACTGAATCCTGCCCACAAGGTAGCAGTGGCCTAACCCTGCCCACAAGGTAGCATGTTGCGGCTCTGCTCTCTACCTTCTTACATTCTTTCCATCCCCTCTTCCATGATGCTCTCTGGGCTTGAGAGAATGTAGTATAAATATTCAGTTCAGTTATTCTCAACATCGACAGCATCCCCAAGTCTTTTTTTTATTATTATTATTTTTGATACTTTATTTACATTTCCAATGTTTCCCCTTTTCTAGGTCTCCTCTTTGGAAACCCCCTATCCCCTCCCCCTCCCCCACCTCTATGAGGGAATTCCTCCTCCCACCTACCCGCCCACGCATCCCCATATTCCCTCCTTGACATTCCCCTTTACTGGGGCCTCTAACGCCCTCAGCCCCAATGGCCTCTCCTCTCTCCCTGATGGCCAACGAGGCCATCTTCTGCCACATATGTGGTCCAAACCATGGGTCCATAGATGTGTATTCTTTGGTTGGTGGTCCAAACTCCAAGATGACGGGGGGAGGTTTAGGCCCGTTTGTTGCTCCCTCCATGGGGCTGCAAACTCCCTCAGCTCCTTCAGACCTTTCTCCAACTCCTCCATCTGGGACCTCACTCTCAATCCAGCGGTTACTGTAAAGTGAAACTTGGGCATTCTGAACTTTTGGGCTAATATCCGCTTATCAGTGAGTACATAATACTACCTGAGGACCCAGCTATACCTCTCCTGGGCATATACCCAGAAGATGCTCCAACATGTAATAAAGACACATGCTCCATTATGTTCATAGCAGCCATATTTATAATAGCCAGAAGCTGGAAACAACCCAGATGTCCCTCATCAGAGGAATGGATACAGAAAATGTGGTACATTTACACAATGGAGTATTACTCAGCTATTAAAAACAATGACTTAATGAAATTTGCAGACAAATGGATGGAACTTGAAAATA
Organism: Uromys caudimaculatus; assembly: GCA_028551405.1. Classification (NCBI taxonomy): domain Eukaryota; kingdom Metazoa; phylum Chordata; class Mammalia; order Rodentia; family Muridae; genus Uromys; species Uromys caudimaculatus. The sequence goes on from CM052719.1 coordinate 30,459,811, forward strand.
TCATCCTGAGCGAGGTAACTCAGTCACAAAAGAACGAACAGGGTATGTACTCATCCCCAAGACTTTATGATTGTCACTGTTTCCTGCAAAGAGAAGCTTTTCTGTTGAAGGCTGAGAGTAGCACTGAGTTGTAATAACACACTAGATATCAGCTTTTCCCTTAGATCAACCCCAGTATTCCTGGATCTTTTTAAGTACTTCATCAAACATATGTTCTATGAAGTTTTCTCCACGTTATTTTTTGTGTGTATCAAAGTTTTGTTTTAGCAAACACAGTTTATAACAACCAATAAAACAGTTTTAAGGAAGTAATTTCCAAATACCTTTACCATGTTTAGCTCAATGTCATCCTGCAATTAACTCTATCATTTCATGTTATAAGATTATACTACACATTTGTACCAAGCGCCAGGGACAACCTGTAGAGAGAATCTCTTATAAGCATCACCTGTCAGTTAAAATGCAGATAGTCAATGAGCTGGGACAGGAAATAGGAGGTAGAGCATTGACAGGAAGAGAGAGAATTCTGGGAAATAGTGAGTGTACAAAAGAGAGATTCGAGAGAGAGAGCTGTAGGGGATGGACATAAAACCATCAAGGAAATGAACTCAGGATAGAATAAGGGAAATTTGAGAAGACATTGAGTGAGACACTCAATGAGGGAGACTGAGGAAGACGGGAAGAGAGAAGTGATCAGGGACTGAAGAGAGATAACTAACCAAGTGGTAGATACAGAATAGTTTGAATGGGTTAAATAAGTTATGAGCAAGTCAGAAAATGAACCAAAGCTTGAGGTCAACACATTTAATAATAATTAGCCTCAGAGTTGTCATTCCAGGAGCAGGACTGGGAAGAAAAAACAACAACCTAATTAGCATACCTGATAGTATAAATCCCAGACCTGTCAGTCATTTATTTGTCATAAGTATTATATAGCACATTTCAGTAGCTTATAGCTTGTATAACACTTGATTACAAGATAATCTTAATTATTTTGCCAATGTTTTGGAGACACATGAAGTATATAATGGCTTTAGAGAAATTTGGTTCTCCTTAGTATTTAAGAAGTACTGTATCAATCTGAAAAAGAGGACATCATATTTGACTATATTTGTAAACTAGACTCATTTAACTTTTGGGTACAGTTTTGTCTTAGCTTCTTTTCTGTTGCTATTTTATAATATTTGAGTCAAAAGAAGTTGTTGTTTGTGGTGGTGAGAGGGAGAATTTATTTGACTTCTAATTTCAGGTAACAATCTATCACTTAGAAAGTCATGGTGGAAACCATGGAGGAATTCTGCATACAGTTAATTATCTTGCATATACTTAGAAAGATTTCTTACATAGCCCTGACCTAACTGCCTAGAGACAGTGACATTCACAGTAGGATGCACCCTTCAACATCAGTCAACAATCAAGACAGTCTCTTGCAGACTTGACTAGAGGCCAGTTTAATTGAAATTACTCTTTTGCTGATAATCTTTCTTTCCAGGTTGCTTAAATTGACAACATAAATTAACCAGTACAGCATTAAAACGTGCTAACAAGATATTTTGAAGAAAATAGTTTCTTTGCTGTCATAAATATGCACTGAAAACAATTGAATAATCACTTGAGCCACTGCCTTTAGGTCCATCAGTATACTAAAGATGTGGCTTCATTTTCCTTGAGCTGAAGACAGCTAATGATTGTGATTCTTGAGGTAGGTCTTTTCCTGCAAGATTAAGAAATTGGTAGCTGGGCAGTGGTGGCACACGACTTTAATCCCAGCACTTGGGAGGCAGAGGCGGAGGCAGGTGGATTTTTGAGGCCAGCCTGGTCTACAGAGTGAGTTCCAGGACAGCCACGGCTACACAGAGAAACCCTGTCTCCAAAAAAAAAAAAAAAAGGTGATTGACAGGAAAAGGTGATTGTCACTTTAGGACTTCATGTTTACCCTGCTCAACCTCTTTAGGAAGCATGCTGATGTCAGGTATCTTTGCTTGTTTCTCCTCCTTCCACAGGTCTGTAACCTGCACCATAGTTTTTTGTTTCTCTGTCTTCTTTTTATTCTCTGCATATTTTCCCACATGTATTTATATTTCCTACCTCATCTCTTGGCATCATCTCTGAACTTGTAAAGACACCTAATGGAACGAGGATCAATAAGTAATCTATGATGTGTAGTAATCGTTTCAGCTTTAATGGGGAAGAAGTTGCCCATTGATTATCCTCATAGACATTAACTGAACATGTTCTTTGCAGCAAAGGAGATTGTCTTGATACTGAAAACACAAAGATGAATAATATACATTTTAAAATGATATTTTGAGATTATAATACAGTTACATTATCCCCTCTTTCCCTCCTCCAAGCCTTCCCTTGTACACTCTCCCTGCTCTCTCTCAAATTTGTGCCTTTTTCTTTGACTGTTGTCTTATTTTTATATACATATATATATATATATATATATATATAAAACATATGCATATGTATTTTATATATACATATGTACATATGTTCTAGAATATATAATTACAACATGCTAAGTTTGTTTAATATATATAATACATTTATGTATATACAAATATGTATATGTGTGTATAAGTTTTTTTTTTTCTGGATGACCCATTTAATATTAGACAGACAATTAGTGTGCTTTTCTCTGGGAAAGGCAATTTCTCCTATTCTCATCATTTCTTAGTTCCCTGCAGTTTCTTGTCTAGGCTTGAGAACACCTAAACTTTCAACTTCTGCATTATCATGTCTACTGGTGCTGTCTTTGTATAGGTCATGTTTCTGTCAGCCATGTTGCTGAGGATTCATGGGTATAGCTTCTTTTAAGTTATACAAAAAGTTCTGATCTTACAAAAAGTTCTTCTTCTTAGTCTTTTACAATTTTTCTGTCTCCTACACAACACAACAAGGATCCCTGAGCCTTAGGTGTAGGGGCTGTGTTGTTAGATGTGTCAGGCACTGGCTTTCATAAAGCTGTGTTTTGATTGGTTGTAGTTTTCTGTAAATGGTCTATATCTGTGACCAAAAGGAATTTCTTTAATGGGGGGTAAGAACTACACTTATTTCTGTTCATGAGGATAAATACTTAGAACATAGCTATGGATTATTCTAGTTTAGGAAAATAGCTTATAGGTTCTTCTCCAAGATCCATGACTTTGCTAACTTTGGATAGTTTACTAGGTTTCCAGCCCCAGGCATGATTTTCCTCTTGTTGAGCCGCCTTAAGTCCAATTAGGGAGCTGTTGTTTACTGCCAGGTTATGAGTGCCACTATTGTACTGTTAATGTTATCATGACATGGTGATTGTTGTTGTAATTCATAAGGATCATAGCTGTGTAAGATGATTGGTTTCCCCTCTGTTTTAGAAGCTTGCATGGTACCTCTAGTACTATGAAAGCTAGTTCTCAGGGAGGTTTTCATGTCAGGTCCAGCTTGGGTCCTCTGGGTACTTCGATGTGCAAAATGTCTTTAGCAATGGGAACTATACTATATTTTATATGCACACCCAGACTAAAATAAATTATAGATCTTTCTTGGTAGGTAAATAATCATATGATTCCTTACAAATTTCAGACATCCTTACTGGCACTTTATCTTCCTCCCTCCTTCTGTCTGCATTTTTATCCTCATTGAACTCTGAATACACTATATGAATTGGACCAGGAAATTAACAGTTATAATACGCTGTAGGGTGAAAAAGTAAACTTCCAATGGAATACCATTAAAGTCTCGAGGATTATAGAAGCATCAGCCAACCAGTAGAAATTATAAAAAAAAAAAAAAAAAAACCACCCCAAAACCTTAAGTATTAGTAGGAGTTATATATCAGTGAATGAAATAAACATAGATGGCCCTTCTTAAGTGATACACTTAGGCTCTTGCTTTATGGGAGGTATTTATATAAATAGACAGATGGCAGAGGAACATAGCATATTAATTAAATGATTAAGTTGGACTGTTTGGACATGAGTACATATGTAATGTATGGCAATATGTAGATTAAAAAACTAATAACGAATAAGAGTCCAAGTTATGAATGGTTTAGCACTCCAGCTAAAAGGTTCAGCCATCTCCTGAAAAAAATCAAGGATAAACAATGTTAGTCACTAATGGGATAGGGTTAGGTTTGTATACAACTATGCCATTGGTTATAGAACCCAGAGTTCTTTTGAAAAATAAGATTTTTAAAACCACGTACCACAGTATAGGTTATAAAGAGAAACTGAAAACTTACAATAACTGGCAGAGAAGGTGAAATGGTTGCTTTCTCATGTAAGTAGAGTGAAATCTTGGAAAGACAATAACTTTGATGGAGAACTCAAGGGATGAGTTTGGGGATGTGTTTACGTGATTTGGCATGTGTTTTTCACGTGTTTTCTCTGTGTAGTAGGTAAAGAACGGATAGCAGAAGATGAAGAAGAAGGTGGCATTGAGCAATCAGTAGGGAAAACAGAGAGACTCATTGTAGCTCTGGCAGGAAGGACGATCTGACTTGAAATCATTATAATAATTGCGAGACACATTAAAAGTGTGATGAGGCTAGCGACCACTGATTTACGTTAGGAACTGTCTGTGCATATGGGCTGCATTTTATAGTAACATTATCCTTGATCTTGATTTAGAGAAGCTAACAGTTGGACTCATTAAGGCTTTGATTTTGCCATGTGTACTCAATGAAATGAAAATATAGGAAGACATATAAAGATGCTGTCAAGAGACTGGAGGGAGTTCTGCCCACTGAAATCTAACCCAGATGTGGCAGAGGTAATACTGCAGGATTTGGATTGGGAGAACATAGGAGGGTCAGTGGCTGGTAATCGTGAGATGATGAAGAACAGGTGTGGTGAGAAGTGACTGAGAGGCCTTGGCAACTGAGATGTGCTTGTGAAAAGTTGGTTGTATAGACTTGTAATTTCATAAATGTGGGATTGTTGTGGCTCTCCCTTGGTTATAGATAGGCCTTAAGATCACTTAAGATTGTGGGACTCAAGGAAGTATTTATTTTGCTCATGGACTTCAAGGGAAGGTCATTTAAAATCTAGGATGTAAAATGTGATTATAAAGATCATAGAAGTCTTCATAAAACTCATAATCAGAAATACCAAAAGTGTCGATTGATGATGTTGTGTTTTAGTTATGTGATTTCAGTTTCTTCCTACTACTCTATTTTTGATGTTTAGTGATATATGTAAATTTCTTGAAATTTGAATACCTATGCATATTTCTGTACTGTATTTACATAGTAAGCCTGTTCTTTTAAACACGTACATATTGTGATTCTGTGTACAAAATTTAGAAAATAGAGATATTTTCATAGGAATGAGAGGAGAACAGAAGGCAGTTTTGAGTTTTCTCTTTTAATTGGAACAAATTTGAGAAAATGATTTCCTTTTCTTCTTTGTGATTATAGATTTGGTATAGGAAATTATATATATATGTGTGTGTATATATATATGTGTGTATATATATATGTGTGTGTGTGTGTATATATATCCCCAGGAAATTCAAAGGACAGTGTAGGAATGGGTTGAGTTAGAGAATTCCAAATAGAAATTCCAGTGCTTTCCATTGGTTTCTTCACCATTGATGAATGTTGGCCATGGAAGGATGGAATTAAGAGAAGGATAATATTCTCAGACACCAGTATGGAGGCTTTCATAGAGTATCAGCATTCTCTCAAACTAATGGTGTCTAATACTCCCAGTCCTCTGTTGTGAACATGTCTGCCTTTAATTTTCCTTCTGTGACTTTATTCTCTACCCTCTTCATTATCTGAAACATGGAGGTATTTTGGTCTCTCTTCATTGTTCCACTTTATAATTCATTCAGTTTGTCTATTAATTTCAACTCTGCAGACTTGCTTTTGTAAATACCTACAGAAAACTGAAAGGTCAAACAGGCGTTGTTGTTACAGATTGTATTTGACAAAGAAAGGTGAAATAAGGAACAATGTAATGCCCTAGGACAGTCACTGCACTAATATTTTACATATTGATCCCCTATTAAAATTTTCCTTTAGAATTTATTCAGATGTATTATAAATATGAAGATATATTTACTTATATACATTATTTAAGTCAGAAGTGTCACAAAGTTTCTAAGTGATACTTCAGGTATCATATTTATAATATATACTAGACATATTAGACATCAAGATTCTAAGCATTAATTATTAATTGTATGGTAACATAATTTGGTTCAATGATATGCTTTGAAGGACTAATTTAATAATTTCATATTGTTATTTTCCAACAAAAATTGTAATTCTTTTGAAAATGACTTGTGTTATATTGGAATTGCTAGATATGATATAAAATCCTTATTAAATTTTAAATGTTATTTAAGCAGGTTAATACAGAACAATCTTTTAATATCTGTTCTCTGTCTAGAACTATTAGCAGGAGCAATCTATCAAGCCAAAAAAAAAAAAGCCATTGAATCTACAAAAGATATCAAATAATTTGCAGATGATTCTGCTTATAAAAATTCTCAGTTTCCTTAAAGAACAAGTATAAGTGACCATATTAACTTAATAAAGTTCTAGATTATAAAATAATATGAAACAACTCTGGTATCTTTTAAACACAAATAATCAAGTGACAAATGACATAAAGAAAACGTTGTCATTCATGATAGCATAAAGATATTTAAGAATAAACTTAACCAAGGTGGTAAATAGTCTATATACAAAACATTTATTAAAGAAATACAAATAAGTTAATGAAAAAATATAACTATATCCATTGGGAGTAAACAGATTGCTATAATCAAACTACTCAAAGAAATATACAAATCAATACAATCAATACTCCAAACTATACTTTTTTTCTGATAGAAACACAATTTTAAAACTTAGATGAAACTGTAAATGATCCTGAATTGCCAAACAAATCCTGAGGAAAAATAAAGTTGAAGGTATCATTCTTCTTAGTTTAGATTTATATTACAAAGCTATTAGAATTAAAGTGTGCTACTGGCATAAAATAGAAATATAGACAAATAGAAAAGAATAGAAGTCCAAAAGTAAGCCTTATACCTAATTTTTATCCAAGACACTGAGGAGATACAATGGAGAAAATGCGGGCTGACAGGATAGGGAGTTTCCAGGGGGCAAAACCTGGAAAGAGGATAACATCTGAGATGTAAATAAGGAAAATATCCAATAAAAAAAAGTCTTGGTGGTTGATAAGATTTAAGAATGTTCCAGAATTATTAACCGATAGTGTGTCTTTATCTCCACATCTGTTACAGTTTGGATCTTGAAAGTCCATGATGTCCATCTGTTAAATGTTTGATTGCCGAGCCCGTGGGAGGTGGTGGGACATTTCTCAGGTGAGGCACAGTGTGAGGAAGGGAGGTCACTGTGTTGTGCCTTGAGGAGTGTATGCAGACCTTGTCCTTTCTCTCACTTTTTGCTTTCTGCTTTCCATGAGTTCAGCCATTTTGCTTGTCATTTGTCCCTCTGTGTGTGGCCAAAGGGCCCAGTGCATTGAACCAACAAAGCATGGTTCTAAATCTTCTTATAAGTCATTTTTTGGGCATTTCAGGAAAGAAAAGAAAGCTAAATAACACAGTTTTCAAATCAGTATTTTCCTTTTGACTGTATCTTATAGCACATTATCACTTTCCAGTTTTTACTTTTGTGATTTTTGAGTTTTGCTTACTATTGCCTTTCTAAAATAAAATGTATTGGTTTGTTAACTAGGATGTTCTCATCCCTCAGTTATTTTAGTTTCTGCAAAACTGTAATGATGTTTACTGAACATTTTAAAGGTTGAAATCCTCTTACTGAATTTACATGATTATTAAGAATCACTTGCAACAAACTGCTCTTCTTTATTCAGTATGCTTGCAAGATTAATATAGTTTCTTGATTCTGTACCAGGGTCATCTTTTCTTTTTCTTTCTCTCTCTTTTTTCTTTGACTTTTATGCAAATGAGCTGAATAGCAGGCTTATTAGAAAATTGTACTGCAAGCAATTTTAAGGAATGTGTTTATTTTCATATTAAGTATGCCTGAATAGGTAGAATGTTTTTTTTAGTTCAGTTGACTTTCAAGACCTCTTTCAGAAGGGCAATGTTGAAGTCCTTTCTTTTCGCCAAGACTTTATGATAGATTATATGCAAACTGTTCTGCTTTAGGTCATCTGTAAAATGCATTAATGAAAACACAACTTGACACCCTCTGTGACAAGATGTTCTGCCTTAATTAGTATGTTCAGGTCCAAAAACTCTTTGCATACCAAGCCAACTCAATTTTTGTCTAATTTATCTGGACTTAGGAACACAGTTTCTTTATTTAATTTTATTTTTCTTCCTTGGCATTGAGTAACCATTCAGGGGGCAAGTGAGGCTTCTTCCTGGTGTGAATTGGAGGGCGCCTTTACTTCCCAGGGATAGCATTTATTAACTCTAAACATTTTTTTTTTTATCAGAATTCTTTCCTCCCCAAAGAAGACAATAATATTTTTCTTCTAATAATTGCAGGCAGGGGTAGTCTGTTACTTTGTGTTTCTCATGTTCAGATTTGAACTGAAAAAAATTGGAACAGATATGATGTCTCCTGTATACTCAGGATATTCAGGCTAGATTTACTAAGCCATAGTAGAAAGCAAGAAAAATCTTATTTGATAAATTTAACACACATATTAGAACATTACTGTAAAAAAAGGTGTACATAATACTTAGAGCTGAACACTGTCTAGGTTGGATAAAGAAGAGTAAATTGTGAAAACAAAAAGTAGCTTGGGTTACAGGTGTTAATTATGGAAAACTGATTGGGAAGTAAATGTCAATTGGCTTATATTGCCTCTACAGATTTCTGTTGACCTTGACTCCTTCTGTTTTGTGTTAGGAATGTCTTTCCTCTTCTTCATACAGGGGCAGCAACTTGTTTATCAGAGTTTTCTTTCTTTCCTGAAGAGGTAGGAAGGTTAGAGCTTCCTTTTATATTTTTCCTTTTCTAATGTCTCTAACTTAAAATAGCCAATATGCCAAAGTGGCATATTTTGATCCTCTAAATAAGAAAAGAGTTATAAAATTGCTCTGATTATTTGAAAAGTAGAATAACTTTGACATTTGGAGAACATTATTTCATCAGTAACTGAGAGAGGAGACAGAAAATCAGGAGGCATCATATCCCTTTGAAATGTTAGGTTTCCACAAAGCAGTTGACTAATAATTACTGTTATTTAAAAATTAGCCAGCACAAAATAGCTTAGACCACTATGGTTGACCAAAGTAGATTAACAAAAATAAGTATGGTTTAATAATTCTTTCTATTGAAGGTATGCACTATGAGTTTGGGGCTTCACAGAAAAGCATTAAGAAACTCCAAAATAAAACCTTTAGTAATAGGATTCAGTTAATTATCTCCTTCTTAGTTTGCTTGAAATGTAGTTTCTATAACCATGCTATCTTGATAATGCTATGTAAGAAACAGACAGACATGTTTAGAGCTTTTAACAATTCCTAATTTATTCTTGGTCAGCTAGAGGATACAAGGGAATTGCTTGATTAGGAAGAGCTTCAACCATATATTTGGAAAATAATGAGAAATGTGGAACGTAGTGAAATAAAGATAAGAGGGGTAGGTGGGGAGAATAAAACAGTAAGAAGAAGCTATTTCTGAGACAGAGTAGAGCATCATTCACTCGGTCCACAGGAATCCTGGCTAGACACTACTATATTAGTATGTTATGCCAGAAATGTGACAAACACATTATGGCTTTCCATTATGTCAGAATTTATTGAGCACAAAAGTTTTCTGATGTTTAGCTGTTTCAGTGATAGAAATTTGTCTTATAACCTCCCCTACCATGGTAGCCTAGTCTGAATTAATGAAGGTTCTTTTATTCCAATATGAAATGCTAATATTAACTCTCATATTGCACACTGCACAGCACACAATAAATCTCTATCATCTATCCATCTATCTATCTATCTATCTATCTATCTATCTATCTATCTATCTATCTATCTATCTCTATCAACCATCTATATATCTACCTATTCACCTGCCTATGCATCATCTTCTCTCTCTCTCTCTCTCATTGTCGTCATCATCATCATCATCATCATCATCATTATCGTCATCAGCATCATCATCATAATCTATCTGCATGTGTATGGCCTACAGAATGAATACAAATTAAAGATGCTGCAAATGAATTCAGGTTTCATAAGTGACCTGGAAAAGAGTCCTTGTTGCTAAGATAACAAACCAGAGCAGTTTTTGGAGGGAGCTGATTCTGGTTCTAGGTTTGAGAACGAAGCTGAGATTAAATGGCAAGGTAAAAAGTTGAATCAGGTCCAGAGAAGGAAATAGATCAGGATCCAGAAACAACATGCTAGTTCTATGTCCAAACGGGCAAAGTATGGCATGGACAGGCACAGGAGAAGATCAAGTCAACAGTAGGGGATCCAGTCTAGCTGATGCTCTAGGGACAGCCTGGGAATCCTTTGCTTAATAGGTGTCTATTAGTTTATGAGGTACAAGTGAGAGAGATCATCATGTTCTTGGTTTGCCATGGCCAGTAAGTTCCTTCTGTCCCTGCTATAAATTTTAATAAGCCTAGGTGTCTCTACAGTCTCGATTTACCACTTACCAACTTATAGGGTAACTCCATTTCTACTCCCAGAAACAAGCCATTTATAAACCTATGTTGAATGGCTGATGCCTGACAGATGGCCCTGAGTCTGCTCCATGACCATAGTCATCCTCCCTCAAAAAGGAGTCAAAAGATGCTCATGAAATAGAATCTACCAGGGCATTGCACATATGCAGTAAGTTTAAGTAGGACATAATTTGATAGCAACTTTTGCCCACCATTTCATACTAATATGTTTTAAGATAGTGTCCAAACGTCTAAGTATCAAGTAACAGAACTATAATCGGGATGTAAATTAGAGGAAGATTTCCTGTATGAGGTAGTCTGTACCTTTGAATTATTTTAATCAAGATAGTTCTCACTTTAAAAATCTTAATCATCCCCGTATGTGTTTGAACTGAATTCTCAGTCTTTCTGATAATGAGGATACTAAAATATGACCTAATTTCTCCAATGAACAAATACTCCCATGAGACAGAATTTTAAGAAAGAATGGCAGAGAAATACTGCTTAGTGCAGGACAATGGAGTCAGAAACTTTTTAAAGCATCAGATACAAGTGTTGCAGCAGTAGTCAGATAGGGATTAACCAGTAACTGGGCTCACAATGATTTTGAGAATTGTTTCTACCTTTATGTCTCAGTTGATTCTCAGGCCTTTGGAATGATGTTTGCACTATTTTGCAATGCGTGCATATGTACATACATACATACACATACATACATACATGTATATATACACAAACACATAAACTGAACTTCTGATTAAAGTAAACTTATATTCTTTTTCATCGTTTTATCAGTGACCTCCATATGATAGAATAGTAGACCATGAAGAAACTGGGTCCTTTGTCTTGAATAACTTTCATTGAATAAGATCTGGCAGTCTGTAGCAAAAAGTGGAAAATTATAGTAACAGGAGTAGTGAACTCATATGAAGGGCATAAAGAATTTTAGATGCACAAGTGATGCCTTACTCTACTGGAAATAGGTTCAGGTTTAACGCTCAGGCTCTCAATACAGACGTATTATTTAAATTATAAAGGCAGAGATTTTCTGTAACCATCCGTATTAGTGCCTTCTATTGTAGATGAGGGTGTCTATGGCAGATGCAAATTGTTGGCTGGGGTCTGAGTGCCCATTTGATCATTATAGTATGCACTGGGAGGATCCAAATGAAGAAGAATAAGCAGAAATCCTGAGCTCAGCTAGACTTCATCTGCAAGTTTAAGAATCCTCTCCTTCTCTGTCTGATGAAACTGGTCTCCACCTCACTGAGAATCCTGTGACAACCTGGCAGGAGAAAGCAACTTTGCAAGAAGAAGCAATTTCTCCTAATGTGCTATACAACCACACTTCATTGCTTCCAGATTTTAGCATGCCCCAAGGAATCAATTACAGAGTCTGGGAAATGGCTGATACGACAGCAGAAAGACAAGATTTTGCAGAGAATTTTTTTTTTTTTACTAGTCTGTATTATCAAAAATCTGGAAAAATATAGAGAGATTTTTGAAGGCTGTTCTACCTTCCCTAGATCAAGGAAAGAGAAACATGGTTTAGAGCTGGGGTTGGCTCTTCTGTTCAAGTGCCATCACCAGGGATTTTATACACCCTCCACTTAGTTGTGTGGAGGACTGAGAGTTTGCTTGCTTGCTCAATCTGTGACTGCGTCCACGAACTAATAAAGGTTTAAATCAAATGATGTTGGGTGCCATTTACTTTTCTACTTATTACAAAGGAAGAAACCCTACTGAGGAGAAACATGAAACATCATAATCAACTAATGAAAAAATAGTCCATTCAAAAATGTTTTTTGTGTTCTTTGTTTCTAACTAGCTCCCAGGTAGTCAACTTCTGCAAGTGCAACTAAAGTTTCATATGTGATGAGACCAGAGTGAGTGTCCTGAGAAGAGTCTTAGCATAATGGGGAAACTGATAGTTTCTAGCTCATCTTTGCCAGGGTAAAAACTGTCAGTCAGGAGAGAGAGAGAGAGAGAGAGAGAGAGAGAGAGAGAGAGAGAGAGACTATGTGTATGTGTGTGTGATTCTGTTCATTTGAGAGAGGAACCTCACCATCAAAGAGAGTATTTCCTCTGAAGGTTGATCTCAGCTTTTCTCTGTTTTTTTGTTTGTTTGTTTGTTTGTTTGTTTGTTTGTTTTTTAGGGGGCAGTGTATAAGTGGGTTTCAGCCTCATTCTTGAGTTCTAGGCTATTTATGAAGGGATTGCTGCATATGGACAGTTGCTACATAGACTTTCGTTTTAAAAAATGAAAAACATAACTGGAAGACTCAATGTGAGTTGAGGTCACCTCCATGATTTGACTTTCAAAAAAACGATTTTATTTTAAATTATGCATTATGCATGGGGTGGGTGGAGGGCATGTGCTCCTGAGTACAGTTGCCTTTGGAGGCTAGAAGAGGGTATTAGATCCCCTGGAGCTAAAGTTCCAGGTGGTTATGAGCTTGGAACCAAACTCTGGTCTCCTGTCTATACACATATTTCGTTTGTAGCTTACTACTTTAAAGACGGTGGTTCTCACAACATTGCTAGACTCCCACTTGTCTCTCCTCAGCTCCAAGGGAATGTTGATTCCACTTCCTTCATCTTCCTTAGGAACCCTCTCCAGACATCAGCTAGGCAGTGGCAGGCATGTCTCGTTTGTTTCTCATCCTTTAGGGATTATTGACTTGTTGTTTCACGTATTTTCTCTGCCAGTTTAACCGATTCAGTCTAGAGAGCAAATGGAGAATTCTTAACCTATCTTACATAGAAGGAAAAACATTGTACACTAATGTTGGATAGTCATATTTATATAAATTTGGAGGCCACTCAGCTTTAGTTTAGAGTTTTGAGTTTGTTGTTTAATCAGGAATAGTCATCAGTGCATTGGTCTCTGTATTTACAATATGAAATAGTGACACCTTCGTTGTAAGCTTTTTGTATTTTAGGAGAACTGCCAATGAAAAGAGGCTCTAGTTTTAAGTTTCAATCCTCTTTATTATTTAAAAAAATTGTTATTCTTATTTTATGTTCATGATCATGGTGGCTGCATGTATATATGTATACAACATGTGTGCCTGATGATTACAGAGGCTGAAATAGGCTATTAGATCCCATGGAGTTCAGATGGTGGTGAGCATCCATATTGGTACTGAGAACTGACCTAGTCCTCTGCAAGACCAGCAAGTTTTCTTAACTCCTGAGCTAGTCTTCTATTTATAAACACAACAAGAAATGTTCAAGCATACATTAACATTTAGCTTTAGGATCAAAAGTGTTTGTGGTATTGTTCTATGAGACATGATTTCTAGTACAGAGGTCAGCAGGGTATATTTCCTCCTCCTCGTCAGTCCTCAACATGAAGAGAGTAAGAAACGTTCATTGTAGATACTGCTACAAAATACAAAGAATGAGGATTAGTTATTTATTGTTTGATTTTTAGAAATAGAACTGACTATTTAACAATTTTAATTGTTTTGTCTCCCTGGGGTTTAGCTGACCTAAATAATAATATAATGTAGTTAACAAAATTATGTCTCCTTGAATACTGCCAAATGATGTTGTTCAAAGTGAAGAAATGACTAGTTTCAAATTTCTTTAATAGCTTTAAAGTGAAAAGGTCTGAATAACTCAATGAATAATGCTTGTTTCTTTCCTTGATTTGTCCACTTGTTAAGGAATTCATGCATGTGTCTGTGTGTGTGTTGTGTTGTGTGAATGTTTATGTGCATTCACGTTTGTAAATGGGTAGGCACAGGCATGAGGGTTGGGAGTATGGATACATGAGGGTGCATATTCTCAGAACACATGAGGTTAATGTCAAAAATTGTCCTCGATTTCCCTGTCACCTCATTCAACGAGACGTGGTCGCTCATTCAAACTCAAAACTCTGCTCTGTGGATTTCCTGTCTCTGCCCTTCTATGCCTGGAATAACCAATTAGGAGGCTCTGTGGAAGACTACACAAGACACACACTCTGTGTGACTTTCCTTTAACATGCTCAGAGTTGGTCAGTAGCCTTGAATCACTCTCCTATTTTCTGCTTTCTCAGCTGTAAAATTGGAATGTTAACAGTGACAGATACTAAGAAGATAGAGATAATGACTGCCATGCCATCCTGCTAATATCAAACAATAAAATATTATAAAGGCAAGACTATCAGCATCCTTTATTTGAGAAAGCACAAGCTAGCTACTCCCATCCTTAGGAGTTGAGAAATAAACACATTAGCAATTAAATGCTGACTTAACTGTGAGAGCAAATCCCCTTGGTGGAAGATTTCTCAGTTGCATTTCAGCAAATGATGAGCTCGTGTTCTGCTGCATGTATTCGAGAACACTTTCCTGTTACTATACCCAGTGATAATATAACATTTTTCATGAGAAATGTCATTCTTCTATTTTTCTTTAAGTGCGCAATTGCCTATTTCCTACCAAGCAAATGTTCTTTTAATTTCATTCTTTGACTCTATGTGATGTATGACTCAGAAATACTTTAGTGTACTTGGTAGCACACATAAAGTCAGAAGCATTTTATTTTTCACCACTTATCCTAAATGTATATGTGATGGGATCCTTCTGTTTCCTATAAGCTGGGAAACGGCGTGACACTGCTTGCTGTGAAATGATGACAAGCGAGCTACCATCAGCCTATTTGTGCAAAATGATGGCTCTTCCCCTCCTGAGTTACTCAGAGTAGATGAAGAAAATATGATCAGACAGAAAGAAACCTGCTGGATCCTGAAGATCAACATACGGCCTAACGTGTAACTTGAGTGCCTACTTTAAAATAGTTGCTAATTTGTCTTTCTCTTCTGGATCTTGGAAATATTGTGTAGTGGGAATTTACTTTTTGTGCTACATGTCTGTTATGGCAATAATTCACATTAACTTGATTCATTTCCACCTAAGATCCATTGTCGACAGTTGATTTTTGAAGCATGAGCCACTGAATAAATGAACAGAAAGGCATGTGTAAATGCGTGATGTAGTCTACACAGATATCCAAATTAAAATTAACCCACAGGCAATACCTTTGCATTTGTGATTAATGAACTCCTTAAGCCCCTCCAGTTTAGGCAGCCAGATCAACACCATGCAAGTATATAACACAAATGCCTTCTAAGTTCATGATTTTCCCCTGAATGATAGACAAGTAGAGAAATGGCCAATTAAACTACATTGTTTTTCATCCGTGCTGATGACTGCCCCCGCCCTTGCCCTCTTTAAAGAATTCTTCACAGGCTCTGGGTTTAGATTGTCATCTCAGGGCATAAGTTTGTAGCTAAAATGAAAAGGGATAAGAAAAAATTCTGTATATTAGACCCTGAAGAGGTTCAAGTTTAGTCCCACACTCCTACTAAAATCTATTACAGAAAAACTCAGCTATATCATAAATTTCTTATAGAATTCATCATCCAAATATGTTTTTTTTTCTGATTTTGCTTCATGCCATTGCAGAATGTCTCAGTTCAGAGAGAAATTGTGCCTGCTGTAATAGATTTACAGTACAGTAATGTGAATAAATGTTCTAGTGATGTCCGTTATTTTTGATTTTAGATTTATGCATTAGCTCTAACATTTTAAAAGTAATTTTCCCTCCCCTAGGAGAGTTATGATCATTGCTAAGCTACTGTAGACATCTAGAGACAGTGATGAACTCTCATAATGAACAGTAAGGGGCCCCATATGCCAGAAGAAATACTTTTTTTTCTGTGAAGACATTATATAGCTACAGGCTAGAGCCAAATCTTTAGCTCTTCCAGCCTCCATGTCGCTACTGAGATAAAGTAGAAAGAGGGCATAATGAATCTGTTTCTAATAAACAAAAGAGTGCTGTGTCTGTTTCTAATAAATACAATTTTAGAATAAAGCAAGAGCCAAATTCAGTGCCAACTGAAATTATAATTATGACGAAACCTCTTTTAAGGGGAGATGGAACGGATCATTTACAAGCTAGCTTTGGACACACTAAAGTGAAAAAAAAACCTGTCCAAATCCTACTACAGGGATTTGAACTCTTCAAACACCCACGATTGATTTGCAAGCTGGCAGCTTTGAATTCAAAGGCGTGCTACCTTTCAGGTGCAAGTGGCAAATGAAAATTGCAGTTTGAGAAATAAACAGAGTGCTTATAGTAAACAGGTGGCTTCTGTTCAAAAGAAGATTGCTGGGGACTCTTTTATGACCACGTTGATGCTATGACATATTAAGTGGGGTTTGTCACTTTTCCATCTGGTCTAAACAACTGCTGGAGGCAGAACCCATTTAGAAAGTGGCACACACCATCCAGATGCTTCTCCATGTCTCATAAATAAAAGGGCAAATCATGGCTTCCTTCTGTTTTATTAAGTCCAATTTATGAGGATTGGGTCATTGTTCTATTAGGCAGTTGTCCACGGAATATGGCTTTTAAGAAACTTGTTACCTGATATGATCCTTTTAAGGATTTAAAGTGCTAATAGAAAAATTGTGAAGTTTATAATTGTTTGATTATACTTGAGCTAAAGGACTGTGCGTGATAAAAAGCACTTCTTA
>CM052719.1:30485495-30496179 GCA_028551405.1 Uromys caudimaculatus
AGCTCATAGTAAAATAAGACATACTGTATGGATACTTCTCTTTCAGAGCTTGTGAACATTGTCATATCTCGGTCCATTTGAGTACCAAATTGCATATGATGGTACCTACGGGACAGATTGTATCTTACATTTGCTGAGTCTTCATCAGATTTTTCTTTTAGGTTCATAGACCTTCACCAATAAAAAGAAGCTTAAAGAAAAAAAAAAAAAAAAAAAGATTTCAATATCTGTACTTGAGAACAAGGATCACCATTCTTCAGAGAATAGAAGATAACAATTGTTGTGAAGTATATTACTTTATTGTTAATTTCCTCCCTACTGAGGATGTGAGTGGAAACAAGATAAATATAAAAATAGTACATTTTCCTCTTATTAGAACAACAAAAAAATCACCCCAAATATTTGATAAATAAGGGAACAATAAATGTGATAATGATAAACAAAATCCTGTTTAAAGCTTGCTTCCTTATTTCCTATATTTCCTAAGAGTATGTGAGCACTTTGTATAGTTTATTTCTTCTGTAGTTTGTTTCATGTTTGGGAAATAAACTACAGAGTCATTCATAAACACCTTTCTAATCTGAGAAGGCTCTAATGTTCTATTGTGTTCTTATATACATTTAATATTACTTACAGTTAGTTATTCTAAGATGCTTTTTATACTGAAAGTCAGGTATATTCCCCAATGCTATGTATTATTAACAGAAATTATCAAATAGTAATGAAATCCACCTCTCCTTATACTTGTTACCAATTATGTTCACCAGGTATTTTTCATTTGGAAAAACACTTTGGAAATCAATTTGGTGCTTTCTCAAAAAATGGGAATAACTCTATCTTAATACCCAGCTATACCACTTATTGGCATATACGCAAAAGATGACTTACTATACCACAGGGTCTCTTGCTAGACCATGTTCATAGCAGCTTTATTTGTAATAGCTAGGAACTGGAAACAGCCCAGATGCCCCTCAGCTGCAGAATGGTTAAAGAAAATGTGGTACATCCACACAATGGAATACTATTCAGCTATTAAAAACAAACACATCATGAATTTTGCAGGCAAATGGATGGAACTTGAGAATATCATCCTGAGGGTGGTAACCCAGTCCCAAAAGGACATGCATGGTATGTACTCACTTATAGGTGTATATTAACCATAAAGTACAGGATACCCATGATATATTCCACAGACTCAAAAAAGCTAAACAAGAAGGTAAGAGATATTCTATTTTTAACTAGCCTCCCCTCCCTCTGTGTGTGTGTGTGTGTGTGTGTGTGTGTGTGTGTGTGTGTGTGTCTCAGTGCCTGCAGAGACGAAAAATAGTTTTAGAACCCCTGGCCCTGCAGTTAAGGTTATTCCCCTGAGACAGAGTCTCTCACTGAATTTGTAGCTCTGTGCTTCTGGCTGAATTTACTATCAACAAGACCCTATAACAAGTTTTTTACGTGTGTGTGTGTGTGTGTGTGTGTGTGTGTGTGTGTGTGTGTGTGTATTCTTTCTCTACAGCACTGGGATAAAGGTTGTGTAAGGCTCTTTCTGGGTTTTTACATGGGCCCTGGAGATCTGAACTCAAGTTTTCCTACTATATCAATTAATGCTTTTCCACATCTTCATCTTCAAAGCCCTCACTGCACTTTTGAAGTCACCTAAGGATACCATTATATAATCCTACCCTCGTTCTCATTTCTCTCATGTTTTAGGAGCCACTGATTTCATTTTAGTCTCTATTAATTTTACTGTCCTAGATATTTCACATAAAATGAATCATATAGCAAGTGGCCTTTTGTGTCTGGCTCCTTTCCTTATTCCATATTTAAAAATTTCCATAAAATCAAAACATTGTTCAATAATTTCTTCTATTTAATGTTTGAATAATAGCCCATTGTGCAGATAGCCTATGTTTCTTTGCCCATTCATCTGTTGATAGCTATTTGGATTGTTTTTAGCCTTTGGTTGTTACTAATAATAGCAACAAGAAAATTTGTGTAGTATTCATTTATCTATTTTCAGTTCATTCGATTATGCACCAAGGGCTAGAGTTACTGAGTCATACGGTAATTTTATTTGTTTCCCACGGAAAAAAGTAATTACTTTAAACTTGTACATATTTATGGAGTCAAGGGCAAATGTTTGGTGCATATGCAGAGTGGTGGTGATCAGATAAATCTAATTAGTAGCTCTATCTCCTCTATAGTTATCTATTTTCAGTGTTTGTAGCCTTTATGATCAGATCAAGGTAATTAGTGTTTCCTACTTTATTGCTATCATTTCTCAGGGTTTGTAGCCTGATAGTCAGATAAGGGTAATTAGTGTTTCCATCTCTTTATCACTCATTTCTTAGTGTTTGTAGTCTTGAACTCTTCTACCCCAATCAGTGCTCTGTAGAACTAATTGAACACATTCCGCTTAGCTAAGTCTATTTTGATCCCCATTTTCCAGCCAAATTAATCTCTTTCACACCTTGCCTAGTTTCTAGAGTTGACGCTTGTCTATTTCTACATTAACTCTTTTAGTTTTCTCAAAGGAGTAAGAACATGTGGTACTTTTCTCTATCCTTAGCTTATTTTACCTAGTGTAATGCCATCCAGTTTGGTGCGTATTGGCAGAAATAACAGGATTTATTTTTTAATGAATGAATAAGACCCCACACATCACCACTCCTCACCCGCAAAGTGTCTCTTGGTTCTGACCTCGGATATTGTCAATGGTCTGCAGTAAACAGGAATGTAGGTATCTCTTTGATACATTGATTTTATTTTCTTTGTTTATATGCCTACTAGTGGAATAATTAGATCATACAATAAGGTCTATTTTTAGTTCACTAAGAAATTCATGTGCTGCTTAACATAACATCTATCTGTACTAATTTACATTCCCACAAGCAGTTCTACTTACCACAGAGTCACCAGCATTTATTTATTTATTTATTTACTTATTTTATTTCTTGATTGTAAAAATTCTACCTAGGTGGACAGGAGATGCTGGTGGCATTGATCAGCATTACCCTAATGATTAATGCAGTTGAGCTCTCTCTGTTCTGTACTTGTTTACAATTTGTATACTTTCATTCTGGTATTTAAACCCAGGGTTTCATGGGCTCTGGTACTTGCTACCTAGCCCAGGACTGACAAGAACTTGTAGTAATTCTCTTGTCTCACCCACTCAAATTCCAGGATCACAATGTATGCTCCCAATAGTAACTTGTGCATATCCTTTGGAGAAATGTTCACTCACATAATTGCTCAGTTTAAAACCAGATTTTATTTTCCCAATTGAGTATTTTGAGTCCCTTACATAGTTTATTTAATCCTTTTCTGGAGGATTAATTTAGTCTCACGTGTGTGTGTGTGTGTGTGTGTGTGTGTGTGTGTATTATTTTTATTATATTATATATATTATTTTTATTTTATTTTTTCACTTTACTGATTGCTTTCTTTTGAAAGGTATCATTGTTATAACCTTTGTCAAGTTTCTGCTTGTGCTGCTTGTAATTTTGGTGTGTTATTTAAAAATCACTGTGGACATCAAGTTTTCCTCCTGTTTTCTTTCTTAGGTCTTCCAAAGGAGTGTTTTAAAACCAGTGTAGTTATGTCCTTCTCAGCTTGTTTCAAAATATAGGGATTGTATTTTGAATTTTGAGGAAATATGGTAGAACTATAATGAATTTTTGATGTCCCAAATACAACATGCAATGTGAGAGAGACTCCCCTGTCTCCAATAATAATAGAAAACAAATTCTAAATATTGCTCTGCTCACTGAGGCATATTGTGGAATCTTCAGATTATGTATCAGTTGGACTTCATCTGGCAACAAAAAAACCAGTAAGCTTTCTTGAAACTTGGCTAAAATAATTTTAAAATGCCCTTTGGAGTTCTTTTATATGTCTTTCCAAACCACCACATTATTTCTTTAATTCTGAGAAATATAATACACAATACATTAGAACCTCAATTCCTTATGTGCAAATTACATTTGTCATAGTCTTTGATTAAAGAGACAAAGTAACAGATTTTGAAAGACAATGTTTCATACAACAATTTTAAGTGTTTCCCTATTTTGTTCCGTTTGTTCTTTGTGTGCCTGCTTATTCATATTCATCTCACCACGTATCAGCCACAAAAATGAGCCTGTGTTCAGTAATTTACATGAGAGGGTAATTTTCTGTGTAAACTCATTTCTTACTAGTTAAAGCAGAAGTATAATTATTCAATATTGATGCCAACCTTGGCCTTCTCCAAAGCAATGACTTCAATTACCATTAGGAAATACACTGCACTGCAGGGACATGGCATCTTCCCATGCCTTTAAAACATAGCAGTCATAGAGATCAATGAAAATTTGTCTTCCTGTTTGTCTTTTCTTGATATTTAATAGGAATGAAGGGGAAGAGTGTTTCCTTTTCCTGTATTCTTCTATCTCTACAAATCTCTTAACTTCCTATCCTGTCAACAAATTTTCTGTAGTTTTCCCTGATAAGAAACAGCCAGTCCTTAGCCCTGTGCTATATGCCAGCAGCTTGCCCATTACTGGCCACATACTGATACAATTCGAAAGTAGAGAGCTTAGCCAACTCTGAGCCTAAGAACCTCCATCCATACTCAGCAGCCCCTATGCGTTGAGACCTGACAATCAGCAGGACGAGCAAGGCCTCACATTTTCTTTGCTGCCTTTTGCAGGGGTGTCCAAACCGCATTTCTCTTGATTCTGGTTTCCTGATTTTCTCTTATGTTTAAAGCACTTAGTTTGAAGTCTCAAAACCCTTATTTCTGAGCCTGTTAAGACATCAGTCAGCAACTAAAGTAGCTATTAGAGGTTAAGGTGTAAAGGAGCTCCATGGTATTCTGAGTCCTGAAATGGCAAGTGTCCCTGACAGATATCCCTACCTGTCTCATCTCCCACAGCTCTCACTTACGACAGACTGCCATTTTTTAAAATTAGTAGCATACATCCTCCCAGTCGAGAGTCAGGGGTTGCTGCGCCTTCTGGCTGCTACAAAGTCTTACTCCCACGTTGTCTGCATGTTCAATCTGTTCCCAAGTGAAACTCCCTCACTGGCCTGGGTAATGTGCTGTGTCATCCTCCCCTGGGCTATGAGTATGTGTGACTAATAATCCACTGTCAATGTCTTCTACTCAATATCAGATGTTATGTGTTAAGCTACTCCCAAGACTCAGTGGGTCATAAAGGAGACCTAGAAAAGAGGATCACCTCTCCTTTTCCTTTTTCTTTCTTACATGATACATGAATTTTTTTTAAGATCTTTTGCCCATTCTATTCACATAAACAGCTACAGATGTTTAATATATCCTTAGTCTCAAGGACGGTCAGGGGACAGTAAACTTTTAAAATTTCCACAGTGGTGATATGATTTTATTCTATGTTAACAGTGTTTTCTTTGTCCTTAACATTATAATCAGTGCCCTGCTTCTTGGTTAATTTTTGCAAGTTGTCCAAGGATTGAAAATGAGATTTATTCTTGAGGCTACTTCAGAAGACCATGCTAAACTTTTATTTTTTTAAAAATAACTTTCTATTTTATTCTCCCTTCAATTGCCAACTATTATCTAAAGCACAACTTTCTTGGCTTGCAAACAATGGCTTATCTTCTCCAAGAAAGGCAATATATTTACAGATTTTCAGTGCATATTACATTGATTAAAAGGTGAAGGTGAGGGAATGGCTTGAGCATATATATATATATATATATATATATATATATATATATATATATATATATATAAAATGTGAACTTGGTATGAAACACATTTCATGCATGCTATCTCACTTTATACTTTAATACAGTATAGAGAAGGCTATAATTGCAGCTTGTCTCAAGTTTAGATGTAATAAAATGAAGGTTAACCAGGTTAAGTAACTTGCTCTACAGTTTAATGCTCATTTGTACACAGAGCATCGGTACACAAGAAAGCTGATTCAATCAGTAACGTGCCTGACAGGCAAATATGAGACCTGACTCCAGATCCCCAGGACTCAGATAAGAAGCACTGCACACACCTGAAACTCAAGCACTAGGAAGTGGGGGCAGATTGACCCTTAGAGTTCACTGACCTGCAAGCCAAGCCAGTTACTCAGTTCTGGTTCAATGAAGAAGATCATTTCTCAAAAATTAAAGGGGAGTGACTGATGATCCAAATACATCTCTGGCCTTTGTATGAATGTGCACAAATGTATGCACACACATGCAGACATACACACATATATACACACAAGCACACAAAACACATATGAAACATATACATGCAAAAGAAATTGAGGTTAAACCGAACCAAAGTCATCTGGTTTCAGACCTAATGTATTTCAGTTCTCTAAATGTAACCTGTCTTCATTCCAATCCTCTATTGTATTGATTAGTAGAGGGACTGCCGCGCTCAAGACACAGTGATGCTTCTCCAAATTTAGTGTGCACAAGGGAATATGATTAACCACAGATTTATAGATATGCTTTCACCAGTATGGATGAGTTGTATCACTTAAATTTTACACACACACACACACACACACACACACACACACATGTTTTATATATATATATAAAACACAGATGTAGTTATAAATATGTGTGTATGTGTGTGTGTGTGTGTGTGTGTGTGTGTGTGAGAGAGAGAGAGAGAGAGAGAGAGAGAGAGAGAGAGAGAGAGAGTGAGTGCTAGGCCTCTACTAATGATTCTGACACTGAATCACTCACCATCTGAACAAAATTTAGGACTTCCACTCATTGCTGATAGAGAAGTGTATATCAGGTGTGAATGGCCACAGATAATACCAGTTGTATTCTGGGCATTGTTTCATATACTAAAGATGCAAATGATATATCTCATTGACACTAACCTGATGATACTTCACACAAAATGGACACTGAATGTAGTTTGTACTCTCTCTTTGACGAGAATTGGTGAATGCCAGCTCATTGTGGCGGGACTGAATGTTGGCTAGTGAGTCTGAGGAGCCAATCAATACCTAATTGTATTCCCATGTAAGATCGTCGATTATCTAAACAGTAGAATTTTATCTTCTTGTCAAAATTGTTCCCTTCCATCAAAAATATTGTCCAAACTTATAAATCATCTACATTTTATGTATACAAACAAATCATATTAATTATACATTTGTGTTGAATAAAAAGTAGTTTTTAAACACTTAGTATTTTTCCAATACATAGAGCATGATAGTTAATATGAATGGTTTTTAATTATGCATCTTTATTACAAACTCATATGCTTATGTACTCCGAAAGTTAGTTTCATATGTTATCATTACAATCTGTGTTCTGGATTTACATTACCTGGTCTTTCTTCCCTGTAGATTATACACTAAGATTAGAGAAGTGAATAAAGCAGATGAAGAATTAAGATTTTAAACTACAAAGATGTAGTTATAAACCTCTAAATATCAGAATGAGCAAAACATAGTAGCTTCAATGCTAGATTATAAAGTAGCTTCAAAAGACTTAAAGAAACAAAACTCCATGTTAATGTGGTTTAAAAGAGTTTATTTTTATATATTTCTTACAAATATAAATAGTGAATGAAATGTTCACATGTCACAGGTAGCTCCATAATGCTGGAAAAAATCTATTTTTCTACCAGATTCTAGAAAACTCTTTAACATCACAATGTTCAGCTGAAATAAAGTCGATACAATAATAAAATCTGAAACTGCACCTAGATTCAGAGAGCAAATACATAGTATAAATAAAATAAATTATAAATACATTAGATTTATTTATTTAATTTTGCCATGTCAGTATTCAAATCAATATATCTAATAATTCTATAAGGATATCTGGTGAGGAAACAAAGATATTATGATATATTTTAAAGGTGATCACATTTTATTCTGCTATAGTGGCTAGCAGCTTTTTCTTCAGATATTTAAATAGTAATTTCTATCTTATGGGTCTCCAGGACATATTTTCATAACTGAGTAAATACATATAATGATTATATTGAATTAGAGTATCTTTTATTGACACCTTCCTAGATTCTAGTCATGATTTCCAATAGAGACCATGAGTTTTTATAAAGATGCTTAATACATATACTATTCACATTATATATATATATATATATATATATATATATATATATATATATATATATATATATTCCCACCTTAATATTTCATATACAACTGCAATGAAACAAGTGTGTGTGTGTGTGTGTGTGTGTGTGTGTGTGTGTGTATACTTTGTGGCTCCTGCCCAGTTTCTGTGATACTTGAATTTGGTACAAGTTCAATATAAATAACACTTAACAATGTTATAAAGCTTGGCTTTTATGTGCCCATCAGGTAATAGATGAAAGATATGTTGTAGAAGAAATTTTCATTATGAGAAGAGAGTTTGACAGACTATTCATTTCATGCTTTTCACACAGAGATTATACCCAAGAGTTATGTTTCATAGTCATCAAAACTTTGGAATGTATTTTATGTTTTTAGCTGAAAATAATAACAGTAATTATACTACCAAAAGGAAAATACATTAAAATATTAATGAAATCCAAGCTCATTTGCAATACAAGTTTTTCAATTATTTAAACTATGTATTATTCACTTGAATTCATATAAAAATCTAGGTACCTGTGATAAATGTACTCTAAACTCAATGCTTTGTAAATCATGCAGACACCTATATGTCTAAAAGATTACTTGTGTCAGTCTTTATACTGAGAATTAAGTGTGTCTTCTTTATAAAATGTATCTTTTAAATTCCATGTAAGAAATAAAATCTTCAACACTTCAAATATTGTCAGTAATGGTGGTAAATGTACTTCAGAAGACAAATCTTGTTAGCATAAGATATTTGATTAATTCTAATTAGAAATTATATTGATTAAACCCTGTTTTAAGAGAAATAATCAAGGTTTTCTTTGAACTAATTCTAACTGTTCTATATGATGACAAAGGGATGAAGCCACCTTAAAGAAATATTCCATATGAACAAAGAATTTTCATATGTATAATTTCATTAAAGAGAAAAATATTAAATAGATACAAGGGTGAGTAGGAATCCTTGTCTTGTCCCTGATTTTAGTGGGATTGCTTCAAGTATCCCTCCATTTAATTTGATATTGGCTGTTGGTTTGCTGTATATTGCTTTTATTTCCCAAAGTCATTCTGACCTGGTAAAGAATTTATTTAATTTTTCTGTTGAATTTTTTCAGTATTATGAGAAAGACAAGCTTTTCAATATTTTAAATGATTCGAATTTGCTTAATATAGTTGACGTTTGGTTTTTATGTGTTATATATAAACTTCTGGTTAAAGGTTACCCTTAGTTTTGGAATACTTTGCTTTCTAGAATTTTGTTCTTCACATTCATATAATTATTGTGATATTCCTACCTGATGCTTGAGTTTTCACATTCAATTAATTATTTTAATAATGTATTATTT
Organism: Uromys caudimaculatus; assembly: GCA_028551405.1. Classification (NCBI taxonomy): domain Eukaryota; kingdom Metazoa; phylum Chordata; class Mammalia; order Rodentia; family Muridae; genus Uromys; species Uromys caudimaculatus. The sequence continues at coordinate 30,494,917 of CM052719.1, forward strand.
CTTGTAGTATTTTTATTGAGTATTTCATACAACACATTTTGTATATATTCACCCTGAAAACCTCCTCTTACCACGCTCTCTACTTCTCATCTCTTCCCATTAAACTTTGAGATTAATTCTTACCCACCCTTTTCATTTCTCATTGCATACAGTTTGCTTTGCCCAGCTAGTCTTGGATGTAGGGCCTCCCTGGTGCATGGCCAGCCTCTGAGGGTCACATCACTACAGAAAACTGACCCTCCCTGTATTCGTAGCTATTACATGCCAATAGTTTCTCAGCTAGGAGTGGGATCTTTTGTCCACTTTCCTGTCTCCATGCTGGAATTTTCTCTGGTTAGAGCTTGAGCTGGTCTTGTTATACTATTACCATCACCATGAATTTATAAGTTCATCTGCTCCGTTGTGTCTTAAACATTTCTTTGATGTTTTCGACCACCTTTAGCTTTTACAATCTCCCCTCCACTATTCTACAAAGATCTTCAAGACTGAAGAGTGTCGAAGGTATGTGATATGAGAACTCTGTAGATGGCAGAACACCACACTGTTTTAAATTCTCTGCTGGGGTTTCTTTGTACTATTTACCTCTATGGAAATGAGAAGCATCTCTCATGAAGGCTGAGAGATGCAGTGATTTATGGGTATAACAGTAAGTCATTAGTTGATTTAATTATCTGACTGTTCAGTAGAATGGTACTATTGGGTTCTCCCCTAGGGCCTAAGACTCATCTAGCCATGGGTTTTTTGGCCCTTTTAACTGCCTATCACAGAATGGGACTTTTATTCAATCAGAAATTTAAATTTGTTATTATTATTTATTTTTTGTGGTACTGGGGATTGAATTTAGGGACAAGCAAATATTAGAGCGGTGCTCTAATAAATTGTATTGCATTCTGGAAAAAGGAAAAGTATGAAGACACTGAAAAGATCAGTGGTTGCTGTTGTTAGGGTATATACCAGGATGAATGAGCACAGCCTGTAAGACTTTTTGGATGGAAAGATTTGTACATGGTACAGAAATGATCTGTATGCCATTACCCAAATGATAGCTTTTTTTTTCTGACTTTAAATACTTAGTTCTTTTTTTTTTTTTTTTAATTTTTTTTAATTTTTAATTTTTTATTTATTTTTTATTTTTTGATACTTTATTTACATTTCCAATGTTTCCCCCTTTCTATGTCTCCTCTTTGGAGACCACCTATCCCCTCCCCCTCCCCCATCTCTGTGAGGGAATTCCACCTCCCACCCACCTGCCCGCCCACTCCC
>CM052719.1:30496279-30544491 GCA_028551405.1 Uromys caudimaculatus
AGTAGTGATAAAAACTGCATGGTATTGGTACAGTGACAGGCAGGTAGATCAATGGAATAGAACTGAAGACCCAGAAATGAACCCACACACCCACAGTCACTTGATTTTCAACAAAGAAGCCAAAACCACCCAGTGGAAAAAAGACAGCATTTTCAACAAATGGTGCTGGTTCAACTGGTGTTCTACATGTAGAAGAATGCAAATTGATCCATTCCTATCTCCCTGTACAAAGCTCAAGTCCAAGTGGATCAAGGACCTCCACATAAAACCAGATACACTGAATCTAATAGAAGAGAAAGTGGGGAAAAGCCTGGAACACATGGGTACAGGGGAAAAGTTCCTGAACAGAACACCAGGGGCTTATGCTCTAAGATCAAGAATCGACAAATGGGACCTCATGAAATTGCAAAGCTTCTGTAAGGCAAAGGACACTGTCAATAGTACAAAACGGCAACCAAATGATAGCTTTTTAATGTAATTATATTTTATTTTACAAAATGCTTAAAATATTCTTCAGTTACCATTGTCAGTTTGAGTGTTGCATCTAGACCAGTTATAATTTAATTTCATCTGTTGCTTTGTGGTTGACTCAGTAGCTCAATATCAAATAAAGCAAACTGTTCTCAATAGTAAGCACAAATCAAGAACCCATGTGGCTCATCTAGGTCTCTCTTCTCTTTCTGTACACAACTCCAACTGTCTCAGTGGGAGTTGTGTTAGATATTACCATTTGGAATCATATCTTGCTATTAATTTATTCCAAAGATTTAATTGTTACTTAAAAATCATGTAATTTGGATAAAGACTCCTTTATATAAAACAGCAGTTTTACTGGCCAGTTAGTTGGTTACATCATCATGCTAACAAAATACCAACTTTAAAGTCTATCCTTTCTTGCATGAAATAGTTAAAACTCACTCTAGGTTTCTTTTTGTCTATTTATACTTCAGTTTAATTCAGCTTTAACAGTGCTGAAGGTTAAAATATAGGTCGTCACACAAGCTGAGAAAACATTCTACCATTAGGCTACACCTACCACACTTGCTACTTTTTATTTCTGAACATTGGTCTTATTAACTTGCTGTGGTGACCTTGAACTCAGTTAGTAGTCCATGCAGAACATGGACCTTAGTCCTCCTTCCTCAGCCTCCTGAATTCCAGAGATTACAGGGCTGTTCTGACAGTTGTGTCTATCCTGTAAGCTTCTAAGGAGAATAATTCTATTGTTCAGGCCACAATATTACCACTCTACACTATATTGATATATGTTTTTAGGCATGAAGGAGATGCACAATTCACTAAGTGTCAAGATGAAATTCAATGTGGAGGTGTAGCCTAAAGAGCCTACCTATAATTGAACCCTCAATTCTCTCTTAAGTGGTTTGATCTAAGTCACTTGATTCGCAATTTGAACCTATGATTTAGGAGCTTATTTTATTTTCTTCTTCAGTCTGATTCTATAACCACAAAGATGATCTCCTTCTATTATAAGTTCGTCTTGGGTACAAAATTGTTCTCAAAGACTGTCTATAAAATTGATCAAGAATCATGTTTTTCCTCCCACAAAGCTCTTAAGGGTTCTTAGAAAAAGAAACATGGTCTCTGGGACCTTGACATTGTCTCCTGCTTTTCCCTTTTCCCTGTGAACCTGGGCTCACATGCTTGTTTCGCATCCCATGGTCTTTGTGTGGGACTGGTCTTCCAGTCACAGTTCAAAAAGAAAGCTATTATTGATTCAATTAGTCCCTCCTCCCAAGGAAGAAGCTCTGTTTAGTTAGACTATTTTCAAAGTCCTTTAAGGAAGTATAAAAATTTCTGTATAAATGCTTTCCATTTCATTTAAAGGCAATCAAAAAATTCAACAATTCTTCTCACTACAGAAATATTTCATGATAGATCTATTTCATAGTAACAAAATCTCCTAGAGAGACATTTCTAATTTTAAAGTGCACTAAAATTTTTATTATCAGCAACCAGGCATATGGTTTGGAGCCCTGAAAATCAAGACTGAAGAACTAATACTTTTCATTCTTGGGATGAGTATCTTTTTACATTTTCCATTGTATATGTCAACCAAACTTTCACTTGTAACAACTTTAAAATTCTCCTTTCATTTATCATTTTGAAACTTTATTGACTATTAAAACAATCATTGATTTAACAAGTAGTTGTCTGAGACAGGATTTTATAATATACTGCAAAATCAAAATAAGGCATTTTAAAGAGTATATTTTAATGTAAAGTTACTTTAATGATATCTCACTCTGGTATCTGGAATGCTTCCTCTCAGGCCCATGGTTTACTCATGGATGGAAATTATCAGGGGACAGAAATTTTGTTTGTACTCTAAACTTTATTTTAACACAAAGATAGACATTAGGAAATTTTAATAGCTGGTCTTCAGTATGAAATGTGAATTTTGAAAATACCATGACTATTTTAACATCTAAAAGAAAAAAAGAAAGATTTTTATTTCTCAAGTATGGTTTGTTACCTAGCTCCTTCAAATTTGAAAATTGCCTCTAGCATTTAAGAAAATTGATTTTTATCTAAATTAACTCTTTGGGGCTATCAATATGTGGTATGGTATGATATCACCTGTTCAGTCATTCTGCTTAATGAGCAGTCCTTATGTGTCATGTGTTGGATTGAGTGTTACAATTCAGCAGAATTAAGCATAGCTTTCATCCTCATGACATTTATTTGTCAATGTGAAAGGTAGAAAATAATCCCAAAGGCAAATATAATAGAGTGAATTAGATGTTCTTAAATATATTGTGGAGACCAAGGCAGGGGAAGGAATAGAGTTATTAAGTCATCTGCAGACTTGGATGTTTATACAACTTGTTAAGTCAGGGAAGTCTATGATGAAACAATATTGAGTGTGCAGCAAATAAGTAGATAATAAAGCTGATATCTTGTCAACGAACAGTCTCAAACCTTTCTGAAGTTGGTCCTATAAGGACATCAGTGTGGCTGGAGTAAGGATGAGGAAGGACCAAAAGGACATAGGACTAAAGCTAGGGGTTTGGCACATGGTGCAATCACAAGGGGCCTGCCTCTCTAATGAGTACACAATCTTTCTCTGTGAAGCCATTAGTGATATTCTGAGCACACAAATTATATAATGGTCATCATGATTATTGTGTAGGTTAGCAAAGCCTAATATAGCTTAGGGGTAGTAATAAGGAAAGTGAGGAACTGATCGAGATGATCCGGCTCTAGATGTACTGAAATTTCAGTTAGGTAGCTGATGGAATCAATGTGGCTGTAAGAGGGAAATGTAGTCCATTTTGTTTTTACAACTCTCATTATGAAGTTACTATGAACTGAGGAAACACTGGAGGGGAAATTTGAGATCATAAAGTGGAGTTTGTTTCCTGATGAGGAAAATTTAAATTGGCTCTTAGTTTCCATAAGAAGATGACAGACGAATCTGAGATAGAGTTGTACAGTCTGAGTCATAGGTAGAATTTGTTTTTATTTTCATTACCAAGTGGTTGTCATTTAATATCATGCATTAGATAGAGTTCATCCATGTGGCAGTGTGGATATGCTTGGCCTGAGGAGTGGCACTATTGGGAAGTGTGGCCTTGTTGGAGTAGGTGTGGCCTTGTTGAAAACAGTGAGTCACTGTCAGGGTGGGCTTTTAGACATTCCTCCTAACTAACACATTGGGGCCAGTCTTCTCCTGTTTGCCTTTGGAGGAAGATGTAGATCTCTTAACTCCTCCAGTGCCATGTCTGCCTGCCTGGACACTGCAATCCTTCCTGCTATGATTAAAATGGACTGAACCTCTGAACCTGTAAGCTTGCCCCAATTAAATGCTGTCCTTATAAGTGTTGCCTTGATCATGGTGTCTCTTCACAGCAATAAAACCCAAACTAAGACAATCCAGGTCATAGAATTACCATAGGTAGAAATTCTGAAGAAGAGAGGTAGATAAATCGTGGAACAATTATTGAAAATGATCCAGCAGTTTTGTCTAGTCAATGTTTCACAAAAGTCTCAGGAGTATTCTGTAAAGGGCAAAGTAATCAACCTTGTCAGACATTGCTAGTGGCTCACAGGAGGACGGAGAACTGACAATTAGATTTCACAAAATAGAACTCAATATTAATGGTGAACAAAAATGGTTTGGTGGAATTATTGAAGAAAATGTGATTTGAAGTAAGATGTCAAAGAGAAATTAGAGATAAAAATAAAGTTAAAATTGTTATGGTAGTGATAAAAAGATTTTCATTTGCAAGTTTGAAATCGAGCTTGAGGCTGAGTATGGCAGCACATGTCTGTAACCCCAACATTGGAAGCTGGAGGAATGAGGATTTGGAGTTTGTTGTCATCCTCAGTTACATTTTGAAGTTAATATCAGTGTGTACAGCATGAGGTCCTGACTCAAAAACACAGGTCAAAAATGAAATTGCATGATTCAGGAGAACTATATTCTTCTAACTGAGGTTCAAAAAACTGAAAATTAAATATGTTAATATAAAATATCAGGCTATAATACTCTTTGGCAAGAAGTATCTGGTGAAGACTAAGCACAAAGTAAAGTTTAGTGACTTTTACAAGAGAGTTGAAGCCTTCTGCCCCTATCCCTACCTGCAAAATCTATTTCCTTTCCTAGAGAGATGTACGTGTGCTTGCCTGAGCCCTCCTTGTACTGAATCTCCCGGGTTTGTGGATTGTAGCCTGGTTGTCCTGTACTTAACAGCTAATGTCTACTTATAAGGGAATGCCCAGCAAATTCATCTTTCTGGTCTTGATTATTTTGATCAAGGTGATCCTTTCTACTTCTAATTGCCTGCAAATTTCATAACATCATTTTCTTTAATAGCTGAGTAATACTCTATTGTGTAATTACCACATTTTCTTTATCTATTCTTTAGTTGAGGAACACCTAGGTTGTTTCCAGTTTCTGGCTATTATGAATAAAGCCGCAATGAATATGCTTGAGCAGGCGACCTTGTGGTAGGATGGAGAGTCCTTTTGACATATGCCCCAAAATGGTCTTGCTGGGTCTTGAGACTAATTGAGTCCCATTTTTCTGAGGAACCTTGTACTGGCTGGTTTTGTGTGTCAGCTTGACACAAGCTGGAGTTTTCACAAAGGAGCCTCCCCTGAGGAAATGCCTCCATGAGATCCAGCTGTAAGGCATTTTCTTAATTTGTGATCGAGGGGAGGGCCCAGCCCATTGTGGGTGGAGCCATCCCTGGGCTGGTAGTCCTGGGGTCTATAAGAAAGCAAGCTGAGCAAGACAGGGGAAACAAGCAAGCAAGCAGCATGCCTCCATGGCTTCTGCATCACCTCCTGCCTGCAAGTTTCTGCCCTGTGTGAGTTCCTGTCCTGACTTCCTTTGATGATAAACAGCAATGTGGAAGTGTAAGCTGAATACACCCTTTCCTCCCCAACTTGCTTCTTGGTCATGTTTTTGCAGAATACAAACCCTGACTAAGACAAATTGGCACCAGCATAGTGAGGTATTCCTGTGACAGCCTGACCATGTTTTTGGGAGGACTGTGGAAGGACTTTGGAACTTTGAGCTAGAAGATGTGTTGGGATGTTAAGAGCTCTGTGGGATGTTCTGTAGGAGTTTGGGAGATAATGTTGAGAACATTGCAGAAGATGGAGGCCTGGCTTGTGAAATTCCAGAAGGAAGATTAAAGACTCTTATCAGGGCTGTTGCTGTTTAGATTGTGAAGATTCTGTGGTTATGGTGAGCTAGGGCTGAAGAATCAGCTGTGATTAATAAGATACCAGAACTAAAAAGTGAAACTTTTGTATTACTGGGACAATTAATGCTGGTTAGCTGGAGCTAAGAAATTAGCAGTGATTAAGAAGAGAGCAGCATCACTGAGGTGAAATCTTCTGGCAAGTGTTTCATGTGAGCGGAGAAGCTGTGTTTCAGAGGCAGCCACAGTTGTACCTCATGTTGGCCACTAGACATGGTAATGTCACCCAGGTGGTACTCATTTTGAAACATGAAGGGGTAGCAGCTGAGGCTTGGAGCTGTGAGAGGCCTGGTGAAGGTACAGCTTCAGTGGCAGTTGAAGGTCCAGGACTGAATGGGTCATGCAGAGAAGTTGAGACTTAGCACAACAAAAAGAGCCTATGAGGGGCTATTTATGAAAGTTCAGTCCAGTTGCAGTAGAAGACAGCAGTGTTTTGGAGCTGCCAGTACTATGAGATGACTGCAAGAACAGTAGCAGCAGTGGAATACAGGCAGCTGGAACCTATGTGTGCTACAAAGGGCAGAGCTGGAGAAGTGAACCAAGCCCTTGGAGGAGCCCAGAAGATGGTGAGTAGATCCCAGATATTGGACATTTAGAGTTTGATTTTGCTTTTGAATGTGACTGTGCCCGGATATTTCCCCCTCTTGAATAAGAAAGTATTTTAGTGGAGACTACAGTTAAGAGACTAAATTATAAAAGGACTTTAAATTTCAAAACAGATTAGATATTTTAAAGGGATAGAAAATTTAATATGCAAGAATTTGTAAAGATTGTGGGACTTTTAATGTTAGATCTTGAGGATGAATTAGAAAGTCTGGTTAGAGGCTTAATAGTGATATGTTTGTGTGTCAAGTTGACAAGAGGTCAGTTGTACTGGTTGGTTTTGTGTGTCAACTTGACACAAGCTGGAGCTATCACAGACAAAGGAACCTCCCCCAAGGAAATCCCTCCATGAGATCCAGCTGTGAGGCATTTTCTCAATTAGTAATCAAGGGTGGGAGAGCCCATTGTGGGTGGTGCCATCCCTGGGCTGGCTGGTAGTCCTGGGTTCTATAAGAAAGCAAGCTAAGCAAGCTATAGAAAGCAAGCCAGTAAGTAAGCATCCCTCCATGGCTCCTGCTTCCTGACCTGCTTGAGTTCCAGTCCTGACTTCCTTTGGTGGTGAACAACAATGTGAAAGTGTAAGCTGAATAATTCATTTCCTTCCCAGCTTGCTTCTTGGTCATGATGTTTGTGCAGGAATAGAAATCCCGACTAAGACAAACCTCCACGTTGATTTCTAGTGGCTGTGCCAGCAATGGAGGAGTATTCACTTTGTTCCCTATCTTTGCCAGCATGAGCTGTCACTTGGGTCTTTGATCCTTGCCATTCTGACAGGTATAAAATGGAATCTCAAAGTGGTTTGATTTTCGTTTCCCTGATGGCCAAGGTTGTTAAACATTTCAAGTGTTTCTCAGCCATTTGAGATTCCTCTGTTGAGAAATCTCTGTTTAGATCTGTACCTCATTTTTAAATTGAATTTTTCAGTTCATTGATGTTTGTCTCTTGACCTTTTTAGGTATTTTGGATATTAGCCCTCTGTTGAATGTAAAGTTGGTGAAAGTATTTTCCCATTATGTAGGCTGCCATTTTGTCCGATTGATGGAGTCCTTTGACTTGCAGGTTCTCATTTCCACGAGGTCCTATTTATTCATTGTTGATCTTAGTGCGTGTGCTATTGGTGTTCTGTTTAGGACCCACTTTTTCTTCTTTAGCTTCAGTTAATCTGGTTTTATGTTAAGGTCTCTTAAGATCCTCTTAGACTTAACTGTACAGGGTGATAGATATGAATCAATGTGTATTCATTCAGAGCAGGGAGAAACAGAGGATAGGGTACTGGGAAAGGCAAGTGGAATTAGTTGACATTTGGGGTGGGATATACAAAACCTAGTGCAGTGGAAACTCCCTACAGTCTATAGGAGTGACCCTAGTGAAGTTGCCTAGTAAAGGAGGATATAGAGCCTGAACTGGCCATCTTTTATAACCAGCCAAGGCTCCTAGCACTGAAACTGGGAGATCAATTAAGCCATAAAACCTTCTATCTACAATCTGTCCCGCATACAAGACATGCTGGGGCAGTGGTGGCACAGAATTAGTGGGAGTGGCCAGCCCAAGACTGGACCAACTTGAGACCCACACCACTAGAGAGAGCTCACACCTGACACTGCCTCAAGAGCCAGGAATCAGAGGCATGTCAGAGCCAGGATAGAACCAATGAAATGATTCCTAATGATAGTCTTCTATACTTATTGATTGGTGCCTAGCCCAGTTGTCACCAGAGAGGTATCATCCAGCATCTGATGAAGCAGATTCAGAGCCCATAGCCCAACACTTGATAGGGTCATGGGAAACCTGAAGAGGGGGAGGAAGGATTGTAGGAACCAGAGAGGATGAGGATACTGCAAGAACATTGCCTATAGAATCAACTAAGCAGGGCTTGTAGGGGCTCACAGAAACTGAAGTGACAAACATGGACCCTGTATATATCTGAACTAGGTCCTCTGCATATACCTTAAGGTTGGGTAGCTTGATTTTCTTGTGGGACTCCCAATAATATGAGTGAGGGATATCTCTGACTCTTGCTTGTGCTGGGTTTGCCTGCTCTTTTTCCTCCTACTGAGTCGCCTCATAGAGCTGTGATATGAGGGTTTGTGCCCAGTCTTATTGTACTTATTAGATCATGTGCAGTGAAATCCCTGGAAGACCTGATTTTTAAAATTTGGAAACAGAGGAGGAGTTGATGTGGAGAAGAAAGGAAGTAGGGGAGGGACTAGGAGGAGTGGAAGGAGGGGAAACTGAGGTCAGGATCTAATGTATGAAGAGGAATTTTTAAAAAAAATGAGAGAATTGAAGATGGATTGTATAGTTTTAGACAAAGTAAAAGAGATGGACAACACATATATTCACAGTACAATCTATAATTTCTTTTAAGTTTGTCTGACTTTAAAATCATTTACCTGGTGGTTTAACATTTAACAGCCACATTTTTGTTCAAATTTTGTTTCCCCCAACCCAATTTCCTTGCTCCCAGTCACCTTTTCCACTTCAGTGTGGGCTGTGGTATTTAAATTCCAGTCTCATGTTTTTGTTCTTCTGGATTTATAAAAAATAAAGAAACTAAAAAGGAGAATTTAGCATAGGGCTGAATATCCCATGAAGCTAAATTTGGCCAAATCTGGGAAGAGTTGATGCTGAACATGGCAGAGTCATACTCTGGTGTCTCAGTTGTCCCTGCCATCTGTCTGTTTCTCTATGGTCCAAGCCCTGTTTACTGACATCTTCCCTACCTTTTCAAAATATCAAGCCTTTTGTGCTCAGTGCTTTTACATTTCCGTTCCAACTTCTTGGAATGATCTTCCCACAGATGTTTATATAATTGATATTCTTGCTGAAATTGTTCCATCATTAGAGCAGCCTGCTTGACTGCTTCTCATTCATTTGATCTTCATTTCATGGTAGTTATTACCATACTTCCCAGTATACCTTTTACTTTTGATTTTATATTCCCTTACTATTTCTGAATATAAACACCCTCATGTTAACAATTCTATTTTCCCAATATTTTTATTTCTTAGTATGTTATGGACATATACATGAGGTAGGTAAAAGCTACGTATTGAGTGGGTATGTGACTAAACAAATGTTTTAATTGGTCAATTTGGTTCTGAAACTCCAATTATTTTGATACAGAAAAGATTTGATAGAATTATTCTAATGAACATATCAATTCTTAAACAAGGAGGTAGGGAAACAAAAGGGCATGAATTTTTCAGTCATAGGCTGTGTTTTAGGCATTGCATTATGGTAAAAATATTGACTGCAATGTCAATGTAATTTCCTCCACAGCTACAGTTACTTGGTGCCTTAGAAACATGGCTGCTTTTCCCACTCTGTAAAATAATGGTGGTAAGATCCCATCTAATCTTGCAATTTCATATTTTGTTATTTTATCTTTCTCATGCTGCTCTGTAACCTATTATCTATGTGAGTTTCTGTCAATCATTTTATAACTCAAGGCTGCAAAATTATAAACTGTGACAGAGAGTGACAATGTCTTTAATTATTTTTCTCCAAATATGCTATCGTGTTTCTTTCAAAAACTCAAAAGTGATCACAAAAGAATGAAGTTCTGTTCCCTTTCCTTTGCATGCAGATGCTGCCCTTGCTCTCACAAAGACCACATATTATCCCACATCATGCTCAGGGAAATACTTAAAGAATCTAGTAACCTCAGATAAATTTTTAAATACATATATTTTTAATTTCAGAGATTATAATATAATTCCTCCTTCTCTTTCCTTACTTCAAACCCTCTAATGAACCCCCTTAAAGGTTATTCAAATCCATGGCCTCTTTTATTTTAATTGTTGAATAAAATACTGCTTGGTCCTTTTAATGTTAATTGTATGTGTACGTTTTCAGGGATGTCCATTTTTATTGGATAAACAGTTGCACTTTTGAGTAGCTAGAGAAGCCCATTTTTCCAGTGCTCAGCACTCCTCCGCTGCCCGTAGTTCTTTGTATGAATCTTATTTTAGAAAATCTACAACTCCCTACAGTGATGGAATTCTCTGAAGGCTTATGCACCATTCTTAATACTTTTGTGAGTTCCTTTGGTGGAGTTGGCCTCTGTTCCTACTACACTGTCTGGGGTATAAGTGCTCTGTCCTGACCCTTTAAAAATTGCTCTGAGTCCCCCCCCCCCAGAAGAGACTGTAGTCCTGGCTCCATCCATATATGATTACTCCTTTCCTGCTGAATTTACGTGTCCAGTAGTCATCTTAGCACACCAAGTCCCTTGTAGAAGATTTTGGACTTCTGTATACTCAGAGGTGGTTTCTACAAGACTGTGTGGACACCAACTTACCTAGAAATACTTTATCTTTGATTTCCTGAATTGTTTTGCATGATGAATATCAAACTTTTTCTGAATTTTTCCTCTTTTAGAGGTTTCAGTTCCGCTAGGCTTTGTCAATAAGAAGGGAGCACTATCCACCCATAAGGATATTTGAACTTTATATTTGTATGCTTTTCCACTTTCCTCTACTAGGACTTTGAGGTTAGAGGGGTAAGGAGATAAAAGCTTGCACCTAAATTTGTTCATATTTTCCTCCTTTGGGGGATATTTTACCCACAAATTTCATAATTTCAACCCTGACTCCTAAAGTTCAATTTATACACAAATTTCATAATTTCCTAAAAGTTCATGTCTATTCAATAATGCAAAGTAGATTCAGTTTATCTTAGAGTTCCAGAACTCTCAACTGTTTCAATATTTTTCAGAAGTTCTATTCTTAAATCCTCCTCTGAATTTATAGGAAAATTCCTGTGGGTCTCCACAAAAACAGAAAAATGTTAAATACTTGCAAGTCATGGTTGATAGGATAAACATAATTATTCTGAAAGAGAAAATAGTAAGGAAGGCTAAGATCAAAGATCACTGAAACCCTATAGGAAAATCATTAAATCTCAGAAATTCTTGTAAAAGGCTTGGATGGTCCTACCATACAGTCTGCTGATAGCAGCTTACATAGGCAATCTCCGAGGCGAGCTTTGCACACTGTACACATGTTTGCTCAGCAGGTATACTAGCCTTGTCATGTACTTGTGGATGGCCATTGAAACATGCTGTCCAGCCTCCCCAACTTACTTTGGAAACTTTTGTGGAAGTGTCTGTGGCACCATGATTTTTGATTCTGCATGAATTTGCAAACCAGTATCACATGGAAAACACACTGCCCTCCTGAGCTATTCCAGGATCCACATGAACAGCTTTTTAGTGCCTCAGAGGGTCTTCCTGGATGCCCACTGCAAGACTCCTAGGGTGCTTCTGAAGAGAAGCACAGCTCATTGCCTTCTTTCTAAGAGATTCTGATCTGGAAACTCCTTGAAATAAGGTTTTAGTTTGACATCTGAGAACCAGTATTTGCTGTGGCTTTGCCAATTTGGGGAATGTCCTCAAGCCACCTTTCTCATTTGTCTGGATGCAAAGAACTTGGCTTCTTTGTAACCTCAGAAATCTCTTTGGCAGCTATATCATAGTTGGCTGCACTTTTTAGACTACTCCTTTTCTGGCCAAATTTGAAGTCCTCAAAATGCCCCCCTTTCCCCTTCTTTTTTCCCTCCTGATCCTTAGTTTTAAGCTGGCTAAAAGAAGGCAGTAATATCTGCCCCATTGATTAAATGACTTGCTGCCTTGAAATTTCTTTACTCAGATAAACTAGCATGTTAAGGTCAGCCTTCCATACTCTTCTAGGGTGAAATGTGTCTGCAGTGATTGCCATAGTAAACAAAGTTGCCTCTATCCTAATTTCTATTAGAATTCTCATTTCCATTGGAAATCTTATCATCAAGTCTGCATTCCTATGGGCACTCTGCTAGGAGCCTCCTACAGGCATAACACTTTCCAAATTCCTCCTATGAACTGATAGCAAATACTTCTCCATATCATTTTAGATAAATCAACACCTCGTCCATTTACAGGTAGCAGTTTCCTGCATTATATTATATTTCTTTTCTTTTCTTTCTTTCTTTCTTTCTTTCTTTCTTTCTTTCTTTCTTTCTTTCTTTCTTTCTTTCTTTCTTTCTCTTTTTTCTTTTTGGTTTTTCTTTTTCTTGAGACAGGGTTTCTCTGTGTAGCCCTGGCTGTCCTGGAAGTCACTCTGTAGACCAGCCTGGCTTCGAACTCAGAAATCCACCTGCCTCTGCCTCCCAAGTCCTGGGATTAAAGGCGAGCGCCACCACTGCTCAGCTATATTTCTGTTAATATAAATAACATCTTAAATTAAAAAGAGAGAAATATTGTCATTGCTCAATAGCTTTAGAGCTTGTAGTGAGTGACTGGTTGGCTCTCTCGATTTTGAATGCAATGACACAATATATCCTATTGAACGAACATGGTCGAAATAAGTCATTCAGCCTATGGCCCTGAAGTAAAAGGAAGGGATCTACTAAACTACAAGAAGATGCAGGAAAGCTGACTGTCTATGTATTTGAAGAAGTTGTCCTATAAAGGCTGTAGCGTCCAATATGGCACTCTGGAAGAGCCAAAAGTAGACACAGAAGACCCAAGAGAAGATAAATAGTTGCTAAATAACTGTAAAAAGACAGATGATGTAGGGCACAGAGGATATTTAGGATAGTGAACCTAATCCTTGTGATACTGTAATAGTGGCTAAGCATTTGTCAAAATCTATATAAAATGGTTCAATACACAGCAAATGTTAGTATCGACAATTGACTTTAATCTACGCACTGCTATAATGCAGATATTACTAATGAGGAAAAATACATTATGATTTCTGTACAATTGTTTTTGCAAGTTTAAAATGATTCCAAAAGTTTATTAAAATATAATGAATATATTTTCATAAATTTAATCTTATTTATCCCTAAAAGGCATGTTAAACATAGTTATTAAAATGAAATGAATATATTTTCATAAATTTAATCACATTCATCTCTAAAATACATAATATTAAATATTATGCATATGAAAAGGAGAAGATAAAATGAGACGGCAGGAAACTGTGAAACAATGCAGAGAGCCGAATTTGAATGGGCAGTTACATGTTTCATAGCATTTCTCAGTTTATTGTGAGAACTCATTAGAGACAGTTTGAAGTTGATAAATAAAACTATAAAGGATTAATATTACTATTTGAAATTCCACATTTAGTCACTATAATAATTACCAATTTAGGTAATAATATTTTCAGTTGTCAATAAATCATCATTAATGAGTATATAAACAATGTAACGAGACATTTTTTTTCTTTTCAGTGTTATTCAGAAGAGATTGTTTTTCCATACATAACATATCCTGCTTATGGTTTGCCCCTTCTCCTCCTCCCAGCGACCCCTCACCCCCACTCTCATCCAGCCTCCCAGCCACTCCTCCTGTCTACTCCCATCCAGATCTGCCTCCCCTGTGTTTCTCATTAGAAAACAAAAGGGCTTCTAAGGGATAATAATAAAATAAAATGTAATAAGATAAAACAAGTAATAATATATAGAATAGAACAAAACAAATAAACAGAAGGAAAAGAACCCAAGAGACAGCACAAGAAGGAGAGAGCCAGTCAGTCCCATACTCAGGAATTCCATAAAAACACTAACCTGGAAGAGACACACACACACACACACAGACACACACACACACACACACAGAGAGAGAGAGAGAGAGAGAGAGAGAGAGAGAGAGAGAGAGAGAGAGAGAGAGAGGACAAGGAATAAAGAAAAGAAAAATATAAATTAAATTTAAATTAAAATTAATAATTAAAATAAAGCACAGATACTACATTATGAAACAAAGAACTATTAAAGATTCCTTTAAATTCCTTTTCTCTTGGCTGTCTACTGCTGGGCCTGCAGCCTACCATTAAGAGTAGTTTGTTTCCCCAGCAAGACAGTATAAAAATACTACCTTTAATTTCAGTGTAAATTTTATGTAGCAAAGCATAGATATTGAATGGGCTGAGCAGTGGGGTGTTGAACATGAAAAACACACTGCCCCTTTACCAAGGAATATGTAATACATAGTCCATGATAGGCAGTACGTGTTGTCTTTTAAAGAAGTATGCTGTAGCTATAATACATAGACCATGGACCAACACAGTAGTGCCCTAATTTGTATTTACTTCTGGAACGAAAGAATTAAACCAAACCTAAATCTCTTCAGGCTAAAAATTGGAGTCGGCACCAGCTGGGGCAGCCAGTACTCAGCTATCTACTTGAAATTGGTATACCCAGAGATCATATCCCATCTCTTGAGGGTGTTAGGGTTTACATTATTGTAGCCATGAGTGTAACTTTGCCTAGTTAGTTGAAATTGATCTGCATCAATACAAAGTTTGATATTTAATTCATAAGTCACCCCTCTTTTACTCTCTCTCATTATGAAAAAATTATAATTCCACCTCTCCTTTCCTTTCTCTCCTCAAACTCTCAACAGATCTCTTCCTTGTCTCCTTCAAACTTGTGGCCTCTTTTTTCACTAACTGTTATCGCATGCATACGTGTGCACGCCCCTTTCTGTATATTTCTAACAATAGCCTGTTCAGTCATTATAATGATGCTTGCGTGTATGTTTTCAGGGCTGACCATTTGGCAGTGTACAACAGTGTGCTCCTCTTTAGGGATGAGCACCTTTCCTTCCTCCAGCTTTCCTCAGTTGTCAACAGTTCTTTGTGTAGGGTTGAAGCCTGCTTGGGCGTTTCTTTGTCTAGTTTGGCATGGCCTTTGAGTCATCCTTTTCAGCTCACATTTGGGCTATCCTGTTTATGAGACTTTGTGGGTATAGCTTCTGATGTTATTAGGAGATACAGTCTCACAGTAAAATCCCCAATCCGATGGCTCTAACAATGTTTCTTTTTCTGCTGTTTACAATGTTCCCCAAGCCTTAGATGTGGGGGTGTTTTGTAGAAGTATCCAATGCAACTGGGCTCTATAATTCTGTATTTTTGGACAAGAGAATTTATAGTTCCTTTAAAATCCCTCACTTACCAGTGTTATACTTTGGGTCTGGCCTCAAAAATATTGTGTACCATTCAGAAGTATTTGTACCTAAATCTGTGATTGTATAAAGCATCCAGAACCAAGAGACAGTGTTTTTGTAACAGTTTCGAAGTTTTCATTTAAAATAACACTGGGTTCTGGAAAAGAAAGATCTTGGGCAAGAAAGATCATTGGCAACATTTTGCTATTTAGATTCTGATTACTTTAAGGCTAAATAATGGAAGATTTTGTACTTAGGAGTTTATGAGCATCAGAAAGGTAATAGCTTAATAGGCTACACCAAGAGTCAATATATAAAAGTAGTGTGATCCCTGATTGTATATATAATCCCCAATGAACTTCATGTTGGTTGTATGAAGTTAATCACAATTTGCTACTAGTGACAAGCTGATGGTAGATGATGACATTGCTATCCAAAGAAACACAAATGCATTATTGCAAATCAAATATTGACATTATATGTGTACTTATATGAAGAAATTTTGCCTACAACTATAAATAATCAGTGCTCTTGAGTGTAGCTATTCAATTTCTGTTTGTATTTATTTTAATTTATGTCTTAAAAGTCCTCTCTCCTGATTGCATTTTGAGGAAAATAAGGCAGATGCATGTGGTTTTGTTTGAATGATGAATGGGATACAACCTGTGCAATTTACAGTTGATCAACCACCCTAATGATAGAAATATATAGTGATATATATATATATTAACCAATGAACTTAAAGCTTAAATAATGTAAATATTTATAAATCCCACCCCATCTAACCTCAGAGTTTACCAAATTTGGGCACATCTGACCCAAAAATTTAAAATAAATGTTAAAGTAAGCTTTAAAAACGACAAGTTTCATTCAACATTGCATTTTCTCAGCAGTGCTTGGCTGTAGATTTGTCTCATTTTAGAGTTTTCGATGTTTACTTGAACTTCCAACCTTCAAAGATTTGGAGTCAGAAGTCGTACTGTTACATAGCGATGCCTCCCTTCGTTATTAACTTAGATATATAATATGTGTTAATTCTGTGCCAATGTGCATATCAATTACACTAGTTGGGAGTTTTCTTTTATCCATAATTTTATGGTCAATGGCTCATAACACATTGAGATTATAATAACATGATGATATAAAAATGAGAGTCATATTTTATTTCTTTTTCTTTTTCTTTTTCTTTTTTTTTTTCTTTTTTTTTTTTTTTTGGTTTTTGAGACAGGGTTTCTCTGTGTAGCCCTGGCTGTCCTGGAACTCACTCTGTAGACCAGGCTGGCCTCGAACTCTGAAATCCACCTGCCTCTGCCTCCCAAGTGCTGGGATTAAAGGCGTGCGCCACCACTGCCCAGCAGTATTGTTTTCATTATTGCAACACCAATACACATATCACTTTATTGAACACTGAAAACAGTAATATCTTAATCTATGTAGGAGGAGTGTCCATAGCTTTAAGAAAATGAGTAAGAAGCATTATATCATTTGCTATTGCATTTTTACAAAGAAATGTTACTTATCGGATTTAGATAAATTTAACATAATGAACATGGTCTTTGGGCTCTATTCTTTACAATGTTGCTCTATGACAAAATAATCATAATAAAAGACTTATTTCCCTTAAGACTTTTACCTAGTCAAGAGGTAGAACTAAGATATAAACAATTTTTTCTGTATCTAATTTTAGAAATAAATAGATTGATTCATAGCCTGATTTTCCTTCTTTTAAAAATGTGTTTTTAAAGTTGTATGTAAACATGGGTTACAAACTGGTTTATTTTTGCCATGCATAGCAGCATATGGTTGGGTTGATGTTTAAGTCCAAACTTTGGGCTAGAACATGTGAAATTTGTGCAGAATATCTCCCCCAAAATATAACTCAAAATGTGATCATTAAGGATAGTCACTAGTCACTTTCCCTACTAAGTATCTATATTTGTGTTCTAAACCATTATCAGGCCAGCATTCTTGATTTCAAAAGATTTTTTTAATTGCTGACTCTCCTTGCATTTCTAATTCTCATTCTCACAATCCCCAACCCACAGCCTCCAGTTATCTCTTCATGGCCCTTTAATTTCACCTCATCTTCCCCAGTAACAAATAGATAGGACATCAAGATTCTGGCAAGATTCTTGATGCTCTAGTTTGACTATGTGCTATATATTGTTGAATTGTTACATTTTACACAGTTCTCAGACTTAAGAATAGGGAAACTGTCACCTTGTTTCTTCATATTGAATTGAGTTGTGGCCTGTGATTACATTTTAGTGCTTCAAATGTGGTCTTGTGCAATTCTATGTGAACATAGGCTATCACCTTTATTGTTTTTAAATTTTTATTTTATTTGTTGAGATTATATTATAATGAAATAATCTTCTCTTCCCTTATCCTTCTTCTACATGCTCCCATAGACCAACTCTTGCTCCGTTTTGTATTTAGGAACTTTTTGTCCATTGATTATTGTTACACATATGCAAGTATAACTGGGTCAGTCTGTATAACGTTTCTTATGTACATAATGTCAGAGATGACTATTTGGTATTGGATAACCAATTAGTATGTGTTCATTTATGAGGAAAACTATGAATTTGTAGCATTCCTTTGAAATTTTATTGGCTTTAGTAGATTTTTCAGTGGTTGGAGACATGAAGGTATACCTAATCATCATGAAAGGTATAGTCTATCCCTTTCTGGTTTGGTCTTTAGTTTCTTTAATACTAAGTTTTTAGTATATCAGGTCCATGGTATTGTCTAGGAACTCATTGTTACAACCCTGTGTGTGTATGTCTTTTCCTGACACAGGAATTTTTATTTCCTTAGGGGCAAGAAAACTTACTTTCACTTTGCCATATATTATTCCTAATCTATTATTCATAAATGAACTTTATTTCTAGAACCCTTTAGGGGTCTAGTATTTGGCTCTCAAAAGGGCCTAAAAAACATTGCTTTCCCCATGCAATGTTTCTACAGTAACTTTGAAAGTTCACCTAAGAAGAAAAGAAGCCAAGAATAGTTTTTGCTGTAATAATCCTTTTCAAAGGTAAACAATGACTGTAATCTATGGGGAAAATATATGAATACGGTTTTTAAAAGAATTTCTAAAAGAAAAATTACAAAGGTTAAGTAGTTTCTTGGTATATTTAGTAAATAAAAGAAAATTTTAACAGAATTACTTTTAAGTCATAATGTGTTTCTTGTATTTCCTTATTGAAAAATATATTTTTATAATATATATATATATATATATATATATATTCATTGAAGAATCAAAGTGATTGATAAAGCCATAATTTACAAAGCAATTATTTTGCAAGAATGTAACATGTTTCTTGTAATAAATAATAGAATATCTAGACAAAATCAGTAAACAGTAGATGAACTTCAACTTAACAAAGTCTAATCAATATTTAGAATAACTTCACTTCACATGCTTCAATTCACTTCACATGATACATACAAAAGTGAATCTTCCTCAAAACAAGAACCACAACAAATTCTAAACACTCAAAGGCTAAGGACATATAAATGAACAAAACCAAATAAAACTAAATATTTAATAAGCTAGTTAAAGAAAAATATTAAAACAAAAACTAGCCCAAATGTAATAATCCTGCATATGTAAAGATTTTTCAGTGCCACGAGTCATTAAATGAAAATCCAGTGGCAGAGGTGGGCTTCCTTTTTATGAGTTGTTGGGCAGGGAGGCCCTTGAGATTTCTAAAACCATATGCCCTTTGCCAGTGTTCATGTTTTCCCACTAGAACTAAGTGGTTAGATTCTATTACCCAAAGGATATTTATACCTTATTCCATAACTCTTGGTTCCAGAACATAGAGAAATCAAGATATAACTGGGTCAGAAGCTCAGCACTCATAGTGTTGAACGGTGGGGGGAGTGAGTCTGTATAGGTTTCCCTGAAAGAAAAGACAACAACCAATAATCTTACTCAGCTCTCGACCTTATGTACAACAAAAACAATTCAGGCAAGGTTAGCTCACTGGTGCATTAATGATAAGTCTGTCATGGTGGTAGCCAATCACTTTGTGCACCCTGTGGTTGTATTTGTACCTTACTCCACAAGAGGGAATTCACTTTTGGTACCAAAAGCAAAGTAAGAGACTCATTACTCAGAAGATCATATACTGTAGCAGGAAAGGTACTGGTGTTGTTTTTGCTAGAGGGACTGATGTGTCTGTCAAATTTTCTTTTAAATAATTAAGTTTATGGCTATATAAACTTCACTGCACATGGTGCAGTTGTTAGCTTTGGACAGAGCAACTGCTTTTTGCAGTATTCAGAAATGACTACAGAGATGAACACATGGTCAAATTCCAGAGAATAAATGACTCTTGAATACCCACCTATAAAAGGATATCCATAACAACCATTTAAAGGCTCAAGGAATAGCCAGAAGGAACAGAATAATTTAAGAGTAAAAGTAATTGGAGGAAATGGTATAGAACCTTGACTTCTGTTGTGCTTTTAAACTCACAGCTGTGATTGGCTCTATGGGATTTCCACAGTATTGACCAGTCAATAGCTTGTCGTGAAAGGAGGAGTTACCTAAGGGCTGTAACTCAATATACACAGATAATGGCTGCTGGAGGAAGAATATTATCATATATTGCCCATTTTAGAATCATATTATTAACTGCTTTTGTTGTGGATTTGCTTCAGTGCCCACCTACAAGATGCATATTTTACAGATATTTTAATCCCATCCTACAGGTTGTCTGAGCTCCCTGTTATAATCTTTGTTGTGTGGAAGATATTTAGTATAATTTTGCTTTTGTTTCTTTTGTCTTTCTTATTGTGTCTGAAAAATTTCTCACTCCTCACAATGTTCTGAAGCTGTCCTCCTACATTCACTTCTGATAATATAATCTAAGTCTTTGCTCCATTTTTTGGTATTTTTTAGGGGAGATGGGGTTTATTTTAGCTTAAGTTTCCAGGCTACAAACAAAGCAGGGAAGTCAAGGAAGCAACAATTTAAGGCGTCTAATCACATCACATCTACACTGAACCTCTTCCATTCTTATACAGACTGAGACCCAAATCCAGGGAATAGTGCCGCCCTCAGTGGGCTGGATCTTTTCACATCAGTTAATCAAGTCGACCCCCGATGGCATCCCCAGAGCCTAATCTTATTTAGATAACCCCTCACTGATATTTTCTGTCCAGGTGGTTCTAGATTGTGTCAATTGACAATGAAAACTAACCATAACAACCTAGAACATTGTTTTGGGGTGGCGTGTATGTGTGTGTGTGTGTGTGTGTGTGTGTGTGTGTGTGTGTGTGTGTGTGTGTGTGTGTGTGTGTGTGTATGTGTGTGTGTGTGTGTTCACATGGGTATGGAACATCAAACTTGGATGTCTTCCTGTATTGTTTTCTGCCTTAGTTTTAAAGAAAGGACTTCTTACTGGACCCTGAGTTCAATGACTTGCTTTGTTCCAGTTTGAATTAAGCTATGTAACTGGTGAAGGATGTGATCTAATTTCTTCCTTTTCCATATGGATGCCTAAATTCCCCAGCTCTATTTACTGAACATTTATTTCCTCTATACATGTCTTATCAATGATATTTCTGTCAAACATTTTTTTTTTAGGTAGCACATGTAAGTGAAAGCCTTTTCTGAGACAAAGCATGAGTAATTAATGGATTTCAGGAAAAGGCTTGAATAATCCAACTTGACCCAATTAAAGAAAAAAAGTGTGATTGTTCTATGTCTAGTATAGTTTTTTTTTAAAGAATAGACAAATGGCTTATACTTTTCTGTCTCTTGAATTTTTCTGTGCATGTTATTTTGTCCTGCATGAGACGAACACACCTTCATCCAATGACAAGAAAGATCATCCACAACAGTAATTTCAGAGTGTATATGGTTATCAAAATATCACATCGTAGACCAAACGTTAATTAATTTTTTTAAAACATAATTTGAAAAATTTAGTGAAGTTCCTTGGTTTGACTTTAGTTTTATTCCACAATGGGAAAACCATTGTGTTAGTCGTTGTGATCCTTTATTTTGGTGCCACAGAAGATCTTCACTGCTCACTAGTTTTCACTGGTACTTATGAAGTAGATATGGAGTTGGTTTGCCCTGTTTAGATGTAAGCTCTTCTTTCTGTTGATCCAGGTGAGGAGGCTTAGTATGATTTAAATTCACCATGATGACTTATGTCTTATGTAATACACCTTCTCAAGCTAGACATGTGGCTTCTTTTAAAATCTAATTTCTTTTACAACTCACTAGGCTCATGATGCACCCATTCACAGACTGTTACACCTGCCAATCACTACTCAAAGCTGCTGTCAACATTCTCTTGGTATTTTCTCAGCAGTGTTAAGCACATGCTGTTGATATCCTATCCCTTGCAAATCTTCATGGTTCTTTTCTTGAGGACTTGTGCTTGTTCTCTGAATAAGGAGTTTATACATGAAGCAGTAAATATTCCCCTCCCTTCAGTGTCATGGTAAGATTATTGTTCAAATTTGAATATTTGCTTTCTTCCTAACTTATATTGAAAACTAACACCCTTGTTGCAGTGTTTAGCAATGGAAGCTTTAAGAGGTAGTTTGGCCACATGAAGGGGTTGATGACATGATTTTTGGCATGACATCACTATAAAAGAACAAGTTTCGGTAACTTCTTAAACTTTTCCACAATCTTTCTTTCTTCTCTGACTCCCCTCTCTGTCTTTCTTCTTTCACCCTCCCTTCCCACATGAGATAATATAGGAGAAAGATCCTCACCAATTGACAGCACCTTAATCTTATACCTGTCAGCTTACATAACTACAAACCAATCATTTCTTTCTGTTATAAATGACCCAGTGTGTGGTGTTGATCCTATTACAGAAGCACAAAATGGACTCAGACAGTTAAACAACAACCTCTGATCCCAATGAGAGAGATCTCTTAGAAACATTTTGTATTTTATTACAGAACAGACCTAAGCCTCAAGGTCTACAGATAAAGCCTGCCTCATTATGCCTACTTTTTAAATCAACTTATACTCCTTTTCTTACTTTGTATGCTTCCTGCTCTCAGATATCCTAGTTGTGGTACGCACAAATAAGCCTAATATATAAAATACTCATTTAAAAGGCCCATTTGTATCTTGATGCATTCAGGTCTCATTTGAGCTAAGCAGAAGCTATGATGTCATCTGAAGTTAAAAGCTTATGTGAGAAGGCATATGAATGTAGCACTTTCTTTCATGCCCTGCCAAACAGTTGGTGATATTAGCTACATCCTATTAATATTCTGATATGTTAAGTCTAACTATAATTTCTAGTGATATTAGTCTGATAGTAAAAGGAGTTCTTTCACATATAGTCTGTGTGAAAGTTCACCATCTACTATCATAGACGATAAAGGATTATCAGTTTCTTCCATCTATTCCCTGTTAGAAATAATCCATAACTTCTTATTATGGCAGCTAATACAATGAAATACCATGACTAAAAGCATGATTGGGGAGAAAAAGTTTCATTTGGTTTATTTATTAATAAGAGTTACTATGCCTCTTGGCAATTTAGATATTTGGACTATATCCTGTTCTCTCATGACCCAATCAGCATAAATAGGTGTGTAGTTGAGGTGAACAGTAGTTGGCTTCCAATAGTCTTTTAGGTCCACAGGCCAGGATATTCTGAAATCTAACTGGGAAATGATATGTTTGAAAGTAATAAGGGTTTTATACAATACGGTGAAAACCACAGTGTGTTTTTATACAAAGACATATCACTGTCTCAGAGAATTTTAGATTTTTCAGTTCCAAATTAAATCCAATTCCTTTTAAATATAATTTAGATAAAAAATAAACCATAATTCCAGAACAAATGCTGAATATTCACCACGGGGAGACCATTCTGCTCAGAACACCTGTTCAGTTTTAATGAAACATAAAAATACTTGCTCCCAATGTGTTTTCATTAAATGTTCAAATCATACCATGCAGTGTGCAGCTTAAGTGGAAAAGTATCCTGCGAAAATGTAAGTAAAAGTTCTTTTGTTATTACTCTACATTACAGCCGATGATTCTGTATAAGTTAGGGTTACTATTGCTACAATGAAATACCATGACTAAAAGCAAGTTTGGGGAGAAAATGGTTCATTTGGTTTACATTTCCCCATCACTGTTCACTATTGGAGAAATTCAGGACATGAACTCTAACAACCACAGCTGGAACTTGGAGGCTGGGTGCTGCTTACTGGCTTGCTCCCCATGGCATGCTCAGCCTCCTTTCTTATAGAACCCAGTATCATCTACCCAGGGATGCTCCCACCTGAATTGGATCAGGCCCTCCAACATCAATCACTAATAAAGAAAATGCTCTGCGGGCTTGCCTACAGCCTGATCGTATGGTAGCATTTTTTCCATTGATGCTCCCTCTTTTCTGATGACTCTAGCTTGTGTTAAGTTGACATAAAGGTAGCCAGCAAAGATTCTTTAATACAATTCCCTGTGTGATGTGCTTATTCTCAGGTACAAGTAATGATGGCCAGGTTGTTATGTATAATAAAATCTTCCTCAGTGAACACAGCATCTTATAATGATACATTTGGTAGAACTACTTTGTCAACTAGGAAAACCCTTGATATCTGACCCGGACAAGTACTGGCATGCCCCACAGATAGCCTGAAGGGTATAAGGAGACTCTCCCTATAGTATTTAAGAAAGTTTTACTTGGACTATATTATATTTAGATAATTATATGGTACAGAGCCAGCACTAGCTCAAGTTGCTGATCCAGAAGGAAATAAATATAATTTAAAATTGCTAGTAGAGTCTCGTGAGTTTCATAATGGTGGCATACTACTCCAAGAAACACTGGCACCAAGAATAAGTTTAATTTTTGTAGTGGAACTCCTCACTGGTATTTCACTGTTCAAGAGAATATTTTCAGTTGTGAAGAAACTTTGCTTCTTTCACATACGATTATTTAAGATCTTGTTATAGAATTGTAATCATTTTCCTCTTACCTAATTGACTTCCTTATTATTTTAAAACAATTCGACATGGATAAAGAAGCCAATTCTTTTGTGATAACTGAGATGCTTTCTAAGAAAGGAGAAGAGAGCTTTTCTACTGATCATCATATATTTACTTTTTTATATTTGAATGTATATGGGCATACAAGTGTCACACTACACATATAGAGGTCAAGGGACAGTTTGTAGGAGTCACATATCTCCTTTCATCTTGTGGGCTGCAGAGACTGAACTCATGTCATTAAACTTGGTGGTAAGAGCCTCTATCCACTAAGCCATCTTGCTGGCCCAGGTATCATTGTAGTTCCAAACTCTCTTAATGCAGGGATTATATCTTTCTAACATTCTTATGGTTATTTGTACAATGTACAAAACACAGTAAGGCTTTGATAAAATTTGTATATACATTTTGATGGATATAGTTTAAATCATATAGTTTGATGTTTTATTTCATCTATGTATAATGGCCTAAGATATTTTATCTACATGAGTTCACGATTTCTTTAATAACATAGAAAAAATTATATTAAAATTTGAGTTTTTTATGTATACGTGTGCACATGTTTCTGTATGTGTACATGGGTGACTGAGTGCACATGTCTGCATACCTCTGTGGAACCTTGTCTATATTCTTCAATTTTTTCCTATTTTATTGCTCACTATAGTGTATTTCATTGTACTTGGAGCTCACAAGTTTTGCTGCACTAGTTGGCCAGCAAGCCCCAGGCCTCCTGGGGTACCCATCTCTCTCTGCCTTCCCATTGCAGCAATATAAGCATGTTGCCACACTGTTTTTTTTTTTTTTTTTTTTAAATATGTGGGTTCTGGGGATCCAGGGTGCTTGTACCCTGACAGTACTTACCTGACTGAGTGATCTCCCCAAGCTTAGATTTTTAATTTATGAATAAGACTCAATTTTGATCAGAGTCACATCTTAAGAAAATTTATCTTGCAATTTGACTAAAACTTGTATTCAGTAAGTATTTTGGTCTTGAAATACAGACATAGAGGGACCATTAAGACAATCTACCTACACTGTATTGTGGAATGATTCTCCTTTCTTAGGATCTGAAGTACTTGTGGATTTTAAATTGTTGTAACAAAGAACACCTACACAGCAGAGCTGCATGTGCGTGTTTATAAGTAACCTACACAGACATTTCAGAGCTTGTGTTCTTTCCTTTTGGTAGTTTGTTATTTGCTAGTGTCTTTGCAGTACCCAAATTTTCCCAACAGGACTAAAGTGCATAGGATGAAAAAAATCACCTCTTAAGGAAAAAATATGAGCTCACTACTTATATCTTTTGGACATATTCCTATGGTCATACTAGAACAATTAGAATAGAAAAAATGAATGAATGAGTGTGTGCGTGTGTGCACGCGCGCGTGTGTGTGTGTGTGTGTGTGTGTGTGTGTAAATTGGATATGAAAACCAAAGCAAGGTAAAAACAGAGGCAACATCATGCCTTTCAAACTCTAAAAATCTAAAACTGTGTGATAGAACCCATGGTAGGAATTTGATTGTAAAATAAGACAATATAAAGCATGACAGAACTGAAAGTGTGAAGAGGGATATCTTGAGGTCTGCATTTTAAAATATCTCATTTGTTTATAGCTATATGGAGAAGTGGAGTCCCAGGGACACGGGTGATGTGTGGGGAAATACACGGGCTCAGAAACAGATCTAACAGGTTTTACATGGTTGGTTATCACATATATTTTACATACATATTTATTTTTATTTTTAATGAGGATGAGTATTTTGCCTGTTTGTATGTAAATGTGCCATGTGCATGCGTGGTACCCATTAGAGCAAGAAAGTTGATTTGGACCTGGAGCCACAGGCAGGTAAGAGACACCAACTAGGTACTAGAAATTGAACCCAGGGGTTTTTTCTGTATTTTTTTTTTTTTTGTAAGAGCATCAAGTGTCCTTCACCACCGAGCCATCTCTGCATATTTTTTAAATGGTAGAATGAAGTGAATGTAGTCCGGGTAGGGAGTCCTAGAATCTGATAGCAAGACTGCGCGTCACAAACTCAAGTCAGGTATAATGCATGGAGGGACACAGATTTTCAAACATTATAACATACTTTCTATTCTCTTCTACTAAACCAGAGAACAAAGCAAAAATAAATAAATAGAGACCTAGAAATAAAGGCACAGATTGCACTGATAGTGCAGTTTAATATTAGTAAATACTGCTCAAGCTCTACAAATTATTTACAAACACGAATGATACTTGGAAGTATCAATTTTGCTTCATTCTCAGTCCTTTTTTATTTATCTTTATTTTTATAAATGAGTATAATTAGTTTATACCCACTGCTTCAAGACACACACACACACACACACACACACACACACACACAGAGAGAGAGAGAGAGAGAGAGAGAGAGAGAGCGCGCACAGAGAGAATATCTATTTTACATACGCACGTGTACTATCTCATATCTATTACCAAATAGTTTATAAAGTATCACCTACTTGTTAAAAAATTCCCTTAGAATATACTTTATTGCTTGACTAAAACATTATGCTCTGTGTTAGATTTATCTCCAAACTAAACTTGAAACATACTGAAGTTACAAGTAAAAGAAGATTTATGCCAAATAAGTGGAGTTATTACTTTCAGTTTGAAGCATTTATTGTTGTCCTTATTGTTTCTCCATTAAAAAGTTAATGATGAATGTGGTGATACATTTTATGAAGTCCTTATTGTCTTTAGCAAAAATGATAATGAGAGTAAAATAATTTTGTGGTGTGAAATTAAATAATTTGATCCCTAAGAGCTTGGCTCTAAATGTTCTGCAAATATAATGACCTCTTATTCGTAATGATATTAGGAGTAGAAATTTATTTTCTGCCACGACATCCTATAACAAAAAGAAATTGTTAACTACTTTTACTTTGGGGTTGGATAATTGGAGACTCATTATGGTTGTTACCAAGTAATTCAGATTTACTTTAAGTTATCTTGTGCGCAATAAAAATAATGAAATGAAAAAAGTAGTCACTTGTTTTCTGGCATTTACAATCACTGAAAATACCATTTCTATATAGCTATTTGCAGTGCAGTAGAAAAAAGGTCCTGTGGGGGGAAATCGGTTATGGAAATAGTTTTAACTTTTATTTGGGATTTTTCATGAATATTAAAGATGACCTCAAGAAATGGACAGAAAATCTAAATAATTGAATTATTATGGAAAAATAAAATACACAATTAATCAGAAACTCTAGATAAAGAGCTCATTGTTCCATGAAAAGAAAAATTAAATCATATTTTTTAGTGCTTGGTTAATTGAACAGATAGTGAACTCAGTGCTAAATCTTCAGAGATCGGCAATTAACTAAGAAGAAAGTACTTAATTCATTGCATTTACAAGTGGAAGCAGTCTTTATAAACATAAGTCAAACAGTATTGTTATTATTCAGCATATACAGTATTATGAGCATTATTCGATCTGAAATGACTATGTCCTCCAGTTCCAAATGACATTGAAAGTTTAATTTCTAATTTTTTCCTTTGGAGAATTGAGAAAGATTAAGCACTCCCCACAGCTGGCATCTGAGCCAACATGGAACGTGTGCCTCCAGCATTTTAAACGTAGTTTTGTAAATTGGAGATGAGTAAGAGCTATCTCTAAACAACAGGATATTTCTAAAATTCTAAAATTGGGCATAGGTTATTTTTCTTTATATGGTTCAGCTTTGCTACAGTTACAATACTTTTAGAATGGCATTACATATTTTTTATGTATCATATTGACAAAAATAGAAACATTCAAAAATAAACTCTACTGGCTGGGTTTGAAGAGTCAGTTGTTCTGAGGGTTGTTGACTGGGATGATAGGGTGTCCACTGACAAATGGCTTGTGTGGGGGAACTATTTGGCAAATTCTATCTGAATTATTACTGCATGTGTTCTTGGAATGCATACACATTTTTATTAGTGTGTACCACTATAGGCAAAATGAACATTTTATTCTGTATAAGAATTAAATTAATGTATATCTGTAAAAGATACACACACACACACACACACACACACACACACACACACACACAACACATATATGGAGGGAAATATTGTCAGAATGTTTGTAAGTGAACAAAACAGAATATGCAGTACTGCACACATATTTTATTTAAAGCAAGAGAAATAAGAATGCATCCAAGTCCCAGAAATATATCTAAATATAAATTTGGAGACAGGTGATTTTGAAAAAAAATATTTTTATGCCTACATTTACAAAATTTAAATGATCTGTTTATTTTATTTTGTTTTATTTTATGTTTTATTTGTATGTGTATTTGTGTACCACATGAGTGCAGTGCCTTCAGAGGCCAGAGGATGTTGAATTCTCTGTAAATGGAATTATAAACAATTGTTATCTATAGGTTGGTTACTGGGAATCAAACTGGAGTCCCCAGGAAGGTTCTCAAGTGTCTCTGATCATTTTAAATAATGAATTTGACTTTTGAGCAATGCAAATGTTTTATTTATAAGTTACATTTAAGACAACAAAATCAATGGTAAAGTTAGAAATGTTAACCAAAGTAATAAAATGTTATAGTGACAATATTAATATGACCATATATTGAATATTAAAAGTAAGATGCTTGAGGAAAGAGAGATAGTTCATTGGTTGAGTGCATACTTACCTGATGGTGTCAGTTCCCCGCAACAGTATCAGAAAACACACAACTGCCTGTTACTCCAGCTCCAAGATATCTGACCTTGTTTTCTGACCTCATCGGCACCTGCACTCATGTGCTCCTATCTATACTTGTATATTACACATACAAATTATCTTACTTTATAAGAAGTAAGATATCAGCACAAAATAGAATGAGGGTCTTTGGAATTATTAATTATATCAACAGTTTACAAATTATAATCATCAATATGATATTGGAATCCTTAATCATCTATCTTCAAATAAGATTTTAGTCACTATTTCCCTGAAGAACTTAGAAGAACTTGTTACATCATGGCCTTTTACATATACATTTAAACCAACAACACCAAAACAATATAGATTTCTTTTATTGTGAAGTAGCTGTGAAAACAGCACACAGCATCATCTCACGGGTTTTTAAGCTGTGATGAGCATAAGAGACCCTTTATATTCTGATTGCTATATTCATCATGCATAGAACTAGCCTAAGAGATTATTGAGGAAAAGATAAATAGAAACCAATTATAGCACAATACAGGTGTACAAATAAAACCAAAGTCTTATTTTAACATCCAAGTTCAGGGTTAGGTACTATTTCACCACTTGCTATGTAGATAGTCAGTACACTAGCTATGTGGGCACAACAGATTACTATGCATGCCCTAGGATCTCTGTACTTATGGATATGTGTATTTTAATCATGACGGCACATACGTCATTTGATTTGTTAGAAACTAGGGGCACAGCATTTTAAATATAAATAAATAAAAGAACAAATAAAAAATTTGAATCCCCCCAAAAAACCAAATGTAGTCTCTGATGAAAACATACTTAAAAATATTATTAAATATATTTTTTCTTTTTAACATAAAGCATAAGAAATAACTAGATTTTAAAACAAGTCATGGGATAGATGAAGTAGCAATCTGATGGTATAACATGACAGTATTATATAATATCTTTTCTCATATGATTGGAAGAATGTCAGCTAGCCTTCTATAAGATAATAGGTAAATAATGAAAAATAAAATTATGACTGATCCTTCTCTTATGTCCTATATAAATGAATTAAAAACATATGACTTGAAAAGTAATACAATTTTTTCAAAACATTTCCTAAAAATGAAAGACATAATAGTGAAAATAGAGAGAGCACAGGTCTTAGCATGAGCATGGGGTGTATGCTAGAATAACGGTGGTGAAGATGCTCAAAGCACTCTACTTACAGGTAGTTAAATCTCATTCTGACCTGTTGGTTTGTACAAGTAATAAATTCTATTGGAATAAAATCGAATAATAATTTAAAGAACCCAATAACACCAATGCCAGTCACTTCAATTGTAATATAATGGAAACTGGGATTATAGCCTAAGTGTCCCCCAGAGCAATATTACACAGGTTTTTCCACTTGCACCTAAGTTCCCAAAATAACGACTCTGAGACATAATATTCTGTAAATAAGTGCCTAGACTGTAAGGTTGGGCTTGTTCCCTGACTAGCTTGTAACTTAGTTAATCCATTTGCTCTATTCTAAGTGCTGCCATGTGTCAGGACCTCTTCCTCAGGTTCATGTGACCATCTCCATCAGTGTTCAGGGTGAATTTCCTCCTGTGCATGACTATCCCAGAGTCCTCTCTTTCTGCCAGAACTCCCATCTTCTATTTCCTGTCTAAGCTAATAGGCCAGCAAACGTTTTATTGACAGGTGATACTTCCACACAGAGTAGTAGAGATTCTCTCTACAACACACCAAGAAACAACGGTTGGAAGATTGGAATGTCCCCAGGGCACAACACAACTGAGATGAGACCGGTGGCAATCATAATCCTAAAGATCTCTCTTGGCCCAAAATTCTCTTGAGGTGCAGGTTCAAGGAAATCCTATGAGATCCGATAGTCATGAGTGTAGATGTGAGTTCATGTGACCATACCCATGTGCATGTGTGCGTGTACGTGTTCCTCTGTGTGTGTGTGTGTGTGTGTGTATGTGTGTGTGTGTGTGTTAGATATGGAACATTTGGAAGCCAGAGTGTGCTTTTTCGACTTTGCCTTGTATTTTGGAGACAGGGTTTCTCACTGAACTCAGACCTCAGTATTTGGGCAGCCTGCTGTATCGATCTCCCAGTACTGGCTTTAAAGGCATGCTGCCCTACCACTTCTGGCGTTTTACATGAGCGTTTGAAATCTAATTTGAAACTTAGGTCCTCGTGTTTGTGCAGCAAGCACTTACCATCTGAGCCATTTGTGCAGCCCTAATATTATTTTTGCAAAGTACTCCTGCCACTGTCTATTCCTCTTTACAATATACAGGAGTCCCTGTTGTATAGGCTTATCTATGCTAGATCTTATTGATTTCTAAATGTTCTTCTATATCCTTTTGTGATCTAATTTACATTACCCTATTAACAAAAGGTACAGGCACTTTTTGATAAAAATATTGACTAGTTATTATCTTACTTTAAATGATTACTAAGATTTTTCTTGCACAGTTGTTTATTATTAGCATTAGTAATCCTTTATAAGCCCTATATTCTGGCCATTTATTAGAGATATCTTATGAATATTTTCTCTCATTCTCTTTCTTGACCATTTATTTTCATAATGGATTATTTTATGTGCAGTAGTTGTTAATTTTAATGAAGTCTAATTTAGCAGTTTTATGGTTATTTCTTTTTCGTGACATGAAAAACATTGGACACAGAGATTTATATCTATCTGTATTCTCTTCTAAAGGGTTTCTGGATTTCATTTTCATGGTTACTTGTAACAGTGAGGTGTTTCAAAGTGTTTTTATGTAGAGCAAAATAAGGGTTAAGATTTCATTTTACACAACAGACTTTTCAATCTATAAGAACAAAGTCATGTTACTTGTAGAAGAGTAGATTTGATTGGAGATAATCATACTAAGTGAATTAAACTAGTCACAGAAACTCAGTTATGGTGTTTTTTCCCCATCTGAGGTCCTAGAATTTTTATAGATATATAAAATCATATACCTATATATGATTTGAAAGAACTGAAATGATCCAGGGAAAGTGAGGCAGTTAAGGTAAAGGAGATAGGGCAGAGAAGGTAACTGTATACTAAATATAAGCATAGACTTTCATTATTGTCTGCAAGACCATACCATGAACAATGAATATACACAGTGCAATTTTAAAATTACAATGGAAAATATTTAAATTTATTTTGTAATTCTTTTGATTTTAAAATTTATTTAATCTGCTTTTTTTTTTTATAATCCAGATTTTATCCCCCTCCAGGTCCACCCTCTGACTGTTCCACATCCCATACCTCCTCCCCCTGTCTCTACAAAGGTGTTCCCACCCCCAACTGCCCACCTTGGCCTTTTGGCTAAGATCAAGTATAGTATCTGTTCTTATCAGTTTAATAATTTTTTTTTTTATTAAACAGGTTGTTTTTAAAAGATCACAGAAACACAGTTTTCCATAAAGATACTGTGAAAATAGCCACCAGTGTAAATAATCACATATGTTATGAGTTAATCAATCTAATCTTCCATTTTCTGTGACTGCTCCAGGGACAATATCTTAACCCTGATTTTTGCCAAAGCAGTCTAACAGGGCCTACTACAGTCCTTCCAGAAAGCCATCTCCCTCTTGAACTAGATGCATGTTCTTTGGACAGGGTCAGGAGACATAATATTCTTCAGTAATTCTAGAACCATTAATGGTCAGAGCTATAACGAAAGCTGACCACTGGGATGGGAGGATGGGAGATAGTGTAGCTTATGGATCTCGAGGGTCTTCATCTCACCTCATCCTTAATTTCCCATTCGGGAGGAGGATTATTGTCATACACTGTTTAGTAGAACCTGACTTGGGGCCTCTGTTATTTGCAGCTGAAAATATGCTGACTAAATATGTGGGTTGGTTGTATGTAATCATAGCACGGTCATCTCAGATTGTGGTTTAATCTCTAGATGTCAACAAGAATTTGGCATTTCAAAGGAGATTTTTCTGCCATTATTTCAATCTATTTGACAAAGATAAACAATGAGATAGGTAAAAAGTCCAGTCCTATGACCAATAAGTCTTGCTGGACCCTTACACAGAGAAAAGATGTGTCAGTCTTAAGAATTTGTTCTCTAATTAATACACTAACAAGTTTAAGAGTACTTTGCTTAAAATGGCTACAAAGTAGTATTGCAAGTGAAAAAATAAGTTTTAATTTTATTGCATAAGAGTTAGTTATTGCTACTGCTGCTGGTAATGCTATTTTGCTTAAGGATTCAGAATGAAAGAAAGCCAATCCCAACTGGACAAAGAGCAAGCTCTGTGTTTTTTCATGTAAATGTTTTTTTTTTCTCTCCTTTAAGAGACAGACACTATGAAAGACTATTTAGCTTTGCATGGCATAGAATTCTATGTCTCTGAGGATGGCCACAAACTCAGAGAAACCCAAATGTTTCTGCCTCTTTGGTGCTAGGATTAAAGATATGTACCATCATATAAAAGTCTCTCTCTCTCTCTCTCTCTCTCTCTCTCTCTCTCTCTCTCACGCACACACATGCATGCACACACACACACAGAGAGAATGAGAGAGAGAGAGAGAGAGAGAGAGAGAGAGAGAGAGAGAGAGAGAGAGAGAGGAAAAGTAAGGTATACTACTTTTGGACTGACACATACTTTTGTAGTAGGTTGTTTGGTATGTGAGAGACCATTGATTTTATCTCATGTGCTGTAAAAAGAGAAACAAAATGCATTTCAATTAGCTGATTCAAATTGTAGATTCCTAAGCTTTGCTTCAGGCTTTCTGCATCAGGACATCTAAACACAGAGGTCAGGGATCTCAAGTTGTAGTAACCTACCTAAAGCATACTCGGTACGAGAACATTGTTCAGGTCTATGTGCCCAAATATTGCCTTTCATGTGTCTCCTTGCTGAATTTCACCACTTTTCAGTGGTGTTTTTCTTTTCTCTTTCAAGGCTATTTTCTATTTAAATCTGCAGCTCATGGGGCAGAACTGTGTGTATGTGTTCACCAATCTGTTCCAGAGCGCTGAATAATTCCTGATCTAGGAAAGGTACCTATTGTGTTTAGCTAAATCCAAAAAGGAGGAGCTGACATTTTCTGAGGGATGTGAAAGACTGAAAGCACCAGGTAAAGAGAGAATGTGGAATTCAGTGAGGACACAGGAAATGTGTAGTAACGAGACTGTAGAATATTGCTGAGAAAGAAAAGAAGGGAGATTGTGAAACGGAATATGTTTCATGCCTGATAAAATTAGGCACACAGGCTGGAAGAAATGGGGAGGAAGCAGCAAGTGGCATGGTACAAACTTTTCAGAAGCAAACTTTAACATCAGGATGCTTTAATGATGATGTACTTAGTAAAGCGTGGATCGGATTTATGGTGGAAAGGTCAGCTTTTGAGTTTCTGCTCAATTTAGGATGCAGCTCACAGAAAGAGCATGTAAACTTTATTCAGCTAACACATTTGGGTTATGTCTGACTGAACATGGAAATACCATCTGTAGCATTTTGTAGAAACTATGAGGTACTACTTGGTTCTCTGTGTTAAGTTTGTATCAGTGCAGAGAACAGTGTGGGCTGAATCAAGAGTGTGGGTGAAACACATTTAAAACACATTGTGAGGTACCCAAAGCCGTCAGAATTCTCTTAACAAACACATACTGCCTTAAAAAACCACTAAGAACAAAAATAAATTTCTTCTATCTTTCTTAAATATCTTCTCATATGTTAAGTTCATTTGTCATCAAATATTTCTGTTGTTAAATGAAGTTGAGCAAACCAAAAAAATTAAATCGATGGAATTATAGCCACAAGAGGATCTTAGATAAAATTTATTCACTCCTCTATGTTAAATAATCATAATTATTTGTTATAATAAATAAAATTATTAACATAATTAATTATGTTAAATAATCCATATTCAGTCAGACAAAGTGAGAAAATTATATACACATAATTATAGTGCATTATGTAAGTTACATGGAAGGAAACAAATAAAAGCAATCCATTCAAACACCAACCCCTAATAGTTGGCATTTCCTAATATTCTTGCAAGAACATTTACCAAATCTTCATACAAATGAGTCTTTGAAAGATATTAATGATAAGTGTGTTAGTCAATGGTTGTAAAATGAGAAAGGAAAATTGAGTACCCAAGATACTAAGGTTTGGCACCTCTGTCCTTCAGCTCTCAAAGTCAAAACCCTGATAGAAATAATAGGTTCCACATGCGTGTAGTTAAGCTTGAGGAACTCCACCTATATGGATTTCAGACCCTATATATCATTCACTGATGTCTCCCCAGGGCCTACTCTAGTATCTGGCACATAGTTAAATGTTCAATAAAATACTTATTGATCTGAAACAAACTCTTATAAGAGAGGCATGAACAATTTGAGTCTTAGAGAATTTCAAAAATATCTTCTGATGTTTACTTAAGGGATTTTTTTAATATAGTGTTTATATCTCAATGTAAAACTGGCTTCATTGCACATTGAGTACATACAGCTCTGTACTTCTACATTACACATAACTTGGATTCAAAACTCTACTTTGAATTTCTCTGATTCAGGAATCTCCAATTTATAAATGTGTTTTACTATGAAAATATTTATCATTTTTGAGAATTTAAATGATAATACCACTGTTTTCACCATTTTATCTCAAACCATTAAATTTTATCATTACATCTGTTCAGTTTAATTCAGTAAGTACTTTCTGGGTTGTACTGGGTTGTAATGTATAGGAAACCATTCCCTTGGATTTGGGGGACTCCATGGAAGAGGGAGGAAGGATTGTAGGAGTCAGAGGAGATAGAGGACACCAGAAGGACATGGTCAATAAATAAGGCACTTACGGAATCACAGAGAATAAAATGGCAAGCAGAGGCTTGCATGGGTCTGCTCTAGGTCTATGCATTATGGCTGTTAGCTTGGTATTTTGTGGGACGTCAGTGGAAGCAGCTGTGTTTCTGACCCTTTTGCCTGCTCTTGGGGCTCTTTTTTGCCCTTGTCTTAGTGTATCTCATTTTTCTTGTTTGGTTGTGTCTCTTAGAGGCCTGCTCTTTTCTAAAGGAAAACAGAAGGGGAGTAAATCTGGGGAAAAGGGGAGGTGTGGGGTGAGGGAAATGAATGACACAGCAATAAAACTCAGACTAAGACTGTACAAATGAGGCAGAGCATGAAGCAATCTCTTCATTTGTTTTTCTGTGTATGTCTGAGTTACCTTGCCCAGTACGATTATTTTTAGCTTCGTCCCTTTATCTGAAAATATCATAATTGGTTTCTTTTTTTATATACACCAGAAGAAAATTCCATCGCATATGTATCTGTGCCACATTTACATAATCCATTCCTCACTTTGTGGACATCTAGGATAGTATCATTTTAGTGATTCTCATTAAAATGGTTGAACAAGTGTCTCTGAAGGGGCATGTACATTCCTTTGAATATAAGGTCAGGGGTAGAACAGGTAGGTCAAATTGTAGTTCTACTTTTATTTTATTTGGAAAACTTCCACAATTATTTTTAATAGCTGCATCAGTTTTCACACATGCCTTCTATTGATCAAGGTTCCAATTTGAAAACGTAGAGTTAAAGCACTGAGTATGGCCAGGTCACTAACTCAGGGGAGACCATATGGACCATGCTCTTGGAATGATCTCAGATTGACATGAAGTGGGCTGTTATAATTTTTTGAATATAGACCTTGGCTATGCTTAAGAAACATAATTAAGGTCAGTGTCTTAATATTGTTTTAACCTTATCATCTGTTCAGGACTCTATAATTTAAACTGTTCTCTGGGTTTAATAGGATCATACTTAATTTACAAAATATGATAAAAATGGTTTTCTTCCAATTAAAATAAAGGTATACTGGAGTGGCTTTTCAATTTTGAATATAAGAAGATAGAAACAAAAGGATTAAAATAATCTATTACTTGATAAATTTATTTTTTCCATGATGTTGTTAGTATGTTTTTAAAGAGTCATTTTATTTTTAAATACATATATGTGCTTGTGTGTGTCTACATGTGATTATGTATACATAAATTAATATATATGCAGAGGCCAAAAGAGGATGTACAGTACCCTGGGGTTAGAATTATAGGCAGTTATGATGGCATGTGATGTAGGTGGTAGGATTCAAATTTCTCTACCTTGAAAGAGCAGCAAGCATCTTTGACCAATAAACCATCTTTCTTGTCTCTGTAGTATATCCCTTTAATTATTCAACTAATATACCTAAAAGTGTTTAACTTATGCAATTATGTATTAATTTATTACTTCTCATACTGTCTGTAATGACACTTTGGTTCATATTTTAAAAATAATTGTTCTGCTGATGCTTTCCTTTGTCAAATCTCAAGTTCTTAGTCTTTTATCTAGGGCAACCTTAAACGATTTCATTGTTTAATTACCAACTTTAACCTTGTAAAGAAGACTCAGGAATAAAAAAGAATATAATTATTAATCTAAAGAACAAAGAAATCAAACAGCAAGCAAAGATACATAAAGGACAAATTATAAAGCAATGTGAACATGTCCTAGTGGGACACTGAATGGCAGGAGGTAAACGGGAGCAATATAGAAGTAATACCATGGGAAGAAACACTTTCCGGAATGCCTACTGGTGAACAACATGAAAGTTAATCAGTGTGTGATAAAAATGTGCTGAGATACTTTCAGAAGATGAATGTGACTAATTATTTGCAAGGTCACTTGTAGTGAAAGATTGGGGCAAAAGTTCAATTCCTGTATGGCAAGGACTTCTAAGTCGGAAGTGAAACACACAGACAATTTGGCTGAATAAGCTTATTCTTCAAGGTAAGGGAATGTTACAGTACTCGCTAAGGCTAGGCTGATCAAAAGAGATCATTTTGTTTCATCTTTGTCTTTTAAATCTCCAGAGCCCCGAAAGCTTTAAATGATTTTGGGATGGGGCTTTTGATGTATGTAAACTTAATAGAGGACATAATGAAAAATACACAGAAATAACACGAGACAGGAGGAGATTGGATATAGACTGAAGAAAGGGAAGCTTACCACAGATAAAACACTGCTGATGGACAACGATGGAGAAATCAATGCAAAAGTAAACATCCATTCAATATTTTATATTCTATCTAGGACTGGGTAGGGCTCTTTTCTGATGATGTTTTTATGAGGTAAAATAATTAGCTAATTTAGCAAGATATTTAGTAAGTCTGGTTTTTAATAGCAATTAAGGTATACCTGAATTGTCTAACTTAGAAGAATACAAACCTTTGACTCAGGATCACTGAAATTATAGAATATTTGCCGGTAAAATTGATTCAGCTTCAGAATGAGAGAAGGTACTAATTTTGCTTCATAAAGACATGCCCGCTTTTTGACCTGTGTATTCAACTAGCAAACACAAACTGATGTAGCTGAGCAGAATCTCAAGCTCCACATCCTGGGCTCTGCCCTGCACTGAAGCCAGTGTGTCTTTGGTTCCATAACATTAACTACCCATATGGTTCCTACTTACCATTTTGTCAGAACAGAATGGGAAATTGAGATTTTACTTTGGCATGTAGTCCAATACATTCAAGTGGGAAAAGTATTCTTCTCACTTATTTTCATAGTCATTGAAACTGATATTTTAATCTAACTACTTACCTTATCAAGAATGGGAACAGGAATTAATTCGCTCATGTATTTTTAGCTTTCTCCATTTTGGGGAAATGACCTCGAACTACTTGACCAAAGAACAAATGTCAGTTTCATATTTAGGTCAGTAACAAAATTAAAGCATAATGAATGAGCTTTTTTGTTGTTGTTTGCATATCCTAAATGTCTTCAGAAAGTCATTAGGAAGAATGTATCAGTCTTTGTATATATTGTACCCACTGTCTTTTATTTGCTATTTAATTTTCACAGACATGCCCCAGGTAAATCTAACTCCCTTCTTTGAAGACTGCATTTTAGGAAGCAATTAGGAGTTCAAAGCATTCAGCTTCAAAGATGTGTCATCACAGTAGCACCATATGTCAGCATCAGGTACTCTCTTGTAGAGACTCAGTGGGGTAAACAATGCAATGCATAAGTTTAGCGCAGGATCTTGCTGGCACCAGTTAAAGAATATTTGATACTCTACTCATAATGATACTGTTTACTTGCACTGCGTATTATTGTTTAGAGAGGGCAGCTCTACCCATTTCTCATTGTTACAGAAATAGTTGCAGTTTCTGAATCATCCTAAAACACATCCTACTTGAGGATGTGTACACTATTACTCCTGCTAAAACTGCCCATCTTAAGACACTGTTATTGCTTCTGGCTAAAATAATAGGAACGGGAGAGAAGTTCAGGTGTAAGAGCTGAGGAAATATGTCTCCCATAACGAAGACCTCATCAGGAGTCAGGCGGAAACTAGCCATTGTGTTTTAGTGAAAAGCTCTTCCCTAGGCGGAACAACTTGACCTACTGAATTTGGAAGTACTTTTCATCCTTTGATGATTTTTCTCTTAAAGAAAACAGCAGCATTATTCCTTTTGGTCATTCCAGAAAAGCACAGAAAAGCTCTTTCTCCCCTTTAGTGAGTCTTCCTGGTTGAAACTAAGTAGGATCAACTTGTCAAGCAGTTCGTGACCACCAAGTAAAGTACACATCTCCTTGTATGGTTAGAGGGTTCACAACGCCCATGCCAACAATACTTATTTTATGCCAGCCAGACTAATTGGCCTGTTATTGATCTTTGTCATCTCCTTAATTTTTATTTGCTTGAAATTGTCCTTCCTGGTACCCATCAAACTAGTTCATTACCATTTCTGTCATTCAGTTCAAATGCAAGGGTCTTAAAATGGTACTTGTTCTCCCACATCTATCCCAGTGACCTGTTTCTAACTTTTTTTTTAAATCCACTTTATACTTGATCACAGCTCCTCTCCCTCCTCTTTTCCAAGACCCACCCTTACAAATCTTTCCCCCAATTTCTCCCTCCCCTTCTTTTCAGAGAAGGGGAATCACCCATGTTGGGTGCTACCCTATCCTGGGACATCTAGTCCCAGCAGGAATAAGCACATTTTCTCTCAACCAGCTAGTTCTTGTAGAGGAAGGAGATCCAATGGCAGGCAACAGAGTTAGAGAGCCCCTGCTTCAATTGTTAGGGGGCCCACACAATGATCAAGCTATACATCTGCTACAAATGATTAGGGGTCTAGGTTTAGCCCCTGAATGCTCTTTAATTAGTGGTTCAGTCTCTCTGAGTCCCTGTGGTCCCAGGTTAGTTGATTTTTCTTTGTGGTGTCCTTGACCCCTCTGGTTTGCTCAATCCTCCCCTCACTCTTCACAGATCTCCTTGAGCTCTGCCTGATATTTGATCTCTGCATTTGTTTCCATCCACGGATGGATGAAGCCTCTCAGGAGACAGTTATGCTAGCTTGCATTCCTGTATACAATATAATAATATCTGGGTTGGCTTTCTCCCATGGAATTTGTCTCAAGTTGGGATAGTCATTGGGTCACTGGTTGTCTGTTCCCTCAGTCTCTGCTCTATCTATATCCCTGTTTCTCACTTCTTAACTCCTTATATTCTTCCTTTCATTCCTGTCATAGAATAATATGTGTAATTATATATGTACTCCTATTTGTCAAATTTCTCCCTTCAGAAAATAAATCCGATACATGTAGGGATTAAGTCCTTCATATTCATTGCTGCACCTTCAGTGTCTAAAACTGAATGGCCTCGGAACATGTAGTAATACTATTTCAAAGGAAAAAACAAACTGTGAAAATAAGAAAAACATTTCTTTTTCATGATTTTCTGGATGAGGAAAAAGAAGATAATTTAATTGTTTCAAAGTAAAGTCTGAATATTTGTATTACAGCAATTCATCTGTCTTCTGAACCCTCTTTAAAGTCCTCTGAGTTGTAAGGTTTAGGGAATCCCTAAATAATTCAATACTTCATGGAAAGTATTCAATAATGAGATGTGTTTATACTGGGAAACTGGGCTGTCCCATGGTCATGAGGGATGAATGACAGCCACCAGCAGCAAATGGCTCTTTTGGTTTCCATTTGCAGAGTTGACAGTAAAAGGAATCACTTTGTGTGTATGTGTGTGTGTGTGTGTGTGTATTATTATTATTATTATTATTATCATTAATTTTTTTACACTCCAGATTTTATTCCCCAGCATCCACCCTCCAACTGTTCCACTTCCCATACCTCCCCCCCAACCCCACCTGACCACTAAACTCCCTTGGGGC
The DNA here is from genome assembly GCA_028551405.1 of Uromys caudimaculatus. Classification (NCBI taxonomy): domain Eukaryota; kingdom Metazoa; phylum Chordata; class Mammalia; order Rodentia; family Muridae; genus Uromys; species Uromys caudimaculatus. The sequence continues at coordinate 30,537,451 of CM052719.1, forward strand.
CTCCAGTCTCTTAAGGGTTAGGTGCATTATCTCTGATAGAACACAGACCTTGCAGTCCTCTGCTGTGTTGGGGGCCTCATATCAGTTGGTGTATGCTGCCTGGTTGGTGGTCCAGTATTTGAGAGATCTCAGGGGTCCAGATTAATTGAGTCTGCTAGTCCTCCTACAAGGTCGCCCTCCTCCTCAGTTTCTTTCAGCTTTTCCCTAATTCAACCACAGGGGTCAGCAACTTCTGTCTATTGGTTGGGTGCTATCTGCATCTGACTCTTTCAGCTGCTTGTTGGGTCTTCCAGAGTGCGGTCATGCTAGGTCCATTTTGTGAGAGCTCCATAGCCTCAGTAATAGTGACAGGCCTTGGGGCCTCCCCTTGAGCTGGATCCCAATTTGGGCCTGTCGCTGGACCTTCTTTTCCTCAGGCTCCTCTCCATTTCCACGCCTGCAGTTCTTTCAGACAAGAACAATTATGGGTCAGAGTTTTGACTGTGGGATGGCAACCCCATCCCTCACTTGGTGCCCTGTCTTCCTGCTGAAGGTGGGCTCTATAAGTTCCCTCTCTCTACTGTTGGGCATTTTATCTAAGGTCCCTCCCTTTAGGTCCTGTGAATCTCTCATCTCTCAGGTCTCTGTTGCATTCTAGAGGGTCCCCCAACCTCCTACAAGTGAATCAAGGGCCTCAACATAAAACCAGATACACCAAATCTAATGGAAGAGAAAGTGAGAAAGAGCTTTGAACTCATTGGCACAGGGGGAAATTTCCTAAAAAGGAATCACTTTAACTTTCAAGACTAGTCATGAAGAAAAGTATTTGATAGGCCTGCATTTTTAGCTCTCTGTGCCAAGACAGATGGTTTATAGAGGGATGGAGGCAATGTTGCTTTGAATGTAGGAAACTCTTCCAGAGGCTAAAAGTACTACCCAATTCTGTTGGCCAGTGGGATTTGGTAATGTTTGATTTTGATGTATACTTATCTGTGTTTGATTTGTAGATACTGCTGACTGTCTCTATGTGGAATATTGCATTATATAGAACATGAAAACTAAATTATAGTTGTTTTGCATGGAACCATGAAAGTTTGAGATGCATATTTCTTTAGAGGACTCAAAAAGATTATTCTACTCCATTAGCCCTCATTTTTAAAAAAGCTGGAAATAAACATCATAACAAACCAACAATGGTCCACTGAAGTCTGATGACTGATCAGAATTTCCAATTAAATAGAATAACTTAAATTATCCAAAAAGACTAAAGGGTAGACACAAGCTGTTTGTATCTTTCTCATGGCCAAAGTAGTCATGTTTACTTAGTCTCTGTGAAGCTTTATTCTATGGATTTTTCTAATCTCAATATTCATTTTTATCTCATCTTGCTATTACCAATTAAACATTTGAATCCTTAAGATTCAGCCATTATGCCACATATATGTGTGCATGCTTATATACATTTTACAATTTGTCTTTTTTCCACAGAATCAGATTAGTCTTATTAATTTATTTTATTAACCTTAATTATAAGACACTCACTTTTATATAATACTAACATCCTATACTTAAGGATTATTTTGTGTAAAGGGACTAATTTAATGAACCCTTATCTCCTACTTCCATTATCATGGCAAGCCAGAAAAAATACCTAGTCTAGTTTGTGAAATTTATTATTCATCTTTACATTTCTTTTGGCACAAAAATTTTGGGGAGGGAGGGACAGAGGAAAGACTACAGAGAGATGACTGAAACAGGAGGCAATAAGGAAACCTAGTGGATAGAATATTTCCTGAAACCTATAAAGGAAACCCTAGTGAGGCTCCTAGTAATGGAGGACATGGAACCTGAACCTCTTCCATAACTAGGGTAGATTACCAGTAGTGGGACTGGGACATCAACCCAGCCACAAAAATCTATGACACACAGCTTGCCTTGACTGCAAGAAACTCCAGGGCTATGGTATCTTAGAGCTTGTGGGAGAGGCCAGCCAATAGCTAGTCTAATCTGAGGTCTACACCATGAGGCAGAGGTTATGCCCAACAGTAGCTAGATGGCTAGCATCTGGAAGCTGGATGGCTCAGAGACCTACTAGGGTAGAACCAAGTACAATTGATCAAAAAATAAAAGTCAATGTAACTATTGCTAATGATATATTCTACTATATTTATAGATCAATACCTAGCCAAAATCACCATCAGAGATCAGAGAGGCTTCCTCCAGCAGCTGATGGGAGCAGATACAGAGACCCACAACCAACTATTTGGCAGAGCTGAGTGAATTTCCTAGAAGAGGGGGAAGAAGGATTGTAGGAGCCAGGGGGGTCAAGGACACCTGAAAACAAGACCCACAGGATAAATTTAGCAGGGCTTATAGGGACTCACATAGAATGAAACAACAACCATGGATCCTGCTTGGATCTGCACCAGGCCTTCTGTATGCATGATGTGGTTGTTTAGCTTGGGGTTTTTGTTGGACTCCTAACAGTGGGAGTTGGGGACGGGTGTCTCTGACTCTTTTGCCTGCTCTTGGGATTCTATTCCTCCTACTGGGTAGCCTCACACAGCCTTGATATGTGGGTATATGTCTAGTCTTACTGCATTTGTTATGCTGCATTTGGTTGATATCACTGGGAAGCCTGCTCTTACCTGAAGGGAAATGGAAGAGCAGTGGATATGGGGAAGAGATGATGTTGGGAGAACTGGGAGGAGGCAGAAAGGGAGGCTGTGGTTGAAATTTATTCTATGAGGGAAAAAATAAATAAATAAAATTGTAAAAAGGAAAAAATAGCAACCAAGGGAAACAACAATTTATTGTTGAGGGGTCTCTTGGAGTTCTCCCTGTCCAACAAGTCAAAAATAGGTTTCCAGTGCCTGGCACAGGGACTTTGTTACATGGTTTATGTCTCTTTGGAGAATCATTATCACATATATGATGTAACTTGATTATATATTCCTGGGGTTATGGATATTTTCTATTCCTAATATCTCTGATCTTCTATTTTCCTCTCTTGAGGTTCCTCTTTGTACCTTGTCAGTGGTCTCCTTTTAATTCTCTGGTTTCTGTGGTTGCTCCAGGTACTATACCCACATCTAAGGCACCTTGGACACAGCACTTAGAGAAACGGAGCTGGAAGTGCCCTGGACACCACCTCCCTGAGGACTAGCTGTTATAATACCCAAAGTTGTTCTGCAAGCTGCCTAAAGAGAAAATCAATCAGTAGTCCTATGCAACAATGATCAGTCTGGCAAGATTTCCCCTGAGTTGAAATAGTGGCATTTACATCTTGGATGTAACAAATGGCTGAATAATTGGACTCAGAGTCTACTAAATAAACAATACTTCCTGCCTCGTAGTATAAACCTATGCAATTGTGGTTAGTCACCCATAGACCCTAGAGGAGAAACTACTACTGCTACCTCTGTGAGCCAACATAATTTCTAACTGCATTATAAATGCCTATCCTTATACCCACAGATAAGTGTAGCTATCACTCTCATTAAAGAAACTTATTTTTGTAGCAAATGGAGTCCATCACAGGAATCTACAAGTCAAAGAGAACAGCTGATGATAGGGTAGTGAATTCCAACTGATATATCTAGAATGGAACCTGTCAATCTAAGACTGAGGCATCATAGTGCAAGAAGGGATAGAATAATTGTATGAGCTAGAAGATCAAAACATTTGCTTTGAGATTGTGCCTACTAGTTAAGCCAGAGAAACGTGTCCAAGAGAATCTCAACAATATGTTAGCCAAGCAAGACCTGCAAACTGACAATACCAGTTCAAATGCCAACTATCACAGGGCCCCAACGCTATATTAAAAAAAATACCATAACCAAACAACTAATTAATTGCTGCTGGGAGGAGATTCTGTCTGCTTGTAGTATGTACCCCTTGAAAGGTTATCCAATTTGAGTGGTCAGCCTTAAGCCAAATACATGCCAACAGCATAAATGGAATCAGCAGATATGCAGTGTGTGTGTGTGTGTGTGTGTGTGTGTGTGTGTGTGTGTGTGTGTGTATGGGTAAACAATACTAATTTAGGAAGAAGAGTTCATAAATGAGAGAGTGGGTGAGTTAGAGAAAGAGTGGCAATAGACAATAAGTGAACATAGTAGACATGTGGGAATTATAAAAAATACTTAAAAAGCAAAGCAAAGAATTAGCAGTCAGTCCATAGCTATCTGGACTCTAATTAATAAGCCACATTTTTTCCTAAGTACATGATTTTATACTATAGTACTTTCTACTTTTAATGAAATTTAAGTTATAATTAACATTGAAATGGTACACATTTTTGTCTGAGCATGATACTAAACACTAAAATCCTACTCTTCACACACACACACACACACACACACACACACACACGGATGTACACAGAACTATGCTCATCTAACAGATAGTACATAATGTGTTCACATCCAACTAGCTTTCATTTTCACTGATAAATTTTGGAATCTTTCTCACTTAATGTCCATCGTTTGTTCTTTTATTATTTTTTTTAAATTAAACAACATATTAGTTGTGTTCTTTTATATCAATTTGCAGACATCTTCCCTCTCATGGTTGCAATTAGACAGATTTCATGAATAAGCAATATTAATTGGAACTAACTGCTAACTATTTTATTGAGAATGTCTTGGGAGTCATGGAACTCATTGGATAGTGAAACTGGACAAATCAGCTAACCAAGAATCCTGAAGGAATATAACCTCTCAGACATATTTACTTATTTGAGTTACATTGCTCCTATGTGGATTCAGAACACACATCTAAAGAAATAAGGATCAAGGTTCCAGTCATTCTATTATTTTAGTTCATATTAAAAACAAACAAACAACCAAGTGTGTCAGAACCTTGTGCACTTGCTACACAAACACACTAAGAGTTAGACAAATATCAAGTAACTAAACTTCTATTCTGCAGCAGCAATTCATGCTGGGGGACATTAGGTTTTTATTGTTGGTTTGTTTTGTTTTTTCTTTTTTTCTTGAATCTACTGTGGGAAATCATAGGCGGAGTTTGTATACCAAGTATATTATTCAACAAACTAATAACTTTCAGCAATTACCTCCTCTCTACTTTATTGTCTGTTAGTCGCTACATAGCAGATGGTGATAGACTGAGTTATTCTTGTTATTTCCATTTGTTTAAGCTTAGCAAAAAGAGAGAGAGAGAGAGAGAGAGAGAGAGAGAGAGAGAGAGAGAGAAAGAAACCCTAACATAGTGCTCTGCTTGAATAATGTATGAACATCCATTCAAACATTCCATATAAATATATATATATATATAAATATACTTTTTCCTCAATCATAATAATATGTGCTGAATGGTAAACTGGTCAGGAAGATCAGGATTGCTATGGTGGCTACGCTCATATTTCACAGAGGAGGGAATTCAGTAAACAAGAAAACCACAGGAAGAAAATGATGCAATAGTTGCCACTTGCAATGAGTTCTGTTAATGGAAAAAGGCAACTAATGCTTCATTCCTATGCATCGTTAAAGTCTCTTTGTCATTCATTCATCAGGGGAACAGAGGCCAGCTGTACTAGAAGAGACCAGACATGCTGCCTTCGTGCACAATGAACAGGAGTACAGTAGTGATGAAGTAAACGGGTAGGAGCTGAATGAGGACCAGGGTGAAGGCCAGGGAAAGGAGGCTAAATGAACAAGGAATGCAGAAGATGCAAAGGCTGCATGCAGGCAGAAAGTTGGGGTGCTCAAAGAACAGAAAACCTCGGGTTCAGGGCACTCTTCCTGGGCTGTTGTCTCCCACCAGTCACTGAGTTTCTAATCTCAAACGATTTCCAAAGAATTACCTATTAAGGATTGCATTATGTCCACACAATGGGAGAAACGTATGGAACAGACAGTTTAATAATTAGAAGGACGGTTCCATGCAGCAATGAAGCTGTTGTGACACTCTCCCTCACTAAGCATCACAAATGAGCTGTAAACATGGGCTCTTTCCACAAGGCTTAGTTTACAAGAGACCACAAACCACAGTTGAAGCCACGTTTAATGATCAAGCACAACGCTGACATTTGAGTCTCCCTTATACAGCTCTTAGGGTTTATTTAAAGAGTTCACACTGGCTTGTTTGACCACAAGAATGCAAATTACCTCAGGGTTTGGGGCTTGTGCATTTCTTAGGGGTGATATTTAAAGGAAAAAGAAAGAAAAAGGAGTCCCAATGAAAAGCGTTTGAATCCAAGACATTTATGAGGGTAAGGGAGGTTCTCTGTTTTGTCTTCCTTCCCTTCCCCTTTCTCCATTGTCTTTTTACCTTATTATGTATTTCTGGAGATGATCTCCAGTAGATAGGTTTACTATATTACTAATATATCCAGTAGTGAATGATTGAACAGTTGTAATAAAAATATTTTCATTTATTTGTATTCATAGTATGTATCTACAATATATAATAAAGGCAGAATGGGTGTCTCCCTGCCTTGCTTTCCTGTTTCACTACTGCTGCTGGCATGCTTGAGCTGAGCAGGCACTGAATGCTGTGACCCAACTCCCAGAGGTAGTGCTGTTAGTCTGTGCATAACCATGACTTAAACTTGATATTCTCAGAGAATCACTGCAACTGGATTTAACTAACTGATGTTTATGTCACAATGTCCAAGGAGGTGAAAATCATGGTTGATATAAAGTGTGTATACAGACAGTGTCAAGAACCCGGCCTGAAACTCTGCCTTTGGGGGTCACCAGACAATGAACACTCTTGCACAGTGTTGCTCCAAACTTTAATCATAAAGGAAAGGAGAAACTTGAGAATTGTGGATCATGGGCGTGGAACCTTCTTAGAAGCCTCATTCTCATTCTCTCTCTCTCTCTCTCTCTCTCTCTCTCTCTCTCAAAACCAATATCTTTGCTAAGAATAAAAATGAAACACACATTGGATTTCAGGTGTCATTAATTCCCTCAGACTCCATTTGTTAAAGGTTAAAAAAAAAAAAAAAAAAAAAACCCCAGAAGTCTAGCTCTTTCCATATATTATTTCTCTCTCCCCCTTTTCTATTCAGTAATTTTAGAACATATGTTTAAA
>CM052719.1:30544991-30568208 GCA_028551405.1 Uromys caudimaculatus
CTACAGTGACCCCTGCTGGAGCTCATGTTATTTTCAACTCTAGAAGTTAAATGAGGGCTAGTATAAATTATGACCAAGTCTTCCTAAAACCTCATATTTGATTAATTTTTCCAGAATGTCATTTCCATGCATTTCCATCACAGTCAGTGCTCCCAGACACACTCTCAGAGAACATTTGAATTTGAAAGTTGGAATTAGGGTCAGAGAGCATTTACTATGTCTCATTTCATAAACAGGTTCTACAACTTGCTTTAGATCACAGAGCCACACGCACTTGCTAGACAATAAAAACCCCTGCTCAATCCTTGTGGGTGTTTAATCCAAGCAGAATTTCTGTCTCTACAAAATAGCTGTAGCACAAGACTGTAGAGGCCAAGCAAAATCTCTGGAATTTACAAGTGGTTTTAAAACACTCCTGTGACCTGGCTGACCACTATTAGCATGACACTTCAGTTTCCCATGCAGAGTTTCACCAGGCTCAGTTAGGTACTCCTACACCTTACTGGTGATAATGCACTACCAACAAAAATGCTTAAGAGGAAATGACGTGTCCAGCCGTCCAGCTCCTATCCCTAAGGCCTCCGACCTGTTTGCCTCTGTGGTCTGCTGTGTAGCATTGCTCAGGGGTCAGCCCACCCACCAGAGAGATCTCCAGTATCCTTCAAATAAGCAACATTCTCCTTCTCTACTCCACACACCTGAGTTCCCCACGCATGTCGTAGGCAGGGGTTTGAGTGTTTCTCCATTCTGTCACAGTGCCACCGGTGAAGATTTGCCATTGCACTTTTTACATCATTAAAATTGGGATTACAAAAAAAAAAAAAAAAAAAAGAAAGCAGTTATGCTACCTCAATATTCTGTTTCTTAAGATGGATGTTGAATTTCTTTTCACACCTAAATGGATTTTTTGGTCCTTTAATATTATTATTTACAACCTCCTTTATTCTTTTTTTTGTTTTGTTTTTTTGTTTTTTTTTGTTTTTTTGAGACAGGGTTTCTCTGTGTAGCCCTGGCTATCCTGGAACTCCCTCTGTAGACCAGGCTGGCCTCAAACTCAGAAATCCGCCTGCCTCTGCCTCCCAAGTGCTGGGATTAAAGGCGTGCGCCACCACTGCCCGGCCCTCCTTTATTCTTATACACACACAATACTATGAACAAAGTGCTTAACTTCCCTTGCTTTTCTCCCTACTTTAATGAAATATACATTATTTATCTATAATCTATATACTATTTATTTTTAAAATAATACACTTAACATTACATTTTATAACAATGTAATATAACAAAGGATAAATGAACTATGAGCTTTCAAGAATATAAACCCTTTCCATTCATTTTCACTAAATATTTTAACTAAATATTTCTTTCTTAAAAGAAATGCATTTTCATGTATGTGTATCTGTCTAAGCTTATATACATCACTTTCATGCATGTACCCACAGAGGCCAGAGGAGGGCGCTGCATCTCCTGGCGCTAGCGTTTCAGGTGATTTAAAGCCAAGTGTTGTGAATGCTGGAAATAGGACCTGAGAACTCTGCAGGAACAGTATGTGCTCTGAACCAGTGAGACAGATCTCCAACCCTCATATTTCATTTTCCCCCTGATTTTGTTTCTTCAAATTTTTTCCTACTATTTATTTATATTAAACTATAAACTTAGATTTATCAATTTTTCATATTATTTTTTAACAATTTATTTATTTTTATTTTATTGGATTCATTTCAGTCAAGACCTATTTGTTTGGTTTTGTTTTTTGTTTTTTTGTTTTTTTTGTTTTTTTCGAGACAGGGTTTCTCTGTGTAGCCCTGGCTGTCCTGGAACTCACTCTGTAGACCAGGCTGGCCTTGAACTCAGAAATCCACCTGTCTCTGCCTCCCAAGTGCTGGGATTAAAGGCAAAGACCTATTTGTTAGTTTGGGGGAAAGACCTAGACATCACTTGATTTTAACACTTGCTATGCGAGTACTCTACTCTTGACTTATACTCAATCCTTTAATTTTTTTATTTATTTTGAATTTTGAATTGAATTCTACAAACAAAAACATTTCAATACTTGTTTGTAGAACTCTCTATTGAATCTATTTTGGCAGGGCATAGAGTTGAATGACAGATTGTCCAACATTGGTATTGGGAATTCCATCACTAGCAATAGAATTAAATATAATAATCTCATCGTTATTTCTTTATAAATAATGTTATTCTCTCTGGAAGTTGTATATGTTTTTATCTTTAACTTTCTTATCTTTCATCTTCTGCACTGTGAGGAAACTGTCCATAAAATTTACAAGACATACAACTGTAGACTAATCTCTTTTTTAAATTATTTATTTATTTTATATTATTTTATTTATTTGCATCACAAATGCTGTCCCTCCCAGCTCCCCTCACAGGGTTCTTTTCCCAATCTCCCTCCTCTTTGACTCTGAGAGGGTGTTCCCGCCAGGTATTCCCCCACCCTGTGGTATCAAATCTCTACAGGGTTAGGCACACCCCTCTCCCACTGAGGTCAGACAAGGCAGGCATCTGTACATATGTGCATGGAGGCTGGGGGACAGGGAGATTGCTCTGCCTTCTTGTGTATTCTCTTTGGTGGCTCAGTCTCTGGGAGCTCCTAGGAGTCCTGGTTAATTGACACTGTTTGTCTTCCTGTGGGGTTGCTCTCCCCCCAATTCATCCAATCCTTCCCCTGACTCTTCCATAGGGGTCCCTGACCTCCATTTAATACTTAGCTGTAGGTATCTGTCAGCTGTTGGGTAAAGCCTCTCAGAGGACAGCCATGCTAGGCTCCTGTCTACAAGCACAACATAGCATCAGTAATAGTGTCAATAATGGGTTTGATGCCTGCTCATGGGATGGATCCCAAAATGGACTGGTGACTGGATGGCCTTTCCTTTAGTCTCTGCTTCATTTTTTGTCCCTGCCTTTCTTGTAAACAGGAACAATTTTGGGTCGAAAGTTTTGTAGGTGGCTTAGTGACCCAGGTCCTCCAGTGGGGGTCCTGTGTGACTACTGGAGGTGATCTATTCAGGTTCCATCACCTCATTATTTGGCATTTCAGCTAAGGTCACTCCCCTTGAGTCCTGGGAGCTTCTCACATCCCAGGACTCTGGAACTTTCTAGAGGTTGCCCCTGCACCCCACACCCCAACAGTTGCATATTTCCATTCATTCTCCTGGCCCTCTGGGCCTCTCTCTTGTTTCTCCTCATAGCTAATCTGCCCCCTTTTCCCCTCCCCATCCTTCTCCTACCCAGGTCCCTCTGTCCCTCTGCCTCCCATGACTATTTTATTCCTCTTTCTAAGTGGGATTGAAACATCCTCACTTGGGCCTTCCTTCTGTTTAACTTCTTTGGGTCTATGGGGTGTATCATGGGTATTCTGTACTTTTTGGCTTATATCCATTTAGCATTGAGTACATACCCCTCATGTACTTGTGGGTCTGCGTTACCTCACTCAGGATGATATTTTCTAGTTCCATCCATTTGCCTGAAAAATTCATGAAGTCCTTGTTTTTAATAGCTGAGTAGTATTCCATTGTGTAAATGAGCCACATTTTCTGCATTTGTTCTTCAGTTGAGAGACATCTGGGTTGTTTCCAGTCCTGGCTATTATAAATAAGGCTGCGACTAATCTCTTCTATGCAGCCATTTGTCTTACAATATTCTAGTAACGTGCTTCTTTGATTAAAAACTTGTAAATATTGGGATCTTCAAACATTCATGCATGATGTACAAAGAAAATCAATAATTCAAGTATTTATTTTATTTTTTAGAATATACTTCAACTTTTAGAAATTAGATTTTTTAAATAAGAGCCCTTCCTATTCAGTAAAACAACATCATCTTTAAATGATCTGTGTAGATATATTTTAGATTGCCACTCAGAGTTATGATGTGATAGATACTGAGCAGATATACTGATCATTTCTGGGCACTCGAGTCAAAATAAAACAACCATAACAATGAATGCTTTAAAACTTTATATAGCTCAAGGCTGGGGTTGTAGCTCAGTGATAGAGTACTTGCTTAGCATATGCTGAGGTTCAATTGATAGTACTGGAGGGAAAGTAGAAATTAATGTGGCAGGAATATTTGATTTCCCTCACACTTACTTCAACAGATTTTATAAAACATGCATTAAGGATCACCTATTACACTTTGAATGCATAATGATTTTTATGAATAAAACTCAGATTAAGGTAATTGAAATTTTAATTTTGAAAGAGCAGAATACAGAAGTAAGAAGTGTTGTGATATTACTAAACATTCTCACATTCAAACTTTCTCATATTTATCATCTTAAGAAACTTTTATATCATTAAATGTTATTGAAGATACCAAGTAGCTTTTTAACATAATTATTCTTATCTGTTTCTTTAATCATTCTGTTATAATATAATTTTGTTGTAAAACAACACATTATACCCAGCATCACATAAATATGTATTTGGGAATGATATGGGCAATTAAATAGCTATTGAAGATAATTCTTGTGTTTTCTGATCTTATGAAATAAATGGACAACCAGTAATTTCCCAGCTGTTGTTTCTAGAGTGAAATTTGAAATAACATCATTTTACTTTTTTTCATTCTTAGAATGTCAAAATTCTATGTCTGTACTGGCTGATTTTGTGTGCCAACTTGACACAAGCTAGAGTTATCAGAGAGGAGAGAACCTTAGTTCAGGAAATAACTCCATGAAATCCATCAACTGAGGCATTTTCTCAATAAGTGATCAATTGGCGAGGGCCCTGTCTATTATGGGTGGCGTCATCCCTGGGTTGAAGGACCTGTGTTATATAAGAAAGCCAACTGCAAAAGCCATGGAAAACAAGCCAATCAACAGCACTCCTCCATGGCCTCTGCATCAATGTCTGCCTCCAGGATCCTGCCCTGTCTGAATTCCTGTCCTGATTTCCTCCAAAGATGGCCTATGATCTAGAAGGGTAAGCTAAATAACCCCTTTTCTCCCCAGCTTGCTTTTTGATAATGGTGTTTCATCACAGCAATAGAACCCCTAACAAAGGCAATGTATTACAATTTTAATGAGAATTTTGTAAAAGTATTATTTTTTAAAATATTGTTGTACTGGATTTTCTGTGTGCTAAGGAACTTAATGGAAGGGGTTTCTGGTTCTTCCCACACTTCAGTGGCGATGTGCCTTGGTTCACACAGCTGATGCGCCTCCTATCTCTTATCATATAGAATATCATATATAATATCAAAAGATAGATACCTAAATATTGATATTTGAACAAATTAATAAAAAATTACTTCTTTTTAAAGCATATCCTTTAGCTTTATGTGGGTTCTGGGAATTGAACCTGAGTTCTCTGCATGACTAAGTAGTTTTCATAATCATGGAGCAAATTCTCTAGTCCCAAGCACATTCTTTAGTTAAATATGAATTTTTTTCTCCCTGAGGAGTTCATTATTACAACTACTGTAATTGGTGATAGGGCTTAGTGCTACTTCCTGTGTTTGGAGATAAAGAGCAAGCATTTTTACCTACTCTTACAATTTAAACATATATACAAATGTAAATATGTATTAAATAAAATACTTCAATAATTTCAAAATATAATTTATTTTTGATTTTTTTTAAATTCTTGGGCCTCTCATGAATCACAATTTGAGAACAACCAATACAAAAATAATTGTATGTTTAAGGCAAAGAATAAAGGCAAAGATACATAACATATTAAAATGGCATTTCTGAAGTTTGTTAAATGGTAGATAAGATTGCATCTCAAGTACTATACTATTTTTTCAAATATACTTGTGTGAGTTCATTTCTTTATAGAAAAAAATGAATATCATACCTCAACATTCCTGGCTATAAACTAAAAGGTTGCTAATTAAAAGGTTAATGGTTTAATAAGAGGTTCATTTATTTCTCCTAATTATGGAACCTAATTGGGTATATGTAGCTGAATAGAGGTGTGAATGAGGATGATTCTATAGATATGGGGAATTGTGTCATTGACAATAAGTAAATTAATAAATAAATAGATAGATAGATGGTGATAGATGATAGGTAGGTAGATAGATAGATGACAGTCAGTCCCCGGTGGAAGAATAAAGCATGCATACAATACATTTAACACTGTCACTTTAGAATCAGGAGCATGGTAAGATCTAACATTATTTTTAAATGTTCTTGGAGAAAATAAATTGACTGAATGTCAATTACGTAGATATGTCAAGAATTGCACTGGGGTGTTGAATGTTAGGTACTCTCATCAAGACAGATGGGGTGTTGAGTGTTAGGTACTCTCATCAAGACAGATGGGGTGTTGAGTGTTAGGTACTCTCATCAAGACAGATGGCATAGTGCTCAGGATAGGATGCAAGAGAAAACCAAGACATCTTCAAATTATGAAGAATTTCAAGTTAGCCATAGCAGAATACTTAATGAGACTCCTCTGAGGGTCAGGAGTCAAATGCCAGAATATTTTGTGTAGTAGTTGTGAGCCAGCACTACTTCTAATAACCTAAGGACATTTTTATATTCATAATTCCAAGTCCCAGCATGCCCTACACTGATACAAAATTAAATAATCTATCCCTTAAACTATAATATTAAATCTTCAAAGAACAGGATATTTGCCAACTACGTGTTGCTTCATTTCTTTGCCAGAAACTTAGATATACATCCTCTGTAATGAATTCTTCTAAACTCAATGCACTGCCTTTAAAGTTTATTTTTAAAAGGCTTCCCCAATTTCATGATTCAGTACTTTGGGGAATTTTGTCATTTGCTTCTAAATGTAAGATAGGATACTATATCTTTTGATGTAAATATTTGGTTATGTCATGACAATATCTAGAAACAGTGTATAAGTGACTAGTAAAGACTTTTCGAAAAGTCAATATACCACATCACAGACAAACACTGAGTGATAGTAAATCTGTGTTATAACCAAGCACAAAAAAGTAAGAAAAGCCATGAAGGTGTTCTAAAACTTATGCTGATCTAATTGCACTCAGTTTGGTAAGATGGCCTGTTTTCCTTTTTAAAATTTAAACATTATCAATTCTTTGAGAATTTCATTCAGTGTATCTGAATCACATTCAACTCCTTTTCCCTGCTCCTCCGAGATCCACCTACACCTCCCTTTCCTTAAAGAAAAAAGTTTAGAGTCAAACCATGCTCCTTTCTGGTGGCTCAGTTACAAAATATCCTGTTTTCTAAGGACAGAAAATCAATTCCATGCAATGGTGATAAATGAAACAGGACTTAAAGTGTTGATCTCGTGCCCCCTTGCTGCAGAGCAGCCTTTCTTCCTCTTCCCACAGACCCATCTCTTCCCCACACATTCTTGTTAATACGGGTCTGCCTCAAGTTTAATAAGCAGCTGTATCTAACACAGTGCTTTGTAATCGGATTGAGGCCAATTTATTTTCAATTTAATAATCTTTCTTTAGTAACGGTATACAAAACTACAGTGTAAATGGGTTTGAATGACATCAAGAGACTCTGCAGTGTCACATGATACGATATTTAACTTTTTCACAATAGGGAAGGATAGAAGGGTAGAAAGACTCCATGTTGAATCACGAAGCCTAAAAGTCAATAATGCAAATGCATCAAAAAGAGGTAAGAGAGAGTGTTCGATGGAACAGTGAGAAAATCTGTGCTGTGAAAGTGTAGATTCCCTGGGAGGGAGGTGACGATGACAGAGGGTACAGGGACGGAGACGTACTGCATTTGTCGGTCACTCTTTCCAGCATGTGAGTGGGACCATCCAGGTTCGCTCACTTTGTGAACAATTTCTGAGATACATATATTGCCTTTTCCTATTTGCTTACACACTAGTATGTATTATGCATTTTTAAATGTTAGCAAAGAAGTCAAATTCCATTCTTGGCAATATGACTTATAAATTGTATAACCAAAATTTGACACAAATAAGTGTCTAGGCTCCAAGGCACCATCACAGTGGTACATACTTTGATTCTGAGTTTCATGTTGCTTTTGAATTTCCTCTCCCTGGGGTCTCCCTTGTTTATTTCTCTATCTATATAATATGACTGAACCTTACTGTGTCTTTGTCATGACTGAAACTTACTGTTTCTTTGTCTTGGGTTTCTTGCCCCCTGAATTAAAATTTCAGAAACCTTGTGATTTTTGTCATTTCATTCTGCAACAGAATAAAGACATGAAAGCAATTAGATAAATAAGAGAGAGAAGAGAGCATCCCCATCTATAGCAAATTGTTAGTACTGAGGGAAAGATGCCAGTAGTTGATGTGCGTTTCAAGAACAGTTTCCTATATTTAGAAAATGTGTGTCCATAGTGGTAAAACTTCAGGAAAACCAGGATTTCTGGAGCAACATTCTGGTATTCAGTCTTCTGTATACTCCTAGTGAAATCAAGGAGCATAATGGAACCTCTAGTAAACATATGGCTTTGTTCATTATTCCTAATAAATATATTAGGAATAGCCATAATGGGGTAGGTGTTAAAGAATTTCATACAATCCTTATGTACTATTCAAACATTATATATTTGTGTGTGTGTGCATGTGTGTGTGTGTTTATATATATATATATAATGCCCAGAGTGGGGTTTATCCTGTTTATGTTTTTGTTTGTTCATTATTAGCTTCCAAAAGACCATTGCTTTGAAGAAAATTAATGAGCAGAAAGAAAATTCAGGTGCTGATATTTCTGAATGTCCTCATCTGTATTTATGTAATTGTTTGATTCATCTTAACTAAAAGAATAGTTTTGTTTCTTCTTCTGATTGAATGTTACTATAATATATTTAGAATGGGTTGGGGAAAATGTAATGAATGACCATTACTTTTGGCTTTCAGTTTCTAAAGAGGAAATTCCCATTTTTCTATTTGAACTAAGTCCTTTCATGACTTGCTTGTCTTGGCAGTTTTATGAATGCAGTGGAAGTGCTGAGGCTAAATACAAAGGCCATATTTTAAATTCAAGGATGATAGGTCTAACTTTCTGTCAATTCTAAACAATTAACAAATCAAAAAAAAACTCTGTCCTTTTCAAAATACTAAGTATGCAGCATGAACAGGACAAATTCCATTGAGAAGAAGAAACAAAGTCTACGCCATGCTGGGTATCACTGAGGAAAACCGAAGGTGGAAAGTCTCTTAAAAGGAGAATGTAAGTCGCATATATTGCAAGTACCACAGCACTCTGGGGCTTTTCTCCAGGCTGTGCACTCAGCATCGGATTCAGGGAGGTAGTTGATTTTTGTTAGCTGAAGCCAGCCATTCCAGCTTCTGGCTGAGTTTACAATTAATTATTTATCTAGATCAGATCCAGAGTTACTGCTGCTATATTCTTATTCTGGTCCAGGGGCATAAACTCATAAGAGCAGCAAACACAGTGTGTAGAATGGTCCACATGCTCCAGATGGCTCTTAGGAGAATCGCTGCAAACAGCACAGTTGGTTTTTTGCCACTAGGTACTGAATTCTAAGCTGCCCAGAGCTGGAAGACTTGGGCTGTACAATTTTGTCTTAAGAAGATATTTCTTGTTTGCTCCTTGGAGGCTAAGTTCATCTGTGAGCTAAAAGAATTACCATCTACCAGGGACAACAAAGGCAATGGTCTTGGCTCTCCTATTGCCTTCTCTAAGTCGATCTAAGTTGCTCATAGAACCATTGTGTTCTGTTTCTGCTCAGCCTGTGTACCTCAGAGGGTGTGAAACCCACAGAAGAGGAATTGAGGTATTTCATTTCATCTCCTAGAAATGCTTAGATTTCACATCCAGTCCTGGGATATTAGGCCTTGTTCTCAGGGCATTTTTTTCCCTACAAAGGCAAAATATATGAGCAGTCCTGTCATAGATGTGGAACTTTTATTAACTTTCCACCAGAAAATAAAATATATAGGTTTTATGCATAGTAAAAATGCTTTTTTGAAGTTCTATTTTCCATTTGGGATTTTGTACATTTTTTTTGAGTGTCATATGTAACAAAGAATTAGCCAAGAATTCTTGAGTAACATTTAACACTAGTTGCCATGTGGAAGCCAAGTCTATTCCTGAGGGCTACTAGTGCCAAGGACTATGGGATGATAGAGGGCACCAACCAAAGTGCTTCATCCTATAGTTCTAGAAGCTGAAATTTAAACAAAGATGCCAGGGAGACAGGTTTCATTCTGAACTTTCTTTTCTTGGCTTGTCGTTAGCTCCCATTTCCCAGAGGATCATGTCATCCTGTGGATCTTCCTTGGGAGAGAGCTCTGTCTTCTGTGTCTGTTGTGTCTTTCTCTGTCATTCTTCTTACAAAGATGCATCATTCTTCTTATAAAGATACAAGTTCTATTAGATCTGGGCTTTGCCCTGTGGCCTCATGTAACTTTAATTTCTTCATAAAAGCCCTATCTCTAAATACTACTCCGGAAGAGGCTAGGGATTCAACATATAAGCCCAGGAGGGCACACAATCATTTCATAGAAGCAAGTCAATATTTATTATTTTTAAATTGGTAGAAAAACACAATAAAGGCGGCATTTAGCAATTTCATTTATCTTTTACCCCATGATTTTGTCCCACCTATTTTGACTATGATTATTTCGGAGTTTCTAGAAATATTTTCAAGATATTCATTGTGTTTTTTCTTTTATTATTTTGTCTTGTTATTTTACTTTCCTTGAAAACTTGATAGTGTGGACACTGTACATATTGAAATTCTTTTGTTTTCATATTCTAAATTTTTTTCATTCACTTTTTATTCCCTGAGTACCACTGAATATATTATTTTTAATAGTTTTATATTTTTCTAGCTGCTTCTTAATGCTTCTATTGCCATGAATCAAAGGCTAGAGGTTTTTCTCTCTTAGTCTTTGCTGCACTGCTTGGGAACTCCCATGGTCCATGTATAATATTTCATTTACAACATTACAGTGACAACTTCACATCTGTCTAGTCTTTCTTCATGAGCTCTAGAATTATACATGAACCTCATTTTTATATATCACATATGCATCCTTCAGTTGGTATTTTTAAAATTGAGATAAGGGCTCAGTAGTCATGTTTGTCCAGCATCTACTTTGGGTTTAATCTGTAGCAGTATAACATAAAACAAACAACATCAACAGTGTGCCCAGTCACTACTAAGAAGAAAAGCAGTGGAATCTCTACTGAGTTGATTCGTCCTCCATACGCCTCCCATATCTTATTGCATGGTAGACAGTGCGAGACACTGGTAGGCAGAGAGCCTACTACTCAACATTATCCTCTTGTATTTTTCTGTAAGTCATACTGTTTATGCTTTTTAAATAAATGTCACAGTTCATCACATTTTGTTCTCTATTTACCTCAGTTTTTCCTTAGACCGGCCTCCTTCATTACTCATGTGAAGCATTAGCAATTCTTATGGTACTCCCTTCAGGCCTGTCCTTCCAATCCATCTTTCACCTGCCAGGGAGACTGAGCTTCCTAAGAGAGTTATTTGAAACCCTACATCCCATTTCCACCCTTAATGGCCACCACAGTCTGCAATATTAGACACGACCTTCTTACCAGGATATGCTTACAGAGCATCCAGCAAGGTCACATGATCTGTTCTTGCAAGCTTAGATTTCTGTCTCATGTTTCTCTGCCTTCACATCCTGTGTGTGTGTGTGTGTGTGTGTGTGTGTGTGTGTACATGTGTTCTTTTCTGTGTATGTTTGCATGTTTCTTTCTTGTATGTTTGTGCACGTTTCTGTATGCATGTTTGTGAGTCTGTGTGTCTTCCTCAATCATTTTTCATCATGTTTTTTTGAGACAGGATCCATCACAGAACCTGGAAATTTCCAGGTTTTGGAGACTGGATGGCTAGTGATCAGCCTTTCCCCAGTGTTTGGATTAAAGGTTTGCAGTGTCATGCCTAGCTTTTCATATGTGCTCTGGGAATGAGACTGAGTTCCACATGCTTTCTCAGCAAGCATTTTATTGACTGAGCTGTCTCCTCGCTCAGTTCCACTTTGCATTTTGTGGTACAAAAGCTTTTACATTTCAGCCTTGGTTGGCATGATAAAATACAGAATACATCCACGTTTGAACAAACACTTCATGAGAATTTAGTGAGCACAGCTGCCCATCCATCTCTGAGTATGGTTCTGGCTTAAAGATCCATTCTGTTCTGCATATCTTGCCATTCATTTCCCATACAAAAGTAGTCAAATTCTGCCTCACAAATACTATTCCATTTCTCTTAAATGTAACTCATAAGTAATACCTTAGTTGTAGTTCAAAAAGGGAGGAAAATTTTGAGATATTGCTGATTTAATAATAACATTATTCATAACAGGTTGTGTGTGTGTGTGTGTGTGAGAGAGAGAGAGAGAGAGAGAGAGAGAGAGAGAGAGAGAGAGAGAGAGAACACATACACACATGTGCATGTTGGTGTGTTTATGTGTGCATGCATACATGTAGGTTTGTACTTTTGGAATTGTCAATTGACAATATAATGTATGAGGCTTGACTTTAGGTTATAGCAGGAGACTGGCAACCTTCATTTTATGTCCATGTCTACCAGTTTGAAATAAATAAATTTTTCCTAAAGAGAGCAAATAAATGTGAAGATCCCAAATGACTTATATTATTGTTCAGCAATGTTTGGGGACTTTGTTTTTAGTTTTTTAGAAAAGCAGAAGCCATTGAAGGTTTATGTTTCTCAATATCTTATTGGCATAACATATGCTTTAAATTTAAATGATTATCTTATAAGAAGTTAGTTTTATCTATTGTTTTATTAAAATTATTTCACAGGTTTTGATTAGCATATATTAAGTATATAATAATTTTTTACTTATTTTATTTTTGAGATTATAAAATTACATAATTTCTCCCTGTGTTTTTCTCCCTCCAAAGTCTCCTGTATACCTCTCTTTGTTCTCTTTCAAATTTGTTGTCTCTTTTTCCATTGTTTTTATATGCATATATATGTAAGTACGTACACATATATTCCTAAAAAGTGAGCTGCTCAGTATATATAATGTTACCTGTAAGTATGTTTTCATGGCTGAACATATGGTATCAGATAACCAATTGTGCTCTTCCCTAGGGAAGATTATTTCACTTTCTCTCTGAATTACTTAGCTTCATATAGTCCTCCTTGTAGGGTTGAGGTATCATTGGCTTTTCCCCATTCATTCTGACATGTCTATTGGTGTCATTCTTGTTCAGTTCATGTTTGAGCAAGCATACTGGTGAGATTTGATAAGTGTAGCTTCTGACATTCCTAGGAAGTACAGCCTCACAGAGAACTCTCTTAACTTCTATCTCTTATAACCTTCTATCTTCATTTCCACAATGTTCCCTAAGCAAAACTGTGAGAATGTTTTTTAGATGTATCCATTGGGACTCTGTATTTTGTATGGTTGTAGTTTTATGTAGTGGTCTCTGTAGCAAAGAGAAGTTCCCTTAATGATAGGTAAGAACTATACTTATCTGTGAGTATAATGACAACTGTATATAGACTAATTTCAGGCATTATGTTGGTAAAGTAATAGTTGTATATTGTCTACCAATATCCATGACTTCACTAGCCCTGGATTACTAGGTAGGTTTCCAATAACAGGCATGGTTTCCTCCTTGTTGAGCAGATTTTAAACCAATTATGGATCTGATGGCTACCACCAAGGTGTAGATGCCACTATTTTTCCTTTAATGGCTGTCTTGCCATGGGGGCCATTGCTATGGTTCATAGGTGTCATAGCTGGGTAGGTTACTTCCCTTATTTGGAAGTTTGCACACCACATTTTGGTACCTTGAAAGCTTGTTCTCATGGAGTACGCATTCACTTCAGTTCCAGCTCAGCATTCTTGTGTCCTGTCTTTGAAGTGCAAAGGATTGTCAGCAATGGAGACTTACCTTCCACCTCCAGTGAATAACTGAAGGCAATAGCAATAAGCTATATATTTTTAATCTTTCTTAGACAAAACTGTCCAACAACTCAAAAGAGGTCTTTACAAGTCTAATGTTGGGGGTTTTGTTAGCTCATCTTTGCATCTTGGAGACCAGATAATAAAAATTCATTAAAATTATGAATATGAGTATGCCAGTTATTATAGTTTTTTCTGGAGATAGTTAGCAGTATGATTCCTTATGACCTTTTCAGACATCCTTATGGCCTTTTTCCTCTCCTCCCTTCTTCTATATTTATTTCCTTTCATCTCCCTGAAAAGCCTCCTCTTTCCTGTCCCCTGATCAGATCGCATGTACTGTGCTATTTTTCTCTCTATTGCTCCAATGATCCCTTTATACTTTTCTAATTTCTGCAGTTACTCCAGACTGTGTCCTCATATCTGTAGATTTGAAGCTAGGTACTTCCAATGAGACAGACCATGCAACAGTTGTATATCTGGGCCAGGGTTACCTTACTCAATAGAATCTAGTTTGAAGTCTTGTAAGGTGTGGTGAGACTTTCTGTATGTAGTCGTAAATCTAGACTCTATGAGTTGGCACTGATGGATTAATATAATTCTATAACTGTTTCTACTATTACTACTACCAATAATAATTAATGGTGAGCCATTATCTGAACAATGCATTTTAGTAAGTGTGATGCACTTCTGACAGATTATTATCATGCAACTCTGTGTTGGATAAGAGTACTGGGATTTTTGTTTACTTTGGATGTTTATATCTTAATAGAAGAATTCAATTCTAAGAATGCTGGGCATTTTGTGTTGTTTCCATTTTTTTGTTATTGGAATTGTTGATTGATATTTCTGTCCTTAACCATGTGTGAGGACATGTGACAATAGCTAAATTATCCACTCCTTACTCCAAACCCTTGAGAGAGAATTTCACAGGTTCCAATGCATGAAAGACATTGATACCTAGAAGCCAAGTCGTCTTTTTCTTTGCTGTACGGGATATAACAGGATGAGAAGGCAGTCAATGGGATGAAACTAAGGGAGAATGTAGCTCTTTGTCTAGCAAGAAGACTGTGAAACTTTAACACTGATATGTCCTATATTGTCACCGTTCTTGTCATATTTATGCAGCCAGTTTGAGGAGAAATTGCTTGAAGAAAACTCTCCTGATCTTTTTGGATCTTATGATCTTCCTGTCTCACCTTTCTACAAAGTTTCCTCTAACATAGCTGTAAGTATTTAAGCTGGGCTCCTCAGGACTTGTTGATCTCTGCATTGTGTCTAGTTGTGTTTTTTTTTTTTTTTTTTTTTTTGTGATTGTCTCAATATGTTATAAAAAAAAGTGTCTTTTGACGAAGCATGGTATTTATATGTGCCTTTGAGTATAAAAATAAGATTTAGACTATAGAAAGGAATTGTACTAGCCTAGTAAAGAAGCAGTAATAGAATCTTTTAAAAGTTCCATGACCTCATTAACTTCGGGAAGCTGGGTAGGTTTTTAGTACTGGACAGGATTTCCTCCTGTTGGGTGAGCCTGAAGTCCAGTTAGACAATGTTTGGTTGACACTGACATGTGAGTACCACTTATTGCACTTTCATTCATATCTTGCCATCCTGAAAATTGCTGTGGCTACGGGTGTTACAGCAAGGTAGCAATGTTTGATAACATCCCTCCCTTGTCAACTTGCATAGTTATGCAAGTCAGACTTTGAAAAGGAGAATTTTAAGTCAGACTGATTATATGTATGCATGCATACATACTTATGATCAGTCTATCCAAAGTATGAGCCTACTCATTGGTTGTCTAATACAGACTGGTCAGCCTAGAAACTACATACACTACCAACCAAAGTAGACTCAACGGCTGAATTTAGATGTATCTGTGCATCACATACATATATATACACACAGATACACACACACACACACACACACACACACACACACACATACCACACATACACTCTCACACACAAAAAGTCCTAACAATAATAATTTAAGAAAAAAGACTATCAACTTAAAAGTAGGGGCACAGATGGGGTTTCAGGAGCTACCTAGGAGGGACTAGAATTAATTTTGTTTCAATTATAAACACTTAATAAAATAATAAAGCAATGCTGCTGAGAATAGTACATCCAAAATATTTGTTTTTCCATGTTTTGGGCATTTTTAATAATGCTTAATTACATGCTAGTAACAAGCGAAATGCACAATATGGAATAATTAGAATTAATTGCAATTAAAAAATAATTACTTTCAGTTATAAATATAACAGAACTTCAGCTGTGCTTTAGTGCTTTCTGTTAAGGCTGAGATGTATGGGGCCCAGTTATCCCTTTGGCAACACTACGTTGCTATACATTTTTCTTGAATGTATCAACATGTTAGAGGCAAAATGTGTTTTAGAAACATGTTCATTTTCCAGTCTTTGACAAGCTGTCTACCAAATGACTTTCTTGTGACAATAAATGGGTTTTGTTTGACATGTTTATTTATGTACTATTTAATATACCGTGTGCTGAAAGGAGACGAATAATAACCTGGACTGATGCCAGATTACTCCATGCAGATGAGAGGATAAATTCAGCTTTCCTCATAGGAAATCATGTTTATCTCTTCACTAGTGAATAAAGATGGAAATTCTTTCTGTATGGCTTTCTTTGGTAGGAAATGACTTTATATCAAATATCTAGTTTCTTATATATTCTCTTTTCAAATTCCATGGAATAACTACATGAACAATATGTATGATAGAATTCAGGAAAGATTTTTCAGCCTCACAGTTTTGTTATGAGTAAATTCATCAGAATAAGTGACAGAGTACTTTTTTCTTTTGTTATAGTTTTATGTGCTCTAGTTTTGAAAGTGGAATTCCAGGTTTGTAATCTTTTAGAATTTTTACTCATTAGCTAGGGTTAAAAATCAAATCAAAGGCTGGAAACTTTACATTCTAGATTTTTTAATATTATTTTCATAAGTAAAGCTTTTGTATAAAGAAGATATTACTTTTGTAACTCAGAAATAAAGAACCAAATGAGTATCGACCATTTTATTTTCCTAGCTGTGATAAAATACCCTAACAAAAGCAACTTAGGGAAAAAAGGGTTTATCTGGCAAATAGTTCCACATTGCAAATCATCACTGTGAGGACATCAAAGCACAAACTTGAGGCTACATCACATCTAGGACCAGAGAGAGAAATAATGCAAACTTGCCTAATACTCAGCAACTTTTCTCTCACACAGTTGATGGCTTGAAACAAGGATGTGCTAATGCACACAGGCAGCTGCAGGCACCTTCAATGAAGGTGACCAAGAGACTCACCCACAGATATGCCCAAAGTACAAGATGAACTAGTCAGTGACTCACCAGATCCTCTTTCTAGATGATTCTAGGTTGTGCCAAGGTGACAATTAAAACCAACCATCAAAATGTGTATGTAAAATTACCAGAACTGCAAAACTTACGGAAGTGCTTTATAATTTTATACATGGATTTGAGAGACATTTTAGAGTTGCCTTTCTCTACAAACAAACAATAGCACTTCAAAAGCCAGTTTCATTCAGAATATTTACCAAATATTCACCAGCCACAGATTTAAATTTTGGTGATCACATAAAAGAAGTGGGGACTAACATTATTAAAATATCTAAGCAACCAACCTCCTGAATATATCACTGTACTCAACTCTACATATTAAAATGTTACTAAACACATGATCCTTCAGGAGGCAGAGACAGGCAGATCTCTTTGAGTTTGACTTTGAGGCCAGCCTGGTCTACAGAGTGAGTTCAAAGACAGTAAGGCTATACTAAGAAACAGTATCTTGAAAAACAGTCAAACAAACAAAAACAAACAAAACAACAAAATAAACAATTAAATCAAACCAAAACAAAAAACATGTGAACCAAATTGATAGTGACATGAAGAGAAAGATAAATATATGAAACTTCTGTACCATGCTTGTTATCTCTGCACTATGCCCTATTTAAACAATAGTATCATTAGGAATTGACAGTGCTGTTATAACCTTTATACACCCTGAGAGAAGAGAAATCAATAAGATGATCAGTATAATAAAGTTAAAGAAAAGGAAGGAGTGGAGCTCTTGTACCCCTTCCTGAGATCTTGGTTTTCTGGGCATCATTCTTGGAATATCTGAGAGCTCAATGTGAATCTTTGCATGTCGTCCTACGTCTCTCACCCTCTCCACACATATTTGTGTTCCCTATCACTTAAGTCCTGAGAAATTACTCTCAAATCTTATGTAATTCAAATCCCCGAGAAAGGAAGGAGTTGCCTGTAGAGTCAGGGGAACAGGAGTCAATCAAATCATTACATGCTTTGTACAGTTTTGAATTTTAATCAGTAGACATGTACTAATTAAGGCACACAACATGCACACTCATGTATGTATGTATGTATGAACATGTGTATGTATCTATCACACACACCCAGACTGAACCTAGAGGTCGTTAGTCACATGATATACATATATATGATCTAAACATTTTCCGCATTTACACTGTGGAGGAGCTCTTAGGTTGTTAAGTAGGGTTCTCAGTTCATGGTCATGAAGAGTGAAGACACTTTTGAGTCATAGTTTTCATAGTTTATTTCTATTTATGCGATGTAAACACACACATGTGCATACAAACCTGTGTGTGTGGCACATTATCTATCTTAACTATAGTCAAGGTAGTCCAGGTGCATTTTTAAATTTTGCCATTTCTATCCATCAGAAGTTTGCTGTGTACATTGTTGACAAGTGAAAACTCTAAGCTATGGAATTCAAAACTGTGAACTGCATCAAGAAGAAATTAAGAAAAATCATTTTTTCCTAATAATCTAGTTTTTTATGTGTAGTGTCAAATGTGAGGTTCTAGAAGGACCGAAAATCACAGGATATATATTCACAAGGCCAACATTCTCTCAGGCTCTGAGTGTATGATCATCTTTTGTTACTATAAAAGCTTATATAATGGGATAGAATTTTATTTACATTTTGCAATATACTTAGATATACAATTAAGGTACACTGAGCTCAATACCTCTCCCTTAGTTTTGTCTACATTGTAAGTCTCTAGCAGTACTTTTGTTTCACGACTTTCTGTAAAGGTCACTCTATCAGATTTGAATTAATTTGAGGCTGTGTAAAGTATGTGATGTCTTTTAGACTTTACTTCTGCCAGATGTTAGAGACACAGGACTATTCTTTGTAAATTCCTCTCATCTCCCTGTATCATATACATTGTGTACAACACAGAGATGTCTCCGTCAATGTGTTTATCTGTTTCATTAGAAAATTTTCTTTTCTTAGGCTTGCTTTAACTTTCAATAGAAAATAAATTATTTATTAGGTAATAGGATACAATAAATCATTTATTAAATAATATGATATCAAGGTATCAATAATACCATACATATTTTTAAGATAGACTAATGTTTCTCTTTGTTTAAGTAAGATGATGGTTAGAGGTGGAACATAAAGATAAGCTATTTCATGTGATAGTTTAAAAGGGAATGTTATATTACAAAATTCTTCCAATATTATATCTGGATGCCAAGTCTGTTTCATCTCTTCAATGATTTCAGACCACTGTATGAAATGGTTTTTCAAATTCTTTTCCTTTAAAGCATGTAGAAGTTTAAGTGAATTCTAGCAGATTTTGAATGACCCCAAACAGACTAGTTTCACATTTCTAAGGTATAGTTATAAATAAGGAATAACAAAAAGGGAAATGATTTTTTTCATGCTATGGGAAATATGTTGAAAGTAACATTTTGAGGCTTGTAGAACATAAAAATCAATACTTGATTATATTCTGGCCAGATATGTGTTCTTGCAACTTGTTAGGTACATTGAATTTCCCCCAGTTCTGTTTTATACTGATTGTAGGCATTAAACTTTAAAAAGGGAGGTACTACTTGATAACCATTTTTTGAGACGTTAATAGTTTAATAGCTGTGCTTTGTTTTCATTTAAAGTAGGACTGAACCATACCACTCTCTGAAAACAAAGGACAAATGGAATAATGAGACAGAGTCAAATTCCTGTGGATGTAACTCACAATTCTCTAGTATACTGTGAAATAAACCAACTAATATTTTACATGAAAATATACATGACTTTAATTTTTACCCCAAAGCAATGTATAGTGCCAACAATAGTTTAGAAAATATGTGTCTACTTTGATATATATATGATACACACACACACACACACACACACACACACACACACACGGTTAGGCTTTGAATTTGTTCTTCTCATAATCATATATATATATATATACATATATATATAATCTCCCCTAATGAGAGTGTGGGAAAGTATGCAAAGGAAAAACATACTGAATGTCATGTTATAAAGCTTCTAACTAAGAATTGGTATAGAAATATTAGTACTTATTTAGAAAACAGAATACAACTATTTCAACTTAATGACCAAATGTTGTCTTATGTTTAAAGCTAAGCAGTAGGTAAGGAATTGACAGGGTTATTTTTCTCAGATATAATAATAATAATCTTTTTTTTTCATTTTTGTGTTGTAAAAATCCAGAAATAAGTATGTATGATTCTATTTTCACTGCTACTGAAGTGACTCCATCTCACTCCAAAGCACAGGTGTCTGTTAGAGGACATTAGCATTGTCTCAGGAAGGTAGTACCACAGTGAATGTAAGCCAAATGAAATTGTGCTAATCTACATACTCAGAACTTTCAGATGCTTGATAAAAATTCACTGAAGATAGTAGGGGGGTTCAAAAGGCACTTTTCTGACACTCTTTACTCAAGCACAATATTTAATGAATTCATAAAATTCACAAGTAGCTCTTGATGCCTAATTGATGTGCTTCAGATGGGCCAGGGTATTATTCCAGGTTCCATGGATTGGGTTATTTTTGTTGTTGTTCCTCTGAACTGTTTTCTATAGCACCTTAAAAGATCTTTCACAGTCTCAATTTCAGAATAAGAATTTTATCTATAGTTACTTCAGTGAGAAAATGCTTGCAAGATTGCTGAACAAAAATGCATTGCTTCACTCAGAGAAGACAAAATATAAACAAGAAAAGAAAACACTTTCATGAGGGATCCAGCAAGGGATCTAGATGATTCTTGTGAAAATCAAAACCAATGAATATTAGCTTTAACTATCAACCTCACAAAAAGATAGGAGATAGTTTTGAAGGGATCCCCAAACAAAGTTTCTATAAGAAGCCAGAAAGTCTGGCCTACCATTCCTCCTATGGAGTGAGAACTGCAGAAACTGTCCAGCCCCCAGCCGTACACCATCATCTGTGTGAAACAAGAATACCAATGATAACATGTGATAGAGGAGGGGTTGTTCCTACTACGAAATGCATATTTCCTCAATTTCTTTCTTTAGAGACTTGAAGTTCTTGTCATACAGGTCTTTCCCTTGCTTGGTTAGAGTTACACCAAGATGTTTTAAATTATTTGTGGCTATTGCAAAGTGTATGTTTCCTTAATTTTTTCTCTGCCCTTTTATGATTTGTATAAAAGGGGGCTACTGATTTTTTGAGCTGATTTTGTATCCAGCCAATTTGTTGAAGGTGTTTTTAAGGTAAAGGAGAGCTTACATATACTGTCATATCAACTGCAAATAGTGATACTTTGACTTCTTCCTTTCCCTTTGTATCTCCTTGATCTCCTTTATTTGTCTTACTGCTCTAGATAGAACTTCAACTACTATGAGAATAGATAGGGATAGAGTGGGCAGCCTAGTCTTGTCCCTGATTTTAGTGAAATTTCTTCAACTTTCTATCCGTTTCAGTTGATGTTGACCTATAGCCAGGCAGGAACTTCCAATGGTGGGAGCGGAACATCAGCCTACACACAAAACCTTCAACCCAAAGTTTGTCCTACCTACATAATGGGCCGGGATAAAGGAGCAGAGATTGAGGGAAAGTCCAAGTAATGACTGCCCCAACTTGAGACCCATCAGATGGGAAAGAGCCAACCCCTGACACTACTAATGATACTCCGCTAAGCTTACATACAGGAACCCATGTAACTGCCTCCTGAGAGGCTTGTTCCATCAGCAGATGGAAACAGATGCAGAGACCCACAGCCCAACATCTCATTGTGCTCAGGGAGTCTTGTAGAAGAGTGGGGGATAGAATTGAGGGAGCTAGAAGCATCAAGGATACCACAAAAAGACCTTCAGAGTCAACTAATCTGGGCCCATGGAGGCTCACAGAAACTGAACCAACAACTAAACAGCATGGAGAATGGACCTGCATCCCCTATATGTAGGGAGCTGCTGCCGCACCTTAAAGATGGCGCCGGTTTCCTGCCTGATGCCACCCTGCAGGTGGTAAACATTTTCCTTATGGCTGTGGGTAGTGAATTACATAGCTTCCGCTTTAGAGTAGCCTATCTGCAGAACCTACGTGGTGGATTATGGTTGGAGGATTATAGACTATTTAAGGGAGAATGGGACGGGGCAAAAAGAGAACAGAAGAAAAAAGGTAAGTAAAGAAGCAAGCTTGTACAAGGGACCTGAATAAACTGCTTGAAGAAGATCTCAGTCGTTGCGTCTTTCTTGCTGGTCAAGGAGACGCGACACCTATACATTTGTAGCAGACATGCAAGTTGTTGTCATGTGGGTCCTCTAACAACTAACTGGAGCAGGGGCTGTCTCTGACTCTCTACCTGCCATTGAATCTCCTCCTAAATGGACTGCCTGGCTGGGCCTCAGTGAGAGAGGATGTGCTTAGTCCTGCTGGGACTAGATGTCCCAGGGAAGGGAGATACCAGACAGGGACTTCCCCTTCTCTGCGGAGAAGGAGAAAGGGTATGGGGTAAGGGCTTTGTAGGGGTGGGACTGGGATGTGAGAAGGTATTGGGGGGTGCTGATCTAAATGTAAAGTAAATAAATAGGTAAACAAAAACCCACACACACATTTCATCATGTTCCTTCAGAAAACTGTAACCCTAGCAGAAACAAGTACTTCAGACTAGAACCGTTTGGTTCGAAGGTACAACTACGTACATAAAAAGCCCACCAGGGGCTTATGCTCTAAGATCAAGAATAGACAAATGGGACCTCATGAAACTGCAAAGCTTCTGTAAGGCAAAGGACACTGTCAATAGGACAAAATGGCAACCAACAGATTGGGAAAAGATCTTAACCAATCCTATGTCCGACAGAGGGCTAATATCCAATATATACAAAGAACTCAAGAAGTTAGACTCCAAAAAACCAAATAACCCCATCAAAAAATGGGGAACAGAGTTAAGCAGAGAATTCTCAACTGAGGAAATTCGCAGGGCTGAGAAGCACCTAAAGAAATGCTCAACATCCCTAGTCATCAGGGAAATGCAAATCAAAACAAGTCTGAGATTCC
>CM052719.1:30568708-30633724 GCA_028551405.1 Uromys caudimaculatus
GGTGGAATTCCCTCCTAGAGGCGGGTTGTGGAGGGGATGGGGGGTATACAAAGAGGAGACTCAGAAAAAGGGAAACATTGGAAATGTATATAAAGTATCAAAAATAAAAAAGGAGGAAAAAAAAAAGCCCATAAAATAATCGCCAGTGAATAAATTGTGCTTGCACATGAGAATTGGTAAAAGCAGAGTGTTCATACTATAAACTTACAAAGTGACTGAAAATGATGAAAGGAAAAATAATTAGATAAAATTTTAATAACTAGGATTTCTAGATTAAATATATCATTAACTGTTTAAATGTGAATGAGACATTAGTCTACAACTGGGCCATAGGTGTGAGATTGAAGAATACAGATTTTGGTTACAAGGAGTATGAGGGAGACTGGAAAAGTGAAGGAGTGAATCTAAGGTCCTTCTCTGTTTCATAAAAATTTGCAGAAGTGAAGATGCAATAGCTGAAAATGATTGAGTGGTTACTCTCTGGAATTAAAGCATTGAGTGCTCCTGCTAATGGTTTGTACTACCAAGCAATACCACTAAAAGCAGATTCTACTCATGCACAGTGTGGTACAGAGGCCAAGCATCATAGACAAAATGATACTGCAAATTGCTTGCAAAGGAACAAGATGAGATGTTTGTCTTAGTATGGGTAAATGTCAGAGAACACTGCAAAAAACTATGATGAAAAACAAAGCAAGATTCAGGCATAAAAGCCTGGGTTTACTTTATGCAATGTTAACTAAGAACTCCCTCAGAAGACATTTTAGCAATAAAGGAAATGAGAGAAAAAGAATGCAAGAAATTACATAGAAAATAAGTGTAAAAAAGGAAATTGATAGGAACTGCGCGGTGTTTTGCTGTACAATTGCTGACAATAGGCAGAGAGAAATGTATTGATAACTTTAATGAAGAATTTTACAAAGTGATCATTAAATTGGATTTCCAAAGTACAAATGATGGGACATGCATGGTAATTTTATATCAGAAAAGAAAGAGACTGGGATTTGAGGGAAAGTGGTAGACCCCACAGCCTGCCCTGACAGGGAGGAAATACAGGCAAAGCAAAACTATGACAGACTAGATGCCATAATACAAAATTATAGAAATAAGTTGTCATTACCAACTGCAATGAATAAAAAAGAATTATGATTAGTAAAATAAAATATATGGGGAAGAATCCATAGAGTTGAGTGAGGAGTGAATGGGTTTCAGACATGGGAGATGGGGTGAATATTGATCAAAATTGAAGACCAATCCCCAAGAACTTATGAAAATTGCAAAATGAAGCATTTAGAAAAATGCTCTAGGTTATAGAAACTATTTTACATTATCAATCATAGCAAACAAAAGTCTTCTGATTATAAAACAGAAGATTTGAGTCTGAGTAATGATCTAGCTTTGCAACAGAGTGACAACCCCGTCTATCACTGACTGGGAAGTGCGAACTGTATCTATCATAGTTGCATCCTGAGATAGTATCCGTTTGCTAGTTGACTGAAATAACTTTATGTATATGTACAACTGCAGACCAAGTTGGTGTGTTAGTGTGGCATATATAACTCTTGGCCTCAGCCAAATAAATTTGGGGTCTTCATAATGTCCTACATGGCTCACTTCTCATAACCCCAGGCATGCTCTATTTCCACATTTTTTCTCTTGCTCTCTCCCTCTTAGTTATTCTGACATCCAACAGACCTTCTCCATCAAGTATATCTTTAGATCTGGGTCTTTCTTGTCTATAATGCCCTTCCTGTAGTGACTTGTTTCTTTATAGGATAGACATCTTTGCTTAAACCACTCCTAAGGCTCAGGGGATGTTGCCGAAGAGGTGGTGGAAAGATTGTTAGCACTAGAGGAAGAGAGAGTCTGCTGTGAGGTGGCACAATTATCTCCCAATAATGTCAGAAGCTATACCCATAAAGTCATACCTCCCCAACTGCCAAAACATAAACTGAACAGCAGGCCTGGTATAAACCATGAAGCCTTAACTACACACACACACACACACACACACACACACACACACACGCACGCACATGCACACGAACACGCACACACACAATACAACACAGCATCTAAAGAGTGCTGATGGAGAGAGAAAAGGTCTTTGCTGGGGAAAAGCACACTAATTGGGTTATTCAGTAGAGATGATTAGCCATGCAAACGTGCGTACAAGTCACATGGTACAGGCCAAGCAGGTTGTACTTTATGTTTTCAGGAATAAAATATATGCATATACATAGATGTATGTAACAACAATTGATGAAAAAAGAGGCCATTAATTTGAAAAAATCAAGGACAGTCTATGGGAAGGTTTAGGGCAATGGTTCTCAACCTGCATATTGCAACCCTTTTGAGGCTGAATGACCTTTTCTCAAGGGTCACCTAAAACCATCAGAAAACACATATTTACATAATGATTGATAGACTTGCAAAATTACAGTTATGATGTGGCAATGAAAGTACATTTATTGTTGGAGGTCACCACATGAGGAACTCTATTAAAGGGTCGCAGTATTCGGAAGTTTGAGAACCACTTGTATAGAGGGAGGAAAGGGAAACCAGAAATTATATAATTGCACTATAATCTCAAATTTTTAAAAAAAAATGACTTTTAAAAAGCACCTTTATGGAACAGTTTCCATTAAGTTCTAAGATACCTTCCTCTAGATTGCTCTCTCTCCTTATCTGTAATAATTCCAAATACAACAGGTCAGAAAATATTCACTTTCTGTGTCAATATGGGTGCTAAGAAATGATTTTAGTTATTTTTAAAGAAATAGAAATTTTGAAATCTTCCAAATTCTAAGTATATAAATCCAAAAGTAACACCATCCCTGGACAGAGGCAATATGGGAAGTTCATGTATGATAATGGTCAGATTGCATGTATATTGATAAAGCTAGATGTTACTTCTATTGTCATGTTCTTCAGAACTACTCGTGGGCATTTACTCTCCAGTCGCTTGTGAAAAATGCTTCTCTATCAGAATAAACATGACTACGGCAATGGTGTCCGTAGCTTATGCACATTCATGACCATTTAGCTGAGTGAGACACTGCATTAGAGGACATTATACAAATAACCAGCAAACATAACCTGCTTAATATTAGAATATGGTCTCTGTGTTGTGTTTGGTTATGAGGACTCGTGGTTAAGTTAATAAATAATCTGGCAAATGTTGTTGTTCAGTGCTTTGCCATAGCAAATTTAATACAATAGTAATTACATTTCAACATCAAATGCAGTATTATTGATGATGCCATTATTTAATAAGATATATTTCACATTTTTGGACTGAATAATTTAGTATATTTATGAGATAAAATATTAGTATATATATATGTCTTCTTTAGCTTAATTTTTAATTTTGGAGACTATAATTACAATATTTCTCCCTTCCCTTTTCTCCCTCCAAACCTCCCATATACCATGCCTTACTCACTGTCAACTTCATGGCCTCTTTTTTATTCATTGTTGTTATATACTATATGTATATATAAATACATATATTCCTAAATATAGCCCGTTCATAGTCCATAATGTTAATTGTATGTATGTTTTCAGGCTGACTATTTGGTATTGGATCGCCAGTCGGTGTGCTCTTCATTGGAGCAGCCTATTTCTCCCCCTCTCAGTACTAACTACTAAGTAGTTAGTATCTTGTAACTCTCTGTGTCAGATTGAAGCTTCATGGTCTTTGTGGTTAAAAGTGCCATCCATGAAGTAAACAAAAGTTAATAACAGGACAACTCACTTAGAGTCTTATGAATTTTGGTGATTATCTGTTTCTCTTGAATGGTCTTAGCTGTCTACTATGTGTACACTGCTCTCTTAGAATAAAGCTATTACAACATACAAACACATACACACATACACATGCATACAAACACATGCACATATGCCTGTGGGTTTGTGTGCGTGTATGTGTCTATACCTGTCTGTGCATAATATATCAGACAAAGGAAGATACATCTAGTGATATAAATCCAACAGAATGATTAAAAGGACTGGGAGTCATGAAGAAAAAAGCTTGAGAAACCTCATGCTTGGCAGAACATGGAATTTACCTAACGTGAGTAAGAAAACTGGCTCAATAATATTTAAGTGCTTAGGGCTGATGTGGTCAGACTGATGTCTAGGGGCAGATGGAAGATCACAGTGAAGGAAATAGTTTAAGATCCTGTTCTAGTAACTTGACTAGTGGGAGATCTGCATGACAATAACCAGTGTAGTTTTGAACAATATACAACTACGAGTATGTATATCATGATCACCAGGAAGAGAAAAATGCAGTCATACTTACACCTTTCTCCACTGTGAATTAAACTGAAGACCAAGGTGCTCACTTTGAGGCCCATGTGAACCTGAGTTTCTGAGAGAGTGACACACAGAGGCCCAGAACTGAGTTTCTGCAGAAGTACAGCACTCTCCTAAAAGACTAAGGTTTATCATAATACATGTATCGATCCGTGCGATGCCTTCATCCATTGCTCCGTTCATTTTTCATTTATCTAGCTGTAGACTCTTTCAGAAAATAAATGGAGCAGCTCGACAAGATTAAGGAAAATCAGCAAGGATTGATTATATCACAGTTCCTCCCAGTGTATCATCAGCTGGGCCCTGGAGCTGAGATAGATAAGCTTTGTTCTCTTCCCTTCACACAGACGGAAGACTGGCACACACACAAATAGTTGATGAAATGAGGTGAGAGTTGCTCTGAAAACAGGTGTACATGGTTTAGAAGAAGTCTGGAGGGATAAGAGTCATGTGTTTTTATAGACTCAAGAGAAGTTTTCCGAGAAACGATGTAACTATGGTTGTCCATTTAGACTAAGGCAACATAGTGAAGGCAAAAGAAATATAAAATATACCTGTTGCAGCAAGGCAATCCTATAAAAATGAAAATCATGCAACAGGATAATAAATTTCTCAAAATAACCAAATCAACTTAGTTATATAATTTTAGCATGTTTTATGTAAATATTGTGGTCATTATTAAAATCTCCAATTTATTGTGTATTTTACCTTTTATAATATAATGATTAATTTTACTAGAAATATTGCTATACTCACAGGAGATTGATAAATAACTCCATACATGGTAAGAAACTTAAAAAAAAAAATTAGAACTCATTTGAGTACTTTTGTTTCTCCTGAATGTTGGTTGGTTTTCAAATGCATGAAAGTGTAGAACTAATTAGATTTTTTTTTTTTTTTACTCTTCACAATGATCTCGTTCTCTGTGCCTGTCATGAAGATGACCGGAATTATTGTAAAGATACCCAATTAAAAACAATTTTGGTAAGTATTATTTTGCAAATGTTGTTATCCATTTTATGTATAACCTCCCTAAACCCAACACATGTACGAGGCACAGTGTCTCCCTCAAGAATTGAAAACATGAGTTGTGATGTTATCACTGAGCATAGAGGAAAGGAGGAATAAATAAGAGGAAGTTTTTATCATCACCAGTCTTCACATTGCCCTTGACTTTATGGACTCACCGTGTCCAACATCATAATAATCACAGGTCAAGCAGGAGAAAAAAAGCAAGGATATCTCTCACTGTGTATTTCATGGAGATGAAGGTTCAGTTAATGAGAAAATGTTTGTAAAACATTTTAAGCTCTTTGTAGAGAGATGCTATATAAATACCAGGCAATATTATTCATCATTTTAATGGGTTGGAGGTGGAATTTTACTGCTTGAGAAAGATATCCTACTTGAGTTATACTGGCTGCACATTGCTATATTTTCTTTGCTTTATAGCTAAACACCAGTGTGCACCAGTGTGTTACGCTTCCCTGTATTATCTCTGAAGATTAGGGATGCAGCCATTTCAACCACACACTCCACACTTACAGTTCCAGAGGGAGAGTTTGATATTAAAGGGCTTTTGAATACCAGGGCTATAGGGGACGTGTTGAGATGTTTTATTTATTATTGCTATGCACAAAAGATAATCCCTATAAAAGGAAAATACCGAATGAAAGACTATAACCTTTCAGTCGGGTCAGTGGCTACAGATATTTCCAGGGCAAGGATTCCTGTTATGATAATTCAGGAGCACCACCCCCTTTACTCTCCCAAGCAATAAAAGGCCAAGCAAATCAGTGCAGGTTCAACCAAAGAGCAATGCTTTGGAAGATGGCAGCCTGCTGTTCATTTCACAGGACTGCAAAGAGTCAGGGCAGAGCCCTGTATAGTACTGGTAGTGCTATGCATTTCTTGACATCTAGATGTTGCCAGTCTCTTTGAAAAAAGTGAAACTTTTAGGCTTTTAGGTCTTAGTTTGTGCAATATGTGTCCAAGGGCTGCACACTTTCTCTTTTCTCTAACATACATACATATACATACATACATACATACATACATACATACATACATACATACATATGTCAGGATTGAGAGAGAATAAAGTGGCTTCAGTGTGTGTGTGTGTGTGTGTGTGTGTGTGTGTGTGTGTGTGTGTGTGTGTGTGTGTGTGTCAGAATGTGCACACATGAGTGTAGGTACCCATAGAGGGCAGTTGCATCAGAATCTCCTGAAGCACCTATTGTTACAGGTGGTGACTGGATTCTGGGAACTGAATCAGTGGTTCTTTACCACTGAGTTATTTCTCCAACCCTTCAGATAATTTTTTTTTTTTTTATAATAAAATCAGTCCCATCATGTTAAGAGTTCCTACACTTTGGCAATCTCCATTTGATTAATATTAGAACCGTAATAGCTCAGACATGAATTGGTTCCATGTTACTTGTCCTTAAGTTTCTTAGCATGTTGTACCGGTTCCCTTCATTCTGTTGTTCACCACATATCTCTATCAGTTTTCTTTCTTTTCTTTCTCTCTGCTTCTATCTCCCTTGCTAACTTGTAGCTCGCATGTTGACAGCCATCAGCCTGGCCTTGTGTAATTTTGCTCTTCCTGATTCAAGAGGATATTTCACTTCAGTTAACCTGTGGCTGGAACAATAACGTTCCTGTTCTAAACTCCACAGTCAGATAGCTTTCTCTGTTTCCCTCTTTGTTTCTGTTTTTCTCTTTTTCAAGCTCCCTCCTTTTCTTTATTCCCCCCCAATCCTCCCCATCCTCCCTATCCTCCCGTACTCCCTCTTTCCTGTCCTTGACATTCCACTGTCATTCCATGATGTGTTTGAAAGCAGACGCCTCATTCCTTCTTCCTGTTAGAAAATATCATTTGGCAGCGATGACAGCACCGTGACACCAATGTTAACCCCCGGTGTCAATACTGAGACTTCTTTCTTCTCCTACTTCACATCATCTTCCCTTTATCTTTTCCAGGAGATGATTTTTGACACATAAATCATTGAGATTTTGAAATATGGGCTTCTCTAGATTCTCATTCTTTTAATAAAAAGAAATTATACTTAGTACTTAATATCCAAAGTGTGTGTGAGGAGAACCCAGAGCAAATGATATAGCTATAGGTATATTTTTTGAGACTTTCTGGGGAGTCCTGGCTGAGATGGCAGAGAAGGGGTGGACATGTCTGGAACCTGAACCTCAGAAAAGCAAACATGCAGACCTTCTACAGTAAATATTAAAATATTAAGGAAAATGAGGGGGCACAAAGCTTGTAGATTATTGGCCCTATTGAATATTTTTCTGTTACAAAGACTTCCTCCCCCAAACAATCCCCTTTGAAGTCTCATTATTTTTCTGCATGTTTTTTTATGTGTTCTTTCTCTGTGAGGCCAAAATGAAATGGTCTGGCCATATATTGCTCCTCTTTTCTCTGCCAGAAGAGCAGCACCGAGATAAACAATCTTATTTAGTTCACTATCTTCATCTTCCATCTCCTGGGAATATCCACTTACCCTCTCATTTAATTTCACCTCATAACTTGAACTGTTGTATTTTATGAAAAAAATTATTTTTATGAAAAAATAGCTTTGGCAAAGTTATCCATGGCCTTCTAGATACAAACATAAAGGCTTTCTTTCTCATTCCAACCCACAAATAAATTCTAAATGTAACATTTGGTTTAGTTTCCAGAATTTCACTCTGATTGATATTCTAGATAAATATAATTTTATTGTTCCCCAAAATATTCAAATATGTATTTTGGACATTATAAACCTAAATATTTTTCTGAAAAATCTGTATGCCATAGACCTAACTTAATTTGGATCTAGAGACTCTAAAATGAAAGGTTATTGTCATAAAATTGGGGTCCTAACCCAACTTGACTGGTGTCTTTTGAAGAGGGCGGTTCTAGGAATGTAAGTAGGCCGGGGAACGTTATATGAAATTGAAGTAGGAACCGGGCAGTGGTGGCGCATGCCTTTAACCCCAGCACTCGGGAGGCAGAGGCAGGCGGATTTCTGAGTTCGAGGCCAGCCTGGTCTACAGAGTGAGTTCCAGGACAGCCAGGGCTATACAGAGAAACCCTGTCTTGAAAAACCAAAAAAAAAAAAAAAAAAAAAAAAGAAAGAAAAAAAGAAAAAAAGAAATTAAAGTAGGAATGCAGCTCTCAGAAGGCAGAGGATGAACACTTCAGAAGAATCCATCTTTTCTGGCAAGCTGCTCTTGGAATTCTAGAGTTTACAACTGTAAGCCACACAACATAGTGTTTCGTTATAGTGTATCCTTAGAAAATTAAGCCTAACTAAAAGATTGCTGGGTGTCTGGAGTTGGTGACCCACAACTTTAATCCCAGCACCTGGAAGGAGACAGAGACAGATGGATCTCTGAGTTTGAGGCCAACCTGGTCTGTAGGGTGAGTTGCAGGACAGCTAGGGCTTCAAAAAAACAAAACCCTGTAAAATTACTGAGCCTTTATTTATTCTATTCTTCCTGCTTTCATGGATACCTCCTTTCTAGCTTGTGAGTATCTGATGCATTTTTTTCAATCAAACATAAACATGTTTTCTTTTGTGTGCTTCCCTTTGCTTCTTCCAGCCTTCCATGAAGTAAGGCACCTCTTTGGTCAGCATACATTTTCTTCACTGACAGTACAATATTCTTTTTAGTCCATAGGGAATTTCCATGCTTCATTTAAGAATTGAACATGAATATAGAGAACCCTCAGCTACAATTGACCTGAAGTCATCCTCCTTGAGAACTAGCTTTCATGGTATAAGAAGGTACTAAGGGAGCTTTCAAAGGAGCAAGGCAACCAACAATCCCACCCAACTCTATGTGTATGAACCAAATGACCAGCGTGATACAATTACTCTAGAGTTCAGTAGTAGTCTTAACTAACAGCTCTCTAATTAAACATAAGATCTACTCAACAATCATGGCTGGTACTGGAAACCTAGCTAACTAACCATGAAGAGTAAAGTCATGACTCATGAAGGCTAACCTACAACTATGACTGTACTAAACCAGAATAATTCCTAACTGCATTCTAAATATTTATCCTTTTACTCACAGATAAGTAAAGACCTCATACAACATCAAGAAATTTTCTCTTAAAACAGACAGACCATTAGAGGAAAACACAGTGAATCAAAATGCAGAATTGTGGCATTGGTTCCAATGGTTACATCTACAAACGAACTCACACAGCTTCATTGCAAAAGAGGGGTCAGATAGATTGTATGAGATTTTCTATGAGAATGTGTCTTCTAGGAATGTCAGAAGCCATACCTATTATGTCTCACAATGTGACTGCCTAAATAGGAACTTAACAAGGATAACAATAGACATACTAAAATAGACATGGAGGGACCATGAGCCCTCAACTCTGCACAAAGTCACACTAGTTAACAAAGCAGAGCTTAGAGTGGGGCACCAATACCAAGTGGTCAGCAGCCATGAAAACATATTGATAAGTAACATTATACAAACTGAGAGTGTTATGTTTAGAAATATATATGCATATACTAACATATAACTATACAAATATAGATACACACACATATAAATACAAATACAATGCTTATAACAATACTTAGTAAAAAAGAACGCCATGAATTTGAAAGAGAGCAAGGAAAGATATATGATAGGGTTTGCAGGAAGGGAAGGGAAGGGAAGGGGGCGTTATGCAATCATATTAGAATCTTTAAACATAAACGAAATACTAACAAACAAAAGAACAACAACCAAAAAAGAGAGCTTATTTGAAATTGGAATAGAACAATCAAAGAACAAAAACTATTAAAAATTAAGAAAGGAAAGCTCAGAATTGAACAGCAAATCTGAGCAAATAGAGATAGCCTTTATGTTTTATTGTCAAATTTTCTCTAGTCTATATAGATATAACTAGTTAAATTTCTATATTGATGTTTTATTTATAATCTTGCTAATTTCATATATTATCATTGATAGTTTATTTCTACAGTTTTTAAGATGTTTGATGTACCCTCTTTAACTAAAGATTTGAATTTTCCCATTTATGCCCTAGGTAATGTTAGTCTTAGGCCTATTCCTTCCCAGATTTCATTGACTGTAACATTACTGGAATGCTGAGGAGGTAGGAGTGTACAGCATCACTGTAAGTGCAGAGCAGTCTATCTTCAACCATTGAGTTGGTGTCCATATGTTATTTGTCCATGAAATTTATTGAGTTTTGCTAAACTTAAAAATATCTTTGAATTCTTAGGATAATGCTTACTTCTTTATATACATTTAACACAATATATTATATCAATATAACATATTAATCCCTATATATTTTTATAGATATGTTTGTTTACATTTTAGTAAAAATATTTTATTTTGGTTTTGTGAAAAATTTTGCTCCTACATTTTAAAATGATTTATTGGTTTCTGTTATGATATTTTAGCCTTATAAAATGAGAAGGAACTGCAGTTATATATTTCCTATAATAGTTTATGTGGAATTTGTGTTCTTCCATAAATGTTTAAGAAATTGCTGAAAGAAGCAATCTGTACTTAAAATTTGTGTCTGGAATAATTTTTAGTTTGATAAATCAATTTCATTCCTTCATGTAGGTGTGCTTAAATTTTACTATTAGTTTTCAGTAACATGAAATTTTCCAAACAATTGAAGTTAAAAATAAATTGGAAAAGTTGCTTTTCACGAAATATTTTATTAAGATTTAAATGTCTTCCAGGTCTCTAATGAGTGTTTCTTTCTAATCTTATTCACAGTAATGTTTTTCTCCTCTTGGTAAATCAATTTGGAACTTATTAAGTGTATTGATTTTTTAAAATAAGATGTCCATCTTAGTGACTTTTTTGCCGTTTGTTTCCATGATTTTCATTCTTGTTCTGAACTATCATTCTATTGAAATATTTCACACTTGTCTTTATAAATTAATATGTGGACAGTAAGATAAGTGATTGTGAACTTTTTTCTAATGTAAAATTCTAATGTGTCAAGTTATATTTTTTTACATATTTGTACTAGTAAAAGTTCTCTATAGAAACAGAATAGATTATACATAGATATAAATATATCTATATATCTCACATATATATATTATATATATAACACATATATGGGGTGTGTGTGTGTGTGTGTGTGTGTGTGTGTGTGTAATTTTTATTAGAGTGGCTTACAGGCCTACACAAAATCCAAACTTGTTTGGCCCACAGTATTTTCAAAATCCTTAAGAAGTAGGCTCTATTGCCAGTGAAGGAGTGAACATGTCAGGTGGAGTGAGGGTAAGCAGGCAAAGAGTAAAGTTTCCTTCTTCCATGCCTTTTATATAGGCTGTAAGCAGAAGACATGGCCTAGATTTAGGGTAAGTCTTCTGACATCAAATTATCTAGATTGAAGGTAAGTCTTCCAATCATGATCAAATCAAGAACAATTTCTCACAGGCATACCCAGCTGATTCTCTTTCTTACTTGCCGCTTTTTAAAAATATTTTAAATATTTGGAATAGACTTTCAAATTTTACAAGTAATTTTTTAGCTTTTGGTATCTAATATATTTTCCTTAACCCTAGTGGTGACTGTTTGGCTTGGATTTCCAAAGTATGCTTTTGTGATAGTTTGTATATGCTTGACCCAGGGAGTGGCACTATTAGGAGGTGTGGCCTTGTTGGAGTAGGTGTGGCCTTGTTAGATTAGGTGTGTTACTATTGACATGGACACTGAATTCACCTGAGTTCTTCATTCTGTCCTCACCAGTAGAATCCAGAAATGTAGGTTTTAAAAATATATGTACTAATTTATTTTTACATACATGGATATTTTGTCTGCATGTAAGCCTGTTCACCATGTGTCTGTACTGCCCATAGAGGCCAGAAGTGGGCATTTAATTTCTAAGGGGTGGAGAAATAGAAGGTGGTGAGCTCATGTGGGCGCTGTGATTAAATCGTGGTCATCTAGAAGAACAGCCATTGCTCTTAACCTCAGAGCAATTTACCAGCTTCCCAAACAGGCTCCTTTTGACAAAGACACTTACTCTTCAATATTATTGCAAATATTTTTCCTTATCAACCTTGTGTTAGTTAATGTGTGTTCACATGTGTAACTGCAAGGATGTGTCTTCTAAAGCAAATATGTGGAGTCAAAGTATAACCTTAGGTCTTAGTCCTTGTCTTCTAACCTGTTTGAAACAGGCTCTTTCATTGTGTGCTGCTCGCCCTATGAGAGCTGGATTGTGAGGCTTCAGGTATGATTCTGTCTCTGCTTTGAGGGACTATTCTGTCCCTGCCCTTCATCTTGCCATGACACACTAGAATAATGGATAAAAACTACTGTTTCTGTGCTTAAATAAGTTCTCAGGATTTGATTTCAGGTCTTCACACTTGGATAAAAACTATTTTTTACTCAGTGAAACAGTCTTCTCAGTCCCTAAAATTCATTTTCAAGGACTAGAAAACAGTCCCCTGCTTAATGGTCCCCAATTTTGTGAGTGGCTAAAAAAAAAACCCTAAGTTGGTAAAATCAACAAAACACAGTAAACTAATCATATAAATGAAAAGGAACAAGAAGAGAGAGTTATTTATCTTCACAATTTTACACTTTAAATTTTATTCAACTATTTGAGGAGTCCACTTTAGTGTTGATCATGCTCTGAAGAATTACATTTGGTATGGATGTTCAAATTCATTCATTTCATATCACAAATATGACCCCTTCTAATGGTTTTTTTTTCTGTTCTTTCTTTTGAAAATCTCTACAACTTAGCTGTGCTTCAGACACACTTGTCTTTCTCCACATGAATAATATCTTAATGCCATGAAATCTTATTTATATTCCATAGTTGTCACATGATTTTCAAACGAAACTGGTCAGAAATATCAAATTACCATTTTATTAAATGACCAGCTCATTTTGATGTCAGCTTTCACATAATTATTATGTAGGATTCTGGATTTAATCATTTGACACTTGTCCCTTTTGTTCCACATTTACCCAGATAAAATCATTCCAAAGAGTATATGTTAGATCTAACAAAGGGTAATAAGAGGTGCCCAGACATGGTTATTAAGATATGGCCAATTTATCATTACCAGTTCCAAAAGAAATCTCTATAGCATGAGAGAAAACAGCTACTTCATTTTTTACTATTATATTTATATCTCATTATACTTATTTCTTGTTTGGTTACATTGAAGCAGTGTGTTGCCTTATCTGAGTAGAAGTCACATGAAAAACATTCACATACACTTTTGGAAGAAATGGTCAACAAACTCACATGTACTATCTTTGACACAATTTTGTTAGCTTTTTATCCCCTAACTGGGCACTAAATTGACATTTTGCATTTTTGTTGTGCCATTTTTCTTAGGAAATCAAACAAAAGAAAGCTAAGGAGAAGTCAGTTGCTTTGTAAAAAAAAATGCCTTTTGACAGTGAATGTTTATATATATATATTATGAAAGACATGCATTGATACACAAACAAATTCCTATGTATTTCCTGTTTCAAGATTGAAGCAATTTAAGGAATCTTTGTTATCCGCTGCAGGCTAAGTTTTCTGTGAGCATGTCCCTATGAAGATACATTGCAGTGCTGTTCTCCTAAAAGGATTCCAGACGAACAACAGTAAATCCTGCAGCTAGTTTCCCAAAGTTGCAAATCTGCATAGGAACAGCAAGGAGCGGTATATTGAAAACGATTCTCTAAAACTCTGGAGAGTGAAATCAATTTGGAAAGCATGCAAATACGAGCTTCAAGGCAAAGCTGGGATTGGTAAGGAGATCTTTGCCTGGGACCCATATGTCACAGGCTTTTAGATTTCTTTTTAATTGTCACATGGATAAGAGTTTTCTTTCAGATTACAACCAAAATAAATAAAATTTTTTTAGCATGCTCTACATTAAAATTCAGTACAGACAAATCAAGGCAAACACATATGGCTTCAACTTGGTTAAATAAAAAACACTTCATTTATGTACAAGTAAAAGGATTTTTTTTCATTTCTTACTCCTCCATATGTTTCTTCAAGAGTGATAATGGTCAATTATTACTTCTTTTTTTTTTTTAAAGAATTTTACGCATGTGTACTGTGCTTAAATCAATCCAGCACTCCTTTAACTTCTCCAACTCCTGTTATATATGATATATATTAATATAAATAAATATAACTTTTATATATTTTATGTTATGCATAATAATGTATAACATAACACACACATATATATGTACAAGCAACGCTAATGGATTCAGCAGGCGTGTGTGTGTGTGTGTGTGTGTGTGT
Source organism: Uromys caudimaculatus (assembly GCA_028551405.1). Classification (NCBI taxonomy): domain Eukaryota; kingdom Metazoa; phylum Chordata; class Mammalia; order Rodentia; family Muridae; genus Uromys; species Uromys caudimaculatus. The sequence continues at coordinate 30,583,302 of CM052719.1, forward strand.
GTGTGTGTGTGTGTGTGTGTGTGTGTGTGTGTGTGTGTGTATGTGTGTGTGTGTGTGTGTGTGTGTGTGTGTGTGTGTATTTAGGCTTGAACACTGAGGAACCAAACAATTTCTATAAATAATGTTCTATATTAATGAACAACTTGAAATTATCATATATTAAACAGAAAATAGTCCTTTTTTTTTTTTTTAGATATAGCAAGGTAATTAAAGACATTTAGTTATCTCAAGCAAGGTTTGGACACACTTTTTCTAACAAAAGTCCATTTAGACTAGGGAACATAGCAAACTTATAGTAACATAAACAAATTACAAATCTTTAATGTTAAAGAAGATACCACATACTAAGTGCGATACTCTTTTCAATCTTGACTAAATTCAAATTAATTGCAAAAGACTAACAAATCTATAAGGAATGGTTTGTAATCTTGTCAAAAACATTAGCTAAGTTTAAATTTCTCAAATTTTTATTCTGAGGTCACTATACAGATTCTTTGCTGATATTAAAAATAGTCTGGTAGGTCAGGAATAAGTGTAATTGGTATACAGCTTTACCATCTGGCTAGAACTTTTAGTTTATTTGCTGTTTACAGTTATAAATGTAACTCATGATTTTCTGTACTATAATATAACAAGTTATTACACATCCTTTTAAATGAACAAAAATATGTGAAATTATTGGACACCACAGTACTGTGAGATTTTGGATGCAGCTTTTATTCCTAATATCTGCAAAACCAGCATTGTAAAATTACAAGATTTTAAAAGGAAATGGATAAGAAAATTTACATGTTTTTAAAAAATTCCAAATGAGCAAAATAACTATACCTCTAAATTAGTAATGTTTTTGTTAATGTCTTATCACTATTCTTTAAAAGTAGTTACATAAACTTTTCATCATTTTTTAACCACATACATAAACAGATAAATGAAAACAGATATATTCTAAAATAAAAATAGAAACTGAACAAATGTAGCACATCCCAGGTGTTTCGTAACCTCATGGTATTGTGGATGTCATAGTATTGTGAAGCTCAATACATTTTTTTTAATTTACCAAAATTCTGGTTTAGAGAGATTTGTTGTTTTGAAGACTGCTGTAGATGAGAATGTGCAGGGGTTCCGAGCCTCGGTCTAAGCGCTGGAGATTCTCAGACACTTGGGGGCGGATTGCTTTATTATGGGTCCACTTCGGGTATGAATTTTCTTTATGGTTTTCCATCTGTGACCACATTGTTGTCTCTGCCCCACTTGGTCATAGCATCCTTTCTGGAAATAGTGTAAAATGGTTTATTTTTTCAATCCATGGATAAAATGTTTATGGAAAGTGAGTATTTCTCTCTATGATAATTTTCCTGGCCAGACAGAGCTAACAATAAACATTTGTTTTACTTCTGATCCCCAGAACAGAGAGATGTCCTGCCAAAACTGTGGTTGTGAAAAGCATTTCCTCAGAAAGGGGTCGGGATGTAATCTTGGATTTGACTGTGTAGTCTGTAACATTCATCAGAATCATAAAGCATTGTCCTGCTTTCCCTTGCCTCCTATCTAATAAAAACACAATCTTCCAAGGAATATAAACAGTAAAATCTTTTATTATACACTCCAACCAATAAAGCTGCTACATCTAATTATTCTTCCAGACCTTATGTAACTATTAACACATATACTGTAGTAAAGGAGAACTGCAATGAAGAGCTGGAGAGATAGCTCAGTGATGAATAGGACTCACTGATCTTACAGAGGACTCCAGTTCAGTTCCTAGCACCCTCAGTCCAGTCACCCACAACTGTCTTACTGGGGACCGCCACACCTGAGGATCCATCCTGTTTGCAGACACCAGACCCCAACACTGTTGCTGTTCCCAAGAAGTGCTTGCTGACAGGAACCTGGTGTGGCTGTTCCTTGGGAGGTACTGTTAGCAACTGACCAATGCAGATGGAGCTGCTTAGAGCCAATCATCAGACTGAGCTCCTCTGGTGGGGGAGCTGGTGGAAGGACTGGAGGAGCAGAGGGGAATTGCAACCCCATAGGAAGAACAATGTCAGCTAGCCAGACCACCCAGTACTCCCAGGGACTAGATCACCAACCAAGGAGTGTACAGGGAGGGATCCATGGCTCCAGATACGTATGTAGCAGAGGATGCCCTTGTGTGACATCCATCAATGAGAGGGAAGGCCCTTGGTCTTGTGGAGGTCTGATGCCCCAGCATAGGGAGATTCTGGAGTGGTAGGGCAGGAGAAGGTGGTTGGGTGGGGGAGCACCAGCATAGAGGCAAAGTGGAGGGGGTAGAGGATGGATGTGGGTTGGGGAGTTTGTGGAAAGGTAGCCAGGAAGTGAGAGATCATTTGAGATGTAAACAATGAAATGATTAATAATAATAAAAAAAATCAACCTCTAGGGAATTCAACACCTTATATAAACTCCTGGGTCATTTTCGCTTGCAGATGCTCCACCATCCTACCTCCAGATATACCGTTATAAATTTTGTAAAAATTTAAAAAATAGAAAACTGAGAAATCTTCTATCCATCATCTTAACCACTCAGCCACAAAATATAAACTTTCTAACTGAAGCATTTGTAGGAGAAAACTTGTTTTTTCCTAGGCTACGTTATGGTTACAAAAATACTTAAATGGTAACATATTTCAAAAACCTAGAGTCTGTGAGAAACAGAAGAGGATTAGTTATGTCTTCTTTTCTGCTTGAAACCTTGTAATACTTAGAGTGCAGTAGATGCAGTCTTATAATTATTTGTAGCCTTCCTGGACCATTGTTATGTTTTGAATCTGGAAAGTCCCCCCACACTTATGTTGCTAGTAGCAGTTTTAGTCTAATACCACTGTCTTGGGAAGTCACAGAGCCTTGATGAGCTGGGCAGAGGAAGTAAATCCCCGTGAATGGGCCTTAACCACTGTCTCCAGCTGTGCTTTTTCTTCCTGGTCTGCGGTGATATGAGAGACTTCAGTCATATATGTCATGAACTGTCTGCCAGGGCTTTTCATGATAACTTTTCATGATAACTGAAACTGTCTGAATTCATGAGTCGGATAAATATTCCTTCCTTATGCTGCTTCTATTAGTTACCTTGGTAAAACAACATGGGGTTAACTGAAATACTCATTATTTACTTTCTGAATGGTCTGTAGTAGGAGTTTAGAGTCCATGGGAAACCATTTAAGTAAGATATAATCATAGAATAATGGAATGAGACTGTCTGCACATCTGGTCTACTATGTAATCTGTTTTTGAAATCTCTACTTTTATATTTTTATCTTTGTTACCCGACTAGTTTAAATATATGCTACCTCATGAAGAATCATTTGTTTATTTACTACGTCACACTATAAAATTATTTTATGTCTGAGTTCCACTAATAATGAAAGATCTTCTCCTCGGTCTAGGACTTACATTGAATTATATATCATTCTTTCCAGCAATAGCCTTCTAGTAATCAGAAAGAAGATACTGGATTCCCTGCCTAAATGTACTGATCAATAGCTATAATTTCAACTTTGTCTCAAAGAAATACCTTACTTCTGAAGGTACGGAGCCTGTCTGTGTGCTATTCATGGTACTTAACTGAGTGCATTACTTAGGTTTGCAACACAGAGTTCAGGAGAGAGTACAAAATTTAGAAATAATAAAATAATAAATTTATAATTTACTAATTATAATTAAATAATTAATTAAATCTGTAATTCTTGTAATTGGGTTTTAATTCTCCTTTTCAAGGGTTTTCATATTGTATAGCTTAGGAGATCATAATACAAATAGTTCATGGTTATGTTCTGTTACTCTGGGTTATTACAAATGAGAAGAACCATATTCTAACACTTTTTCCCACTTGGGTACAGCCTTTTTCAATAGAATTTATGATATGATTCTCAAAAATGGAAGTGTGTTTGAGTTGGCTTTAAACAACATCCTAAATTTCTAAATACTACCTACTTCAGACAAATTTAGAAGTAAATATTTTCAATTACATGAGGTTTATTAAACCTTAGTTTACAGGTTACAGCTATACATGCAATATGAGAGTCTATAGGTAATAAAATTATAAAATAATTGTGAATAAAATAATTGTGATTTTTTTTTCTTTGCTGTATTGCTATTTAGAATTTGTGAATACAAGATACAGAGGCTGGTGAACAAAGCATATATAAAGCAAACAGGCTGGAATAATTTTAAATTTAAAATATTTGGTTAATTTTGAGAATTTCAGGCATGCATAAAATATATTTTAATCATAGTCACCCCTCACAGTTCACCCAAACATCTTCCACGTCCACCTTTCCAACTTTAAGAGCAACTGATTTAATGAAAAAAAAAAGTATTATCTTCATGATTAAAAGATCATCTTTCTCAATGTGTATGTTAAAGTAAGTTTCTCTCTTGTGGATATAAAGTTATGCCAACAAAGGGTCTCATTAATTGGGTGACTACCTGATCAATAGTCTAGACTAATTGACAGACTGAATGCAAATTCTGAAGAAAGAAGAGATTAAAGATGTTGCATGTGCATGTATGTTCATACATTTATGTGGGCACATTTGTATGAGTATATGTACGTGAGTGTGCATGTGTGTGCATGTATGCATGTCATTACTCAGCAGCCATATATCGTTTTTGTTGTTTTGTATTGAGAACAGTCTGTCACTGGGCTGGAAGCCACCAGGTAGGCCAGTCTGGCTGACCAGAAAACCCTAAGGATCTACTGCCTCACTGCGCTGGGGTTACAAGTGCCTGCTATCATGCCAGCCCTTTTATTTTACATTGGTAGAGATCCAATTTAGGCCATCATGATTACAAAGGAAACATTATATTGATGAGCTATTGCCACAGACCTGAGATCATTTTCAAAGCAGAAATATGTTTTATATATTTATTGGTTTTGTACTAACTGGAAATGAGTTTAAACAAAGCCTCACTGCAGAAATGACATCAGAAAACTTGACAGGGTGAGGCTCTCCAAAGCTTTCTTTGAACCAAAATTCAAGGACATCAGCAGAATTGATGAAACCCTCTTTACATTTCTAAAGGTTGAACAAAGAATGCAGCAAAGAAGTTACCCAGTGCTCTAAAAAGTGGCTCATGCCCAGTTAGAGCCATAAACTGCTTTGTGGATTTAACAGGCTCCAGTCTTGTTTGCTCAGTCCAGCTCAACAGAGGCTTATAAACCCAAAGTCCACAATCACATGAAAACCAGCAGTCTGGCAACCACCAAAGGGACATATCAGGGTTGGAGCTCTTTCAATGCCACAATCTTACTTAGATAATAGCTGTTATTTTGTGTGCTTTGGATCCTTGAAGATTACATGGGAAAAACTGTTTTTATTTGACTTGCTTCTGAAGCACTCAGGGTGAAGCAATCTCTTCCTTAGTATTTGTCAAGAATAAAGCAGCAATTGTTCAACACTGTGACTATTTATACAATTGGATAAATGGTGTGTGTGTGTGTGAGTGTGTGTGTGTGTGTGTGTGTGTGTGTAGATGCAAATGGTTTGGAAAACTTAAAAACAAACTTCTGCCTGTACCCAGTGCTAGGATGACTTAGGAAGCTCCCAGAGTATGTAGTTGCATGCAGGGTTCTAGATATACTCAGTGTTTAGTACTTGCACATGAAAGCCTAGTGAAAGCCCAGTTTCAACCTTTGCTGAACTTTGTTTGCATAGACAGGAAGTATAAGATAAGGAAGAGATTTAAGCCACCTCCCTAAATGTTAAAGAGAACCCTAATATGCACAAAAAGTATCAGTGAAAGTCAATGGGTAAATGCAAAGTTTGCTACATATTTAATTTTCCTCATATGTTTCTTCTCTACTATGATATAAAGAACAAAGCAGTACTTTTTACAGCAACCCAGCTACAAACTCTCTGATCTTCAATGGTGATCTGTTCACAAGATATGGTAGTGCAATAGTGACACAGAGCTTTCGGGAGTAGCCAACCTATATCTGATGTTACTTAAGGCTCACTCTATGAAGTGGAATGCATATGTCTTAGTCAGGGTTTCTATTCCTGCATAAACATCATGACCAAGAAGCAAGCTGGGGAGGAAAGGGTTTATTCAGCTTATATTTCCACATTGCTGTTCATCACTAAAGGAAGTCAGGACTGGAACTCAAGCAGGTCAGGAAGCAGGAGCTGATGCAGAGGCCTTGGAGGGATGTTTCTTACTGGCTTGCTTCCCCTGGCTTGCTCAGCTTGCTTTGTTATAGAACCGAAGACTACCAGCCCAGGGATGGCACCACCCACAAGGGACCCTCCTCCTTTGATCACTAATTGAGAAAATGCCTTACAGCTGGATCTCATGGAGGCATTTCCTCACCTGAAGCTCCTTTCTCTGTGCTAACTCTAGTTTGTGTCAAGTCGACACACAAAAACAGCCAGTACAGCATACCTGACACCTCTTGAATAATGACCAAGAACCTGAAACTATTTAGGCCAGGGACCTAGAGGAAAAACCACAAAAAAAGAACATAGCAATAAAATGACTCTTAATAAAATTCTGCTATACTCATAGATCAGTGCCTTGCTCAGCCATCATCAGAGAAGCTTCCTCCTGCAGCAGATGGGAACAAATATAGAGACCGACAGCCAGATAACATGCACAGAGTGAGAAACAGTGAAACACTCACTCCTCAAGGACTCTATCAAATCAAGTCTCTATCAAATCCCCCCCTCAAGACTCATGGAATTTAGCAAAAGGAGACAGAAAGAAAAAAAAAACAATGAAAAGGGATGGGGCATATCAAAGTCAGATGTCCCTCTAAGTCAAAAGTATCAAAGCACGTATGAAGTCACAGAGACTGAGGCAACATGCATAGGGCCTGCAAGGCTCTGCATATGCCTGAGTCTTAGAGCTGAAGGAAGGAGACCCGTGCCTCCCTCCATAACACAGAAGCTATCTCCAACTGAAAACCATTCTCAAAAAAACAAAACTTTTCTCCAAATGAATCTCTATAGGAAAAAACTACTCTTGGTCTCATACCCAGCAGTAGATGGCCAACAGAAAACAAACTCACCAGCTTCTTTGGAAGGTCCTTCTTTTTTGATGTCATATCAGAGCTGTCTTTCTTTTTTCTCTACTTTAAAAAAAACTAATTTTAAGTTTTACTTGTATTTATTTATTTATTTACTATGTAGGTTTTGATTATATATTATTGTTTCTGATGTGTTTTCTCCGGGTTTCTCAACGTGCTATTGAATGGGTCTCTGAGGCTGTACCTGTTTCCCGTGGCTTTTCGTGGGCTCTTTTTTCTTCTGATTTTCATTTTGTTTATTCCTATTCAGATTTGGTTTTGTTTTATCTTTTCATATTTTATACTATTATTATCTCTTAGATCTCTGTTTTCTAACAAGAGGCAGAAAGGGGGTGGATCTGGGTGGGAGGGGAGGTGAAGTGGAACTAGGAAGAAGAGATGGAGGGGAAATCATAATCAGAATATATTATATAAACAAATGGAATTTTCTAGAAAAGGTAACAAATAAAAATAGAAAAAAAACCCAGTATGACCAAACTCTATTTGAGTAGGGAAGAGTTTATTTGGCTTATTCTTCCATGTCACAGACCATGATAAAGGGAGGCCAGGACAAATGCTCATGTCAGGAGTGAAGAGGCAAGAACTAAAGCAGAGATCCCAGAGGGATGCTTGTTACCAGCTTGCCCTCTGTGGCTTGCTCAGATTGCTTTCTTCCCAGGGGTGATGGTTCCACCCATAGGGGACTGGGTCCTCTCACATCAATTATTCCTTAAGAAACTGTCCCCCACAGATTTGCTTGCAGCATAATCTGATGGAGGCAATCCTTCAGTGAAGATTCCCTCTTCCCAGATGACTCTAGCTTGTGTCAGGTTAACAAAAGCAACCATCACTGTGTGTTTATGTACATATCTTAGAATCAGTGAGGATGGCTAAACAACCTTGTGTATAAACAAGGAATCAATGAGACACAAATCTTTCAATTTTAAGAGATAAATTCATAATAAACATTTTTCTGAAGCTTTTATTTAGATTCTCACCATTTCATAATTATGTGATTTGCTTTCCCCCAGGGAATAGATCTCAGTAGAGTAATGGAAATGTGCATTACATGTTAATGTCTGTAATAGCAAATCAAGGAAGAAAAAAATGGCAAAATAAATGAAAAGTAGTTTAATGAATTTTAAACATAGTGTGAGTTACAGTGATGAACTATTTGATATATGAACAGAAATTGTTAAAAAGCTGGATGGTTGAATAATTGTGATGTCTAGATTTTTCTTATTGTTTTGTATTTAATGAGAAATGTCCCTTGAATGCTCATATATTGGCTGACTGATCTCCAGCTTGTAAAACCAATCATTTAATAATGAGTTCTCTATCATGAGTGGGTTTGTAACTGAAAGGATTATTGGGTGGTGGACACTGAGGAAAGTGGAGACCCCAGTTAGAATTTGGGTCCATGAGTGAATAATGTTTAAGTATATCAACAGGAGACTAAAAACGACTGATTCTAAACAGAAGTGTTAAGTACTTGGAAACATCTCGGGATGACTCACTTTGCAAGGAATCATGCAAAATCCTGTCCTTATACATGTTTTCTTGTGTCATAATAATTTTAGAGTTGTACATGATATATGAATAAATATAGAGAAGAAAATCCTAAATGCTTGAAGATGTTAAATTCCTCTCTTGCATCCAAAACAAATATTTATTAATATATTTCATGTTTAACAATAAAAATGTAGCATAATAAAAGCAAATAGAAGTATCAGAAATATACCAAAATCTTTTTTGTTCATATATCTTATCAGAAGTACATTTTGGATAAATTCTTCAATTATATCTTTTAATGCTTTGATTTTATTTAATCTTATAAATCTTATATTGACTAAAGTGTATGGTTTCATGCAATCAGCATTTATCTTTTTCCGTAGTAAAAATGTTAAAAGTGATCTCTAACATACTCATTGATTAATTTCTCTCTCTTCTGTCACCCATATATTCTGTTTTGTTTCTTTGAAAATACACACACACACACACACACACACACACACACAAAACAATCAAAATGCAGATTTGTGCAGCCTAGTCTCAATAGCTATTCAAAAACACTTCTGCACCTAAGGCTTTGGAAACATTTTGGAAAGGGGGCAGAAAAAAATTTAAGGGTCAGAGGATCAAGAAGTTTACTGTGAGATTGTTTCCTAGTAATGTCACACACACACACACACACACACACACACACACACACACACACACACACACACAAAGTATCATCAATATGACTGCCAAAACATGAGCTGAAAAGGACACCAATGGACATGCCAAACTGAACTGGAGAATCCTATGAAGGCTTAACACTAAGAACTATAGGCAACTAAGGAAATGTGGGAGCAAAAGAGTCTTCTACAGGGAAGAGCATAGCAATTGCCCTTGAGTGCCAAACATGCCAACATGTAACATTATATGGCCTTATTTAGAAATATACATGTATGTAATATACTCATATGCATACAATAATGATTAATGGAAGAAGAGATCATAAACTTGAAGGATGGTTGAAGAAGGGAGAAATGTAATTAATTTATAATCTCAGTAATAACAACTATAAATAAATAGAGAAGCAGAAATACTAGTACCATGAATACTCTTTTTTGAACATTTACATCTTTCTCTGTATCTCTCTCTGTTTGCTGTCTGTTTCTCTCTCACACATACACACACCAACACACATACCACACTACACACTTTGACTTTGTTGTTTCGTCTTTGAAGCTCTCAGACGCCATGAGATGTTGCCTTCTGATTACCACATAACTCTGAAGATCTGGTACAACATAACTGCATCATTTTTTTTTCATGTGCTATAACTGAACACTTCTTTTGTTATCTAATATCCAATCCATATTTGTTATTCTAACTGACATCAGATTTTCTTATATTTTTATCACTAATTAAGGTTCATTTAAAAACTAGTCCATGCCAATATATCATCCCAGATTTTATGGCAATATTTGACATAAGTCTGCAGTTAAAAACGTTTCAATAGAGAGCTATTATTTTTCCAAATGGAACAAAAGCTGGGCTCTCAAATTTCCTTATTATATCTTTTTGCTGGTATGTAACTTTTTCTACTGATTCATCTCACTGAGGGAATATCTATATTGAAGGATGAATCTTCTGTTCAGTTAATAGAGAGGAAACTTGAGCTTCATTTATACATAAATCCAGCAGATTGATGTTGGCCACAATAGACGGCCACAAAAAACTCCTCAAGGAATGTTGATGGTAAATGATGAGTAGAAATCCTCTCAGTGACGTTAAGCACACTGATCCAATATTGACCTTGAATAGAAAGCCCTGAGATAGTATCTATCACTGGAAAGTAATCGATAGATTAGATGGGGGTTGGGAGAATTTGTGACTAAGTTTAAGGGGTCAAGAAAAGTGATATACAAATGGAGTTATAGGTCAGAACAGAAATCAAGTTAATCTTTTGATGTCATGATATCTTGAACTAAAAGTATGTTGATTTAAATATCTTAGAGAAGGCAAATTGTCTCTATAATCAATCCAGTTTAGTGAAAGAGGATGCAAACAAAATCTATAGTTGGGGGAGATACAGACCAGGCATATACAGAGATGATAACCTTAGGATACTTTGAATCTTTCAGCTAGTAATGATATAACCTAATGGTATTGGCACTCTGAATCAGTTTTATTCTTCCTAGCAGCTGTGCCAGCACTACCCTCTACAGGATTCCTGGAAGAGTATTTGATATGAAATCCTACAGCATTAATCTAGAGAAAGGCCTCATTTTATAATTGCTCAGATGTGACATGGGCATGAAGTCTACTTGTCTTACATTTCACATGTCGCCTTGAACAGCAGTCTAATAGAACATGAACAACAGTACCTGATTCTCCCTCATTCATGGTTATAGTTGGAGGACAATATTTTCTGGAGTGAGGTAAATGCCTTCAAAATTAATTGAAAAAAAAAACCAATTGATTTCATTATCTGGAAAAGGGTGCTTCCCTGAGAAAAGTGAAATAATTTTATCAGAGAAATCACTACGAAAAATTGTTGAAGGAGGGTCTTGTTCACTGTGTATTCAGATGCTCATTTTTGTGCAACCTGACATTTATAATCCAGACACCACCATTGTCATGAATATTGAAGAATCTCTTGTATCTATGTGGTATAAAGAATGCTCTCCACGTATCTCTGATTGGTTAATAAAAAGCTGAACAGCCAATAACTGGGTAGAAGAGATAGGAAGGCTGGGCTTCTGATCCCAGTCAGGAGTCTCAAGGAGAAGAGCAGGTAGAAGGATTTTGCCATGAGGCAGGAGAGTGTCCATGAAAAGGCCATGAAGAGGGCAGAGGAAGAAGTTTGCAATGAGGTTGAGCATGAGGAGGAGTCACCAAGGGATTCCTGAGGACAGGCAGTTATAGCAGGGTGACCAAATAGATACTAAATGTGAGTAACTCAGGGCGTGGAACTTAGACATAGCTAGATAGCATGGAGGGGCAGTAATTTTTCTTGCTGAACATATCAATAGGTCTCCAACTAAATTGTTTGACCTAGCAGGGTTAGAAAGATCTGGCATTTTTAAATTTCATCCTATAAAAAAAAATCACTTACAGGATTTGTGAAATCATTCATTCATTCATTTATCCATTCATCCATTCATTAAAGCAGGTATGTCTAGGATCAAATTTTTCATTCCTAGGGAAGTGTCTCTCACATCAGAATTCATGATAAAACTTTGCTCCTCTGGAAGTTCAAAAGCCATCTTGTCTTTCTGTGTGTCTTTTTCTAGTGATTTCCTAATTAATATGAGAAGAAATGAATTGCTATTGTAGAAACACTAACAAAATGCTGGATACCATGACAAACAGATATTGATATTGCATGAGGGACTATAAAGGGTGGTCTGAATCATGAAGATTCTCTGGACTCTTTCTAGGAACTTTTATTCCCTATATAATGTGAATGGACAACTGCAGTAACATTAGCATGGCAGAGATAAGCAAATCAGAATTTATCTGCTTTAAGGATAAAGGTCAGTGTCATCAAACCAGCTCAACTTAAAGCCACCTCAGAGCCTGCCAAGTGAGAACGTGTATGTTAGAGGAAGAGACTGAGCATCAGGCACTTTTGATCTGAGATCCATCAAAGTCATAGATAATTATATATTTAAAATCTCCTGAACTTGAAAGATTTGTAGAGTCTTGAGCTGATTACCTTTCAAAATATTTAATTTTTTTTTTACACTCCAGATTTTACCTCCCATCTGGTCCACCCTCTGACTGTTTCCCATCCCATACCTCCTCCCTACTCCTGTCTCCACAAGGATGTCCACACACCCCCAAACCCCTACCCCACCAGACCTAAAGTCCCTGGGGCCTCCAGTCTCTTGAGAGTTTGGTGAATCTTCTCTGATTGATCCCATAACTGGCAGTTCTCTGCTGTATATGTGTTGGGGGCCTCATATCAGCTAGAGTATTTTGGCTGGTTGGTGGTCCAGTGTCTGAGAGCTCTCAGGGGTCTAGGTTAATTGAGACTGTTGGTCCTCCTACAGGGTTGCTCATGTCCTCAGCTTCTTCCAGTTTTTTTCCCCTATAATTCTATAGCTATCTTTCAAACTGAGGAATTGAAAAAAAAAAAAAACACATGGTAACTGAAAGGGTGATAGAACCAAACACAACAGAAATTATGACTGCTACTAAACATAGTTATGGTAGGGTATAAGAGGCCAATAATCACAATAATCTTCGAATGTCCAGGAAACAGAATAAATACACAGAAGAGAGTTATAATAGGCTATGTGAGAAATGTAAGTCAATCCATCCCATATCTCCATAGAGGAGTAAGGGAGCAGTGGAGACCGGGATCATTACTTCCAAATTGGTGGTAACCTTACACAGAATGTTATTACCTGTACCTAGAAAATAAATGCTGGTACCAGTCTCTCTGCTGAGACTCGGCACTGTGTTGTTCTTTGTAATTAATATATGGTCATAAATATTTGGTAGTAACCAGGGTGATGGGGCAAGAGGAACACAGAAAGAAAAAAAATCCAAGAGTATCATGTGCCAGCATACATAATAGGAACAGAAATGGTGCTTAAGATATCGTTCATCTGGATCATATCAGGATCAGGCAGGGACACCTACATGATAAAAGTTCTAAATGGTAAAAGAAAAAGAAATAATAATAATAACTTTGAGGCAATAAATAGGGAAATGGTGACAGAGTAAGAAATCATGAAAAGTGTATTAGAGCAAACTTGGAATTCATCCCAAAGTAACAGCTCCATGCACCTACATTTCACATGCGTAGTAAGAAAAATGTTATCAAATTATAAAGTCATTAATCTGAATTTTGTACATGTAAGAAATTGTGTATCTAGCTTCTGCCATGGAAACCAGATCATAATGCTTCTCACTCGTAGTCTCCTAAGGGCATGTGAGAAATTCAAGCTATTTTGGTACCAGGAACTGGAAGCTGACAAGCAAGAGATTGCCAAATGTAGTAATTGGAATTTTCTTAATGACAAGATAATAGATACCCCACATTGTTCATTGTTTGGCATACAACTATATGCAGGCCAAATAACAACCCAAGGCCTGGTGCCAAATTACTACATGAGACCAGACTGATTAGTTCCCCATCTCAACCATCAGACCTTTGCATTTCATTCTTTTGACAGGTACTTAATGAAAGCTTGAATAAACAAATACATCTTTACATACTATAGTAACAGAAAATTCCAGTATTTTTATATAAGCCTAAAAAGTTAATACAGTATGAAATCTTGAAAACAATTATATCTTTTTGGTAATTGATTAGCAAGAACATTACATAATTATCTATTCTATTTTGTGCTTTAATGTTTGTGGCAATATATTGAGATGACCACTGTTGAATGTCCCTGCTCATTATTAGCTGCATTATTCCTACCTACATTCCATCTGTGAAAATGCTGACTGCCTTTTTATTTTAAGTTTCTGCACTTACTATTGGCTGCATAATTTCTGAAATATTTTTATATGACATTATTTTAGGATCGATCTTTATTTAAATAAATGTATCCGGAAAACATTCCACAGATCAGAAAAAAAAAACAACTGTTGTATGGATGACCTATTTCATATAAATTTTAGAGTTTAAGGCATGTTTATCTTAGAGTGTGGCTATGTCTCATAATTCTTGCGAGTTTATTTCTCTTCTACCACCACCAACACCAGGTGTTTATGGAAAGGTTTAGAACTGTGAAATATTGACCTGTTTGCTATTTCCTTCATATTTCAAGGCAGGCAGATAACGGATTGTACAGGAACACCTGGTGGCTTTCTTCTTCTTCTTTACTGCTATGAGTAGAACACACACACATGCACGCACACACACACACACACACACACACACACACACACACACACTTGATATATTTTAAACCTTTCCCCTTCTCATGAATCTGCTACCACACTGCTGCATGGTGTTAATAAAGACTCAAATCGAATAGTGGTTCTCAACTTTCCTCGTGTTACAGTCCTTTTCACTATGTGGTATGGAAACCTAGTTTTTTTCATGTTGTGGCAACCCCCATAAATTTTTTTCACTTTTACTTCATAACTGTAATTTGAGACTGTCATGAATGTTATGTAAATATCTGATATACATGGTTCCTGATCTGTGACTACTTTGGGTGTTGTGACCCACAGGTTGAGAACCACTGCTCTAGAGTTAGCTGCTCAAGCTGGATACTAGCTCTGCCACTCTTTCCTGATATTCCTTGAGAGTGTTTTGAAATATCTAAAATACAGGCCCTCAAACAGGATGGAAATTAATAGAAGATAGATGACATTAGTAAGAAAAATGTTATCAAATTATAAAGTCATTAATCTGAATTTTGTACACGTAGGAAATTGTTAAATGAGGTTTTTGATGAGGTGTGAGAGCTACACTTTTAAAAAGTTACATAAGGGAACTCATAGAGCCCACCTCTAGCAGGGAGACAGGGCATCAAGTGAGGGATGGGGTTGCCATCCCACAGAAAAAAATCTGACCCATAATTGTTCCTGTCTGAAAGAACTGCAGGGATGGAAATGGAGAGGAGCCTGAGGAAAAGAAGGTCCAGCACAGGCTCAAAGTGGGATCCAGCTCAAGGGAAGGTCACAAGGCCTGACACTATTACTGAGGCTACGGAGCACTCACAAAAAGGGACCTAGCATGACTGCCCTCTGAAAAGACCCAACAAGCAGCTGAAAGAGTCAGATTCAGATATTTGCACCCAACCAATGGACAGAAGCTGCTGACACCTGTGGTTGAATTAGGGAAAAACTGGAAGAAGCTGAGGAGAAGGGTGACCTTGAAGAAGGACCAGCAGTCTCAATTAACCTTGACCCCCGAGATCTCTCTAACACTGGACCACCAAACAGGCAGCATACACCAGCTGATACGAGGCCCCAACACATATACAGCAGAGAACTGCCGAATCTTGGTTCAATCAGAGATGATGCACCTAACTGTCAAAAGACTGGAGGCCCCAGGGAGTTTAAGGGTCAGGTGAGGTAGGGGGTGAGGGGTGGAGACATCCTCATGGAGACAGGGCGTGGGGAGGAAGGATGGGATGGGGAACAGTAGGAGGGTGGATTGGATGGGGCAGGAATAAAATCTAGAGTGTAAAAAAAATATAACCTTGCTTTTTGAATTCTTATTGAAATATATGAAAAATTATGTTTATATGTTTTCCAGTTATCTTAAAATAATAATGTATGAGTGTTTCCTGACATATGAACAGCACAAAAATTTGACACATCTTAAATATGGATTACGTTATTATGCTAAGTGCTATATTAATTTTCACTAATTCAATACTACTAAAAATGAGATAAAGTGATAATTATCATTCACACGTTAGGATATGTTTTATGGAAAACATAAACTATTGAAATGCCTAACTAAGAATTAAAAAAGTTTTCTTTAAAAAATGCAGAGGAGAGATATGTGAGGGATAATTTTTATTATGTGGAATGAAAACCCAACATTTATATTCAGGAAAAACGCAAGAAAGACTGCAAAGGCAGTGTGCTCAGCTTCATTAAAAGGGAGTTATGATTCTCACCAACAAGGTTTGGACTGATCGTTTTCATGATCATTTTAGGGGAGGCTCAAGTCATTGTTTCACCTGGCCAGCCTATCTGGGACTGGTGACATGATGCCTCTACCTATAGCTACTTCTGGAAGCAGTTCCTAACCCAGCATTCTTGTCAGCTCAGGTAAAAGTACCTGTGAATAATGAGAACACTCAGAATGTGAAGGAAACATCAGTTTTGAGGGAAAATTCAGTAATTCATTCAACCAAACATGAGTCTATTTATAACGACAGTATCCCTCAAGTAAACAGAAAATAGAGGAGATGCAGTGAAACTGAGACAAGCATGGTGGGGCTTAGGTAAAAGGGTTTTTAAATAAATCCATATGTATTAATATATGAAAGAATGGTAACTAATGGGGTAAAAACTTTCATATGGTTTCAGGAAGGTACCATGCCATCTCTTCCTAAACACTTAAAACTGGACACATAACTGAGGCTTTGTTTATAAAACTTCCTGCCTTGAGCCCCACTTCTGGTTTGGTGGTTAGTTAGACAAGGACTATTGGCCTGAATGCAGCTGACAGTTCAAAGATATCACCTTTAGATTTCAAATGTCAGAGGATGGTGTTTTGCTTGGCTTTCCAAGAATTAATTTTATCATTTGCCAACTTGCCTACCAAATATGGAAGACCTATTTAAATATAATGAAAAAATATTAATAATGCCCTAAGAAGGATTGAGGAAGGGAGGCAGCACTTTGATTGGGTTTTGTCTGAACCTTAAAATCCAGTCATAACAATAAGCACCTCTGGACTGCATATTTTTTGAATTAATCAATACTATTTTCTCTATAGTATTTTTCAGTCAAAATTTTAATACATACAACCAAAAGGCTTTGACTTAATATCTTGAGATGAGACATAGGTTGCTATAATAGAAAAAGTACTCAAACTGAAGCTGAAAGATAG
Organism: Uromys caudimaculatus; assembly: GCA_028551405.1. Lineage (NCBI taxonomy): Eukaryota > Metazoa > Chordata > Mammalia > Rodentia > Muridae > Uromys > Uromys caudimaculatus. The sequence continues at coordinate 30,600,362 of CM052719.1, forward strand.
AATTTGAAGCTGTAACACTACTCCTGGGTATTAGATGAAGGCAAAAAAAAATTAATCAAATCCTAACTATTCTTAGTTTACGATAAAGACAGCAATCCATGTTTATGTCTTGAACCTTTAGGAAGCTCAAAGAGCACATGGTATTTTTAGGACTCTGAAGTAGATGCTTGAAACCAAAGATAGTACCATTATGTGTGTAGTATATTCCTGATGTACTGATAAAATTTCATTTATAAACTGGGCACAGTTAGAGGTGAACAACATCTCCTAATGATATAACAAAATAATAAGAACATACGTTAATAAAGTTACTTTTTTTTCACCTTGCATTTTCGGTTTTTTATTGGTTATTTTATTTATTCACATTTCAAATGTCATCCTCATCCCAGTTTCCCCTCTGCAAACCACCTATACCCCTCCTCCAAGCTTCTATGAAGATTCTCCCACATCGACCCACCCACTTCTCCCCTCCCAGTGATACCAGATAAAGCAATCCTCTGCTACATGCTACCCTTTGGTTGGTGGTTTAGTCCCTGGGAGATCTTGATGGTCTAGTTGGTTAAATGCAAAAATTTCTTGTTTCTAGAATTTCCTAGTTAATATTTTCAAGTCACAGTTCACTGAAAGTAAGGAAGACATGGCAAGCAACTCTTCTCAGGACAGCAAGCTAAAACTTCTTTCTGTGATGGATCAGCTTACGTGGAGTAAAGGTTTATAGTCGTGGTGACGCGTATGTAGAGTAGCTAGAACTCAGAATTTTTAGTGTCGAGAATTTTACTTTTAAGAAATAAATGCCCATTCATCTTCAAAATGAATTGCTACAGGTTTTATTCAGCTCATTATTGAATAGAATACAGAAAGAGAATAAGGTGAATATTATTTTATAATACATAGACTTAAATTTCTATTGGATATATAATTTCAAAGTTTTCCTAGGAGAATGATTGATTAGAACCTTTACAACTGTGACGGGCTTGATGACCGTTGCTTTATTGCCACTGAGAAGCACGCTGACAAAGCTTGGAAGGAATTGGGGGAGGACATTGTCAATCTCTCACACGGATCTCAAGGGCCACTGTGATGTGTGTGGGTAATGCCAAAATGCAGGGTTTGCCATTTCTCTTTCCTTAATAATATTATTTCTATTAACTCAGAATAATTGCACTTTGCTATGCAGCAACTGTTGATGTTTCTTTCTGCTGTTGAGTGATTGAACACGTGCATGCATATTTGCATTTATGTACGTTGAGATAGCTAATAAGTGTAGCATTTTTTCTACTTAATGTTGTCATTAAATATAATATTGGTTGCTCTGGTCCTTTGAAAATGATTTGGGACTAAGCTAGACGCAATAACACAACTTTCCATTAAATATTGACTGCAAAGTTTGCATGGAGTGAGGAGATATTTAGAATACCATCTGGAGTTCTATTAATTATAGGTCACTGGTCTGGGTTTCTCTCTTGCACTTTAATGCTAAAACCAAGTCATTTTATATCCTGTTCACTGGCCTATACACTGAGTAGCTTGGTACTTGTCTGAGCTCAGTGATCCAAAGCATAAACAACTCCAAATTGATCAGAATATATAACAGAAATTACAGAAGACTGAAAAGGGTAAAGAGGAGGTGAGGAGATAGAGGAACAGTGTATAATGGATTCCAAAGCAGAGAGAAATAGTAAGTTAAACTGGCCTATAGTATAGATCAAAAACAGTACATCCTAATAATATATTATGTATTATTTTATTGCACAAGAACCATGGAATTTGAAGATTCCAACCAGAATATATAAGAGAGACAGAAATAAATAATTCTGATAGCACTGGCACTAATATATAATATATTACAATATATATTATATTGTGCTGTGTAGCATATGCTGTGTAGTACAATTATTCTGAGTTAGTAAAAATAATAATATTGAAGAAAAAGGGAAATGGTAAATGCCCTGGTTTTTGCATTACCCATTGCATACACATCAACTAATTATACTTCATGGCATAAATTTGTAAAGAAAAAGTAAGCAATATGTTATTAATTAATTAATTAATTAATTTTGATGCAACATCTCACTAAAAGTCCAGGTTGGCCTTGAATTCATAGTAATTATGTGGCCTCAGCCCTTCAAATGCTGAGATTAATTATAGAAATGAGCTTGGTTAATATAACAAAACAAAGCAGAGCAAAACAATAAGTAGCAATGTATATTGTACACTTGTATGAAAATGTCCTGTACAAGCTATTACTCTGCACAGTCAATAGGCATTTTAAAAAAATCCAGTTAGTCAGACTGAAGCCCAGCCTTTAATAGTAGCGTGTTTTAAAAAAGACTGTATCATCTTATTGCTTCTGTATGTTCTCTCCTACTGTTTTATAACAATTTCACTGTCTGTAAAATGTTTTGATAAGTTACTTACTCAGAAAACTGTCAAATTAGATATGAGAAAAGACCTATCTGTTTGTGGAAGACTTGCAAGTTCAACTTTTGGAACTGAGAACTCAGCTCCTTTGCACTGTAATCTATGTGATAGTAGACCGAATAAAAGCAGTACTTCCTCTGCTAACACTTTGGAGAGAAATAATTGAGAATCAATGTATTATTCTCAACAGCGCAAAATCAATCCTGCTAAATGTATTCTATAAATTCTGATCCATAAGATGGCAAATCATATATCCTTTATTCTTACTATTATTATTTTTGAAAGTTATAGTTGCTATTTATTTGATATTAATCTTGCCTCTTGTATGAAAACTTTGATTTACTTATTGCGTGTGTTTATATGTGTGTGCATACTGGGATGAGGGGGCACATGCCACGTCACCGATGTGGAGGACAAGGGTTTGCAGTTGGCTTGCTCCTGTCAACTGTGCATGTGCATTCTGAACTCAAGTTCGGGCTGCCAGGATTGAGAGGCAAGCAGCTTTTTCAGATGAGGCAAATCTCCAGCCACAACTGTTTATTTTCAGTAAAAGCAGTTCTTATTTAATTTATTTTTAATGTCAGTAATTTTATTGGAATGAGCCTAACTTGTTATTTGAATGAATCCACTTTACTCCAAGTCAGAGCAGAGAGGCTGATGTAAGAATCTGGCCCTGGAGGCTGAGAGGATTCTCAGACGAATTCCAATTTTTAACATGGTCTTTAAATTCACTTTATCTTTTACAGTCAATAGTTTACTTTTTCATTGTATTTCTATGTCAAAAACTCTTTAACACTTAGGGCTCTGTTCACAGCATGTTGAGGATTGCCCAGTTGTTTAAAGAACATTCTCATCTCGGGTCCTGTGTAGGCTGAGAACCACAGCGGGAAGATAAGCAGGTTTCCCCAGTTGTGTGTTAGACAGATTGTAGGGGCTGATCATTTTTGTCACGTTTCATAATGTCACCTTCCACACCCTCAGCACAACCACTAGCTGCCATTCTCATAGTGATATCCTATGCTCCATAAGTTATTGCATCTAATTTTTGAAGATAATCCAAATATTTAAGCATATTTACTGAGTGTACAAAAGTCATCAGCACTCCCAGCAAATAAAATATATTTGTATTCCATGTGTGTGTTAGAATTTTAAACTTATGTAAATTCTGAACCAATCATATTTCAATATAAAAATAGGAACAATTTTTATCAGTAGTACTTTTATTCCTTATTATGTTATTAATTAATTATTTTATTTATTTACACCTCAAATGCCTCCCCTTCACCTCTGAGAGGGTGCCCTCCTCTGTATCTCCCCTCCCTGGGACATCAAGTCTCCACAGGTGTAGGTGCATCCTCTCCCACTGAGGCCAGACAAGGCAACCCTCTGCTACATGTATGTGGGGGCCTCAGACCTGTCCCTGTATGTTTTTTGGTTGGTGGCTCAGTCTCTGCTCATGAATTTTGCAGACAAATTGATGGAACTAGAAAATATCATCCTGAGTGAAGTAACCCAGACCCAAAATGACATGCATGGTGTATACTTACTGATAAGTGGCTATTAGCCAAAATGTATGAATACCCATGTTATACCCCACAGATCCTAAGGAGTTAAACACGGAAGGCCCAACCGAGGATGCTTAAATCCCAGTTAGAAGGGATATAAAAATAATCATGTGAGGCAGAAGGAAGGAGAGAACTACGTGGGAGAGGGGAGGGGAAAAGGGGAACAAAATGAAGTATGGAGAGGGGAGACAGAAGAGAGGACCAGAAGGCCAGGAGAATGAATGGAAATACGCAGCTGCCAGGTGTGGTTGGTAAAGGTAGCGGGAACCGCTAGAAAATCCCAGAAACCTAGAATGGAGGAGGCTCCCAGGACTCAATGTGAGTGATCTTAGCCAAAATGCCCGACAGTGGTGCTATGAAGAGACCACCTTCAATAGTCAGACAGGGCATCTGTTGGAGGGAAAAGGACACTAATCCACCTAGAAAATATTGACCCAAAATTGTTCCTGTCTAAAAGAAATGGAGGGACAAAAATGGAGCAGAGACTGAAGGAATGGTCAACCCGTGACTGACCAAACGTGTGATCCATACCATGGGCGGGCACCAATCCCCGATGCAATAATGTTGTGTTTGCAGACAGAATCCTGGCATGGCTGTTCTCTGAGAGGTTCTACCAAGAGCTGACAGACAGATGAAGATACTTACGGCCAACCATTGGATTGAGGTCGCAGACCCCTAAGAGTTAAGGAAAGGCTTGACAGAACTGAAGGGGATGGCAATCCCATAGGAAGACCAACATTGCCATCTAACCTGGACCCCTGTGAGCTCCCAGAAACTGAGCCACCAACCAAAGAGCATCTAGTTTTTTAATTAACTTCTTAGATTAGTATGCAAAGTAATGGGGTCCATCATGATATATTCATACATTCATATCATTCAGTTTGGTGATAGATAAACATGAAATGGAGGAGGGCAGCAGATGACAACAAAGCATATTTCATTTTGTAATGAGCCAAATACATTCGAAGAGATTTTCTCAAGTTATGAATATGTACTGCTACTCTTTTGACACTATTGAGGAATATGAAACTTATGCTGGTTTCATATGGCTGGAGATGTGGCTCAGGAGCAGAACACCTGATTAATATCTGTGAGCCCTTAGATTTAATACCAGCCCTAAAAGATCAAAGAGCACCTGGTAATATTAAAGCTTACCTTATATAAATATGCATGCAAATGCAGCTGTTCATACTAGTCCTTTCAATAATAGATTTGGAAAACCAAAATCTGGTAAACAATGTTATCATGTTTTGTAGAAATGCCTTGTGAGCCTCTTAATGATTTATCTCTTTAATGCCCAACTCTATACCTTAATTTAAATGTTTTCAATGATTTTGTAAGCAATCTCAACCTCTAATTTCTGCCATTTTATATAATGGAATAGACATTAATTTACATTGTTTAGAATATGCACTAGAAACTGAAGCTATAAAAAATTTAAACCTGGGCTCCAGAAATGTTCCTATGCTTAAGAGTGCTTACTGCTCTATGATGAGGTCAGAGATGTAGAGGCCAGCACCTACAATTGGGAATTTCATAAATACCTGTAACTCCAAGGGACCCTTTTCTGACACCAGCATGAACACACACACACACACACACACACACACACACACCAGTAATAAAAATATGATTTAAAGAGTATTAAAATTCTCTGTTAAAGAATGTTTATAAATTCAGTGATATAACTCAGTAGATATCTTCAAGAAAATTGAGAAAAATATGTGTCTAATGACTTATGAAAAATATGTTTAAACACACAATGCCTTCAGTTTGAACTTAGAAACAAGTATTACTTTCAAACTAGTATTGCTTGCAGAAAAATTGTACACTAACCCTGGAAAAAATTAATAACTTAGCTACCACAACTGTTTAAATGTATAAAGCTAGCTGGGAGCTGAAGAATTATATTCCACACATGAAACATTTTACTCATTAATGAAGAATGTTTGATTCATTGCACAGCATAGCCCTTTTGGCATTTTGTGTTAGAGAAATAAACTGGGGCTCAATTTGATGGAAAGAGAGTTACATCTGGAGATGCTACTTATGATCAAGTGTGACTGGTGCCATAAGACACAATAATTTGTCAACCTTGGTAAGAATTAAGAACCTGGGCTATTAATTCTGAGACATGACAGGACTTGAATTGCATGTTACTTGGAAATATGGCTGATCAAATTGATAAGGAAATATGATTTAAACATCAAGTGCTCCTTTGTAGATTTCCTCTGATACACTATAAAAAAATAATAGTGTTTGGGATTATTCTCCACATCTTTAACTGGTATAGTATACATTCTCCTCTTATGAGCTGCTATCAATTCATCGATTCAATACTCACGCAGCAACTTCCCCATAGGTATAGCTATATGTTGAGACTCTGCTGCATATTGAAAATACTCTGTAAGTTTGTCATTTTCACAATTGCAATTTACCATTAGGGTAGATAATTTAGTTGCCCAAAGCATGTTTTCATCTCAAAGAGTGGCAATCATTTCATTTCTGTGTCATCATTGAACATATGCCATATGGTTGTATTGCCAGATGAACTGAACTGCTCACAATAAATTGCATTGCACGTTAATATTTATTAAGTTCTCCAATTTCATCAAATTTGTGCTGTTATGAAACTTATACATATAATAATTTTACTTTATAAAAAATTTGGCTTTCTTCTGTTTCTTACATATATTGAAATATGTGGTCTCTCTCCAACCTGCAAAGTTGAAGCACTTGCTGTGGGTCAAAATCATATGTAAGTTAGGGTTCTGATTTACTTTTATGACTCAGGGTTGTTTGAAATGCTTTACATGTATCAAATTTTCTAACTATCATCTTGTATTATAGTTTAAAATCATTCCAATACAAGCCAAGGATTATGCTGAAATTTGATCTCTTATTATGCATTAGCAAAGATAAGGTCTCTCTGTTTCATTGTTTTTGAAAAAGCTGAATTTAACAGCAGTTGAGGATAGCTCCATGATATTGTTAGCTCACATCGTCTTTGTTTATTGATTAAATATGAAGCAATTTGACTTGGTTGGGGTGTTTATGTAAAAGTATAGGCAGTAATTTGACTTTAAATATTTCAGGATATAATTATATCCTGTATTTTTAATTTATGCATTCTAGAATGTATGCTGAAATGAATTCTCAGCATAATAAGCTAACTTTTTACCTACAATATCTTTGATTCATCTTTATGATAAAATAAGTTTTTTTCTATAACTTTAGGTAGATAGTAGGATTATATCATTTATAAAGAAAAGGTAAGAAACTTTTTCTACATACATTTTTTTCTGTTTCTAGGTGCAAATAGATTTATAAATTGTCAAAAGAAATTCTAGATGATGATGGGCAGAGGCTTGTAGTTGGTTAAACCAGTGAACGTTCTAATTTTAGAGTTATAGTAGTTCAACTTTGCTCTGTCCTTCATTTATAAGTGAGTTAGACTGGTACAGTGAAAGATGCCTTCACAACCTTGTTTTTCACATACCGGATGTGTGATCTTGACTAATCCCTTGAGCTTAAATTATAATATATCTTCACAATCATTGAATAATTCTTATGAAGTATCCATGGATAAGAGATGTCAATTTTTCTCATACTCTTATGCCCAATACTTTACCTCTGAATTGAAACAATTAATCAATCTGTCTAAAGTATCTTGAGCAGTTGCTGAGACATTTTTTTACTTAAGGAGTAATAAGAAAATGAAGTAAAGTATAATTCACAGTCTCTTTCATCAAGGAGTTCTTGTATCTTATATCCTATGGTAGGCTGAGAATAGAGAACCAAGACTGATTTTGAAAGAATAAAATATGGTCAACTGCTTCAGAAGGTAGGGACTCCAAGGCAAAATGAAACTGAACATATTGTTTAAATATAGTTACTATCCAATGAATATGAGATTACCTCATAGTAGTTTGACTTTCCCAATAATATCTTCTTAAACAGCCTTATTGAGGATTAACAACAATAATTTTTTATCCTTATCTTGGGCTCTATTCAAAATCTATATGAAGTTAGATGTCATAATTTAACCTTAATGTTACAACAGTAGTTATCTTTCGGAAACATTAGTAGGCTGGAAATATAGCTCTGTGGTAGGATAGCCTTGTGTGTTTGATTTTCAGTAATCCAGAACCACCATTTATCTATGGAATAACCTAGATAATAAAACCAGTGTTGTTTTGTTCAAAATTTAATTCATTTTTATTGAGCTTACGCTTTCTTTGTTGATCTGTCATGTAATTTACAATGTAGGAAGTCTGGGTTTGAGTTATGAACATTTTTTAACTCTGTGAGTTGTGTCAAGAAGGAAAGAACACAGTATATAATGGAGTAGGATGTGTTTCATACAGTTAGCTCTGATCAGCCTCAAGCTGACTTTCGTCAACACCTTTGTAGTGAGGCAGGTATGGGCATGCCATTCTGTTCTAGCAAAAACTCTTTGAAAAGTTTCTATTCTTCAGAGAGTTAATGAAAGTTTCAGGTCCTATAACCACTCAGTTCTTACTAAATGCGAATGTTGATTCAAGGCCAACTTCTCCCAGATCAAAAGGGTCCAAAGGCAAGCGTGTGTTCTTGAATACTCAGGTTAAAGGTGGAGAACGTTGAGATTAACAAATGTGAATTGGTGTAGGTAAATCTAGGCATTAACATCACTTCCACATTTGACATAATATCTCTTATCAGGAAATGACTGTAGAACTTAAGAAAGAGAAACCAGGCTAGAACCAATCTTGATCATGAGATTGTCAAAAATGCCATTCCTGGGCAAGATGGTATTTCACGGTTTGAACATCTGTCTAATTTGCTGAAAATACACATCTGAAGGAAGTGCATGGGTAGCATTTCTTTTTGGTAAATAATGAAACACTTCAAGGAAGCTTTAGTATTAGATTATTGTTTTGTGCATTGTATTTTTTTAAACACAAGAGCTTTACTCATTCTCCTTTCTTATATTGGAAGAGGGACAAAAGACATATTGATGTTACAGTCTGTTACTTTAATACTTTAGCTGTCTGCTTTTAGAGGACATGCTGGGAAACAATATACAATATCGTGACATGTTTCCAAGTGTGTGGAAAATTAGTATTTTACAATTTCAGTGTATCCCAAGTAAATAAACATACCTCTTTCATCTCACAAGTAGCATTCTTGACTTTTTTGATAAATTACTTGATCAAGCAGTAAAGCAACATGCCAAAGCATACCACTGAAATATTCTTTTCTATAAGATACTAGTTATCTTGGCTATAATAGTGTTCAACAAAATATTTCTAAATTAAATTATGAAATGCTCACTCTTCTTAGTAACTGGATGTTTCCCTAATATCTGTCTATAGGTGGCAGCGATTATTCACTATTGCTTAGAGGTGAAGTTAAGGCATTGGCTGATTATAAATGGAAGATGAATATATAAACTGAACTCAAACAGGGAGGCTCATCCAGTTTTGTACAAGTAAATGCTTATGTTGTTCAAAAACTGCTGTGAACTAGAGAAAAATATAAAGACCATAGCCAGTGGCTCAAGTTTAACATTATCTGCTCTTCATTATGAATTTTAAGCAATTAAAGACTTCTGATGGAAAACATTCATACTTTCTTAGTACACTAGAAAGTGTAATTGATTCACTAGACATCTGTTTCTCCATGTTCTATATCAGGAAATCATACACGGCTAAGCATTAGCACAGAGAATAATGATTTGGTTTTTCTTAGAGTTGATATGTATAATGTGTTGGACAAAGCAGACAATTTCTAGGTTTCATAAAATCCGTACTTTTATTTGTCATTATAATGAGTCTTTATTCAGTATTTCTTGTTATAACCGTAATAGTGACTTCCCACATCCTTACTTCCAGAGCAGCACCATTTCTTTGCTTCAATAGAAGCCATTGATTACAAAGGATAATTTAGTATATCACTTTCCAAAGATTTTTTCTTCATGGTTCAAGAGTCAAAATTATGAGGCCTGTAGAATACAATTTCTAAAAATAAGTATACAAGTTTGAGTTCATGAACATATGATGACCTACCTAGGATTAAGAGTAGCTCATTTTTTTATACATGCTTCAGTGTATGAGCCACAAGGTTCTAAGTAAGTGGGTAAACACATTTGTTTATAAATAACATCTCTATCCAATTCTGTCAAGTCTGTGATATATTTTTCTAGCATTTTAACAGTTGTAAAATTAGATTCTTAGTATAGTCTGTACAATTCCTGTCTATAATACATAAACTGAGTTGATATTTATTATTATCTGAACATGAGCAAACAGCTTGAAAATGTTAAGAATGGATGTTGGGAACTGGAAAGAAAATTCTAATGTCAAAGGTTTTTGTTTTGTTTGTTTTGTTTTGTTTTGTACCTGCCGAGGTAGAACAGAAAAGGAGGATACAATGTGACTAACTGAAAAGAAAATGGCATTTCAGAACATCAATAATCAACAGTATAATGAAGGTGTGGATTTATTCTTCCTGTGGTTTTTAAAAAATGTTTTGTAGATTTGTTTTATTTTTATTTTATGAGTATGGGTGTTTTATCTGTTCATAAGTCTGTGCACCAATTTCGTGTTTGGTACCTCAGGTGCCAGAAGATGGCATTGGATTCACCAGAATTGGAATTGCAGACAGTAGTAAGCTACCATGTGGGTTCTGGGAATCAAATTCTGGGAAAATCAAAATCTGGAAGAGCAGCCAGTGCTCTTAACCAGAGTCACCTTGCCATCTCCCTTCCTCTGTTTTGATTAAAGACATGGTATTCTTTTAAGGAGTTTTAATCCAACTTGAAAATTTTGTCTCAAGAGGCTGTGCTCAGAGCAAGGTGACAGTAGATCTTTCTAGTTACCTGTTTGAAAGTCTATAAGAGAAAGGAAAGTATTGGCCGAAGGTACCCATCCACAATTTTAATGATGTATTGCATATTTTATAATTTCTGTTCAGATATTAAAGACAGTTTCTGATAGAGGAAGAACAATAAAAATTTCACAGGAAATTATTAATTTTTAATTAATTATTATTAATTAATTATTGATGTCTCAATTTTTAGCTTTCTTCTGCTAACAGCTAATAACTGCTACTATGTATTTTGAATCATACTCATTATTCTACATCCATTATTTGTAGGGAGGGAAGTAGATAATGCTGATGGTGGTTTGGACTTTCCATGCAGTATTACTTCATATAAAATGATTTTAGGCCGGGCAGTGGTGACACAGGCCTTTAATCCCAGCACTTGGGAGGCAGAGGCAGGTGGATTTCTGAGTTCAAGGCCAGCCTGGTCTACAGAGTGAGTTCCAGGACAGCCAGGGCTATACAGAGAAACCCTGTCTCGAAAAACAAAACAAAACAAAACAAAAAAAGACTTTAGGTGTCATTCCATTCAGAATCTGTCTACTGGAGAGTAATTGAAAAAGTTAAACTAAATTGCTCATAAATATGTTGGCTCTAGAAGCATTTTTTATTTGATATGACTGTCATGGTTTTAATATGCTTGGCCCAGAAAGTAGTACTATTTGGAGGTATGGCCTTGTTGGAGTAGGTGTGTCACTGTGGGCATGGGCTTTTACACCTTCATCCTAGCTACCTGAAAGTCAGTATTCTGCTAGCAGCCTTCTTTCTTATTTATTTATTTGTTTATTTATTTATTTATTTATTCATTTTTTATTGGATATTTTATTTATTTACATTTCAAATGTTATCCCCTTTCCTGGTTTCCCCTCTGGAAAACCCCCATCCTATCTTCCCTCCCCCTGCTTCTATGAGGATGCTCCCCAACTCACCCACCCAACCACTCCTGCCTCCCCACCCTGACATTCCCCTACACTGGGGCATAAGCCTTCACAGGACCAAGGGCCCCTCCTCCCACTGATGCCAGATAAGGCCATCCTCTGCTACATATGTGGCTGGAGCCATGGTCCCTCCATGTGTACTCTTTGGTTGGTGGTTTAGTCCCTGGGAGCTCTAAGGGTTCTGGTTGGTTGGTTTGGTTGGTTGATATTGTTGTTCTTCCTATGGGTTTGCAAACCCTTCAGCTACATCAGTCCTTTCTCTAACTCCTCCACTGGGGATCCTGTGCTCAGTCCAATGGTTGGCTGCAAGCATCAGCCTCTGAATTTGTCGGCTCTGGGAGAGCCTCTCAGGACAGCTATATCAGGTTCCTGTCAGCAAGCACTTCTTTGCATCTGCAATAGTGTCTGGGTTTGGTGTCTGTATATTGAATAGAGATGAAGATGTAGAACTCTCAGTTCCTCCTGCACCATGCCTGCCTGGATGCTGCCATGTTCCTGTCTTGATGATAATGGACTGAACCTCTGAACCTGTAAGTCAGCCCCAATTAAATGTTGTCCTTGTAATAGTTACCTTGGTCATGGTGTCTGCTCACAGCAGTAAAACCCTAACTATGACAATGTCTAAACCTTCATATCCCCATTGTTCTAGAAATACCACTTATTCTTCACAAAGAATAGACTGTTTAAAAATTATTTGCTCTATAATTTTGCCAGAAGTTTACTCTATTACTTGTTGTTGACTGCAAAGATCATTTCTTCCACCATTGCTATCAATTGGAAACCCTGTCTGGTCTATTGAAATGCTAATGTCTTTTCATTGCTAATATGAATTTCTAGAGCCTCAAATACCACAGTTTTGACATTCCTCATGGAGATTCTGATTCAGACCCTATGATGAAGACTTTTTCTGCAGAAGACCTTAATATGTGCATATGAGAAGTCTGGTAGATGCTTTCACCAGAGCAGTAAAGAGTTTAGAATTCTCTTTAAAACTGTTCTAGGAACAATTTCAATTCATATAACATTTCTCAGCACCATCAGCGATCCCTTATTGCATGTAAGGTCTACTATTTGTGCTTTTCTTTCTTTCTTTCTTTCTTTCTTTCTTTCTTTCTTTCTTTCTTTCTTTCTTTCTTTCTTTCTTTCTCTCTTTCTTTCCTTCTTTCTTTCTTTATCTCTCTTTGGGTTTGTGGTGTGAGGATGCTCTTGTGAGAACTCTGGAAGGTCCAAAGCTCACCATGGCATGACTTCTCTGTTTGTACTTTGCTGAGGAGTGTTATTTCTTCCACTAGATCGTTCTTCCTATGAATTCCCCCTTACACGACCTAATTAAATCTGTGAGTTGAATTATTGCTCACTGTGTTCAGTGCCTATATAGTGTGAGAGTCTGTTATGGTAATAAGAGTATACATTTTTGATAATGTAGTATTCCTTTCTTGGCGTAATTTTAGACATAATTAAGCATGTTCGAAGATAGAATACTCTCTGTGGAAAAAGATCTGATTTTCTTAAATGGGAAGGGGGGGTCTCTATGATTTTATATACTTCATTTTTGGAACATCATTCAGTGGTTCATTCATGGTTGAGTCTCTTTAAGAGCTGGCCAGTTCTAGACCTATTAGAGATATAGCAAGGAATAAAAACCACAAAATACCCATGCCTTTAAGAAATGCTCATTTTAGTAGAAGAAGACAAAGAACAGAAACAGGGATGGAGAGATGACTGCATTGGCAAAGGACTTTCCATGTAAGAGTGAGAACTTGAGTTTAAATTCTAAGGACCTACATAAATTCATATGTAGGAAAAGTGTCTGTAACCTCAGTGCTCCTACAGCAATGTGATAGGCAAGAATCCCTGGTAATTTGTGGAGCAACCAGCTGGATACATGTATTAGGCAAACCTGGAATACACGGGGGAAAACCATAAGACACTGGCTTAAAATATTGTAGAAGGCAAGGAACAGGACTATACATTGACCTGTGTCCATCACATATAAAACATATGAGATCCTACATGAGATCTCACAATCACATGTTCATACACATGCACACACAAAAGATAAGAAATAGACAAAAATAAAGGTATGTTCTGTGTTGTAAGGTGATCAATACTGTGAAAAGCAGGAGAGGTGAATGATACGGTGTGCTATGGCAGGACGCCCAGCATTGGCTGCTGGGACTCTGTAGTAAAGTGTTCTATTGAGAATGTGGCATCAGAACAAGTGTTGTATGACTCATGATACTCTGTGGAATGAAAGCTTTTGCAAGTGGATACGGTCAAATGGAAGAATAACTCAGAGAAGATTGGGCTTTACATTATTGGCTCTCTATACTTTCATGAGTTCTCAGAATGCAAGAAGAAAGAGTATGTCATGAACATGACTTTATTTCCACAGTCCTAAAACAAAATTGTCTATTCAATACGTATGTTTTTCTAAAATGCAAAGATAAAGGCTCAGTGTACCCCCAAAATTCTAAGTACACAAGATTTCCAATCACAGAATTCCAAGAAGATGCCAAAAGAGCCTGGAAATTTAGTTCAGAAACAAAATAGATTTCTTAGATGAAAGTAGAATAGGATTGAGTTAAGAAGATCTGAGTAGAGTTGAATAGAATAGAGCAGAGCAGTGTAGAGCAGAGCAGAGCAGAGCAGATCAGAACAGAGCAGAGTACTTACTGATAAACTACAAGGCTCAGCATAGAACGTAGACATAAAGGAAAGAAGTAAAGAAGAAAAGCAAAAGAAAGAAGGAAGAAAAATAAATAAGAGTCCAAACAGGCAACATGAAGCCAGAAAGGATAGAATTAAAAGAATTATAATGAATATATCCATTTTCCCATTTTTAATTAACTTACACATTATCTTAATTTCTATAAGAACATCAAATGCCTAAACACTTGATACAGAAGTAGCTGACTAAAATAATCAGTATAATTCCAATTGTAAGAGATGAGTGGAGGAGCATATAGGCTTTTAAAGAAAGTTGACAGAGTATACAAATGTTAGAGCTGTGTGTTCTGCTTTGACGAACCTGCTGATGGAGAGCAATGAGACCAGGACATGAATCTTAGAAACTATGATAACTGGGAAATGGGAACACCAAGTGGAGAGCTGAATGCATTCAGATCTGAAATGGAAATTCTTCACATATGGCACCTAGCAAAGTTAATCTCAGTGTTCAAAGGGAGCAGACAGCGGGGATGATTTATATGAGTTCTGAGACAAAGCAACAAAGCTGTTCTAGTGCAGATGGGTTTCTGAAGGTTATTTGTAAGAATCAAGAGGTATTTGCTGATGCACAAAGAACCTACAGAATAAAAATCACTGTGATAACCCAAAGTGAGTAGAACTTAGGAGAAGCACAATATTGATGCTAGTGTTTGTCAAACATAGATTGTATCTATTTGGAAAGCTTAACTTACCCTGTTCATCTTAGAGCATTTTGTTGCTCTTAGGAGTGTGAGAAATGGATTTATGTACATAAGGTAATGATTAATAATATATATTTTGAATATTCATTAAATTAACTGTAGCAAAGAAACTCTCATAAATGATCCTGACTGTTGGAACGGACAAAAAGTGATAATAATCATATTTAATGTTAGCTGATTGACAGGTTAAGCTGGTTTGTGGTCTGTCTTGCTCTATCAACCAAGTTGGTTCATCATCTATTTGATGACCAAGTTTACTGCTGAAAAAATTTGAGAATCAATACTTGACTTTGTATGTTTAAGCCAAATATACAGTGATATCACTGTGATTAGACATAAACTTTGAATGGGCTGAAATTGTACTGACAGTTTTGGATAGAAAAATCATAAAAGTAGAGAAATCAGAAGAAATAATTTTAATAATAACAGAATTCATATAATACATATATAATTATATGTGTATACATATATATAACATAATTTTCTAAGTGCATGACATATTTTCAAATTTTTTGATCTTCATGCCAATTTTGTGTTGCTGTATTATTTTTCCTACCCATTTTTAGATAAGAAAACAGAATCAGAGAGCTAATACTGTTCTCAGTATCACAGATTTCTTCCATCATTCTAAGCACTCATTCAATTTGCATTAAACACATACTATGCTGAAGAAACAAATGATGCATAGTTTACCCCCTACCTGCCTTAGGAAAAACTACATCTCAGAAAGGCATGTAGATATGAAATGTGTGCCTGTGTTGGAATGCATTCATCAGAGTATGATTTTAAGTATCTTATAAACACAGGGGAACAAACCCTGATGTAAATAAACACATATGTAAGATCATAGCAGCCATATTGAACAATAGGCATGTTTGAATTGTAGATAGGAGCAGCTCCTAAGAATGAGTATCAAATCTTCAAGTACATTGAATATGATGGTCTCCATATGCAGAGAGGAAAATAAATTTAAAATGAATAAATGTTAGAAAATGAAAGGGTATCTCCCTTTCTGGGCCACAATTCCTCACACTTGGAAATTAGAAATAAAATAATTGTTTATAAGACTATTCAAAGAATTACCATAATAAATATAGACAAATTTTATAGTGTGAATATAAATTTCACTTTGGTTAATTTAAATAGAAAAAAGTTATAAATCACCTTATGCATTTAGTCCAGTGATTCTTAACCTCTGGGTTGTGGCCCATTTGGAGAGGTTGAATGATCTTTTTATAAAGGTTACTTAACACCAGGGGAATGTCAAGGTGGGAATAAGGGAGTGGGTGGGCGGGTGGGTGGGAGGTGGAACACCCTCATAGAGCCAGGGGAGGGCGAGGGGATAGGGGATTTCTAAAGAGGAGACCTAGAAAGGGGGAAACATTGGAAATGTAAATAAAGTATCAAAAAATAAAAATTAAAAAATCAGAAATATAGATATTTACATTATGATCCATAACAGTGGCAAAATTACAGTTATGAAGTAGCAGCAAAAATAATTTTATGGTTGGGGGTCACCATAGCATGAGAAACTGTATCAAAGAGTCACAGTATTAGGAAGAATCATTGATTTAGACTAGAACTTGGCTTTTATTAATGCTGCAGTATATGTGTTTTATTTCATTTTGGAATTATTTATATCTTAACAAGTATTTGTTAAGGTAAGTATGAGTATAGCAAAATGTAGCCAGAACAAAATCCACTCTGGTGTTGAGTACTCTGGCTTTGGTGACTAACATTATGCTGTATTTTCCACATTAAGTTATAAGAAAATACCTTTTTATTACAGTCATTACTTTGATTACTAGACTTTCTTTAATTAATATCACATTCAATTAGTAATTGCCTGCTAAATTCTTCCTGTATTTCCTGCTATTAATGAGACTATATCTGGAGAAGATGGCAGACTTATGGTCACTAGGTAAATGGTGTTCTATCAGATATTTATCTGCCCTTACATTGACATAGTGTCTATGATGAGATCAGAGCCACCTGTCTGGGTCACAGGAATCCACTGTTGATAGTAACACCGGTCAACACTCAGGATGAGAAACAACACTGATCCTACTTTCTTGTTAATTTATTTATTTTCTCCTAGGGCTAACTAAATCTAGAGCTCTTCCCACTCCCAGATCATAAGAATTCTATGTAATTACCTTTTTCATTCAAGTCAAAGACTAAGCATTGTATTTATAGCTTTAGAATATAAATTCTTTTTCTTTCTAACTCAAGACATTTTCCTATATTCAGAGGCTTAGTTTTCTCATCTGAAAAATGGTAATAGGTGCATTTTCTTTCCTCACTGAGAACCTCTACATGCTTAGGCTTGTGCGTGTTTCTTTGAAAATGGGACATGTAGCCTCCTCAAGACTAGTTTGCTCCTTGAGGTGGTAACACCTCCAGTTTAAGATCTTGTTCAGTAGAAGAAAGGTGGTAACATCCCAGAGATAGGCACAAAGGATAGATCAGGGGTTCTCAACCTTCCTAATGCTGCAACCCTTTAATTAAGTTCCTAATGTTCCCAACTATATGTCCTAGTGATCCCCAACTATAAAATTGTTTCATTGCTATTTCATAACTGTAATTTTGCTATTGTTATGAGTTGTAATGTAAATATCTGATATGCAGGATATCTGATATGTGACCCTTAGAGACATTGCCCCTTAAGAACTGACAACCACTAGAGTAGAAAGATAAGTGTCATATGCCAGGCAAGCCATGAACTACTCTGCCACATTCCTCTAACACTTTAGAACATAATTTCATGAAAATTAAGTATCTATTAAGCACTGTTGTGATATAAGTGGCACCACCATCTTTGCTTTTCATGGACTTCATGAATATGAAGAACAAGTCATTATTCTGATATAAAATTTAGAATGTGAAGCATGAGCTCATTGAAACCCATGTTTTCATTGATGCTATCATTGACATTTTGGCATTTGCACCAGAAACCCAGACTTAATTTGACTACCTTTGGAAGTTCTAACATGAACTACTTGTATGGCAATTACTCTATCAGCCTGAAAGCACAATGAATAATGTTCTTCACAGTTTTTATCAAAAGCAATGTGTGCTTCGGGAATATTTGAATTTAATTATGGAGACTGCTTCAGCTAAAAGAGACTGACTTACAGACATGTAAAATAACAAGGAAAAAGGAAGGTACAATGCCTTTTAATGGATTTATGAATGCATACATTTCTGATTTAAATGGATGGAGTTATGAATAGTCAATTTTATCATTTATTAATTGGTACTTTAAAAATAATGCATATGGAGAAGACAGGGAGAAAGAGCAAAGAGAGGTGAATAAGAAATTGGTCAAGGGAGGAGAGGTACAGTACATAATGTGTGTCTACTTCTGCACCAAAGATTTGGTCAGACATTGATGGATTCTTAAAGATACCCTTCACTGTGCATTGAATGTTCTTCTCCATTCTAGCCTATTGCTGCATTGTTTTAGCCTTCAATAATGGGCAACTCCATGACACACAGGTCTTTTCCTATGACCTGAGTCTTCAGTTTGTAGATGGATTTTTATTTCCTTTTCTGTGGAATCTTTGAGAATACTGTATTGTGATTAGGTTTAATTGGCCATAAGAAGAATATAAACAGAGCTTCCTGACAAATTTTTGTCTTTCCTAGTAATATTTATGGGGATCAAATAGCAAGAGTTTTAGAAAACGTTGTGAATGTTGCAACATTTGGGTTGTGATACTATTTGCTCCATATACCACCACTAGAATAAAGATTAGATATGAAAATATTAAGGATAAGAGTAAGGATATTGATTATATGTGAAAATTTCTAGGTGTTTGACTTGCGGTATCATAGAAATCCAAATAATAAGTCACTAAACTTTTGTAAATTTTCATTTTTAATCAGTTCTATGATTATTATATATTTTAATCACTTATTTCTTAAGTAGTCACATTCTAATTATGTAAATAAACCAGACATGGTAATAAGATACCTCTCAAAATTTAATGTATTGAAAAATTCACTTCAGGGATGTTATTCAAAACTGAGATCTCTAGGATCTGGCTTTAAAATGTCTACTTAATATTTCTAGAAAAATGTGTAGGATTTTCTTTTCAATAAACACCCAAATAATTCCAATGTAGGTAATCATATAAAACTGAAATGAGAGTCATTGGTTTGGGTTATTCCAGAAATTTCTATTCCTTCAATTTAGAGATACACCCATGAATGACAGTAATCAGTTATGAAATGTTAATTATAAAAAGGTTAAGTTCATCAGTACTGGAAGGCAGGGTCTGTTAAAATCTACAGGTAGACAAGTCAGGAAAACTCCCATTCTAACACCTAGTGGCTGTGAATCTTGATAAAAAAAATAATCACAAACTTCTGCAGTCAGTGTTCTCACCTGTAAAATAGATCGGCATAAAACCACTGGGAGGAATAATTAGAAAGCAGTGGAGCAGGGTTGGCTCCACATTAGGAAGATCAGTGAATTAAATGAAAAAAGGGAAACTTCAAAGAATCTCCAGTCACCAGGGACAGCTTGAGCAAGCTGCTGTAGGGCTTGTATTTGCTCCTTTTTGCTACCTGAAAAGCCAAGTCTCTACTAAGCTTTGGTCCTTACATCATGGGAGGTGAGGGAAGGGTGGCTGGGAGTGGGAAAGTTAATTGACTTAATTGCAAATAATTTTATTTGCATTGTAAATAATTTTTAAGACTCAAGAGAAACAAAAACACAATGATGTCTGAGAGCAGATAATGATAAAAACCTTGGATTATTTTCTAAAGACAATGTATACTCTAGTACGGATTTGTTTTGAAAATAAATACAGTTATTTTTTAGTGTGTCTTCTCCTTCCCCCTCTTGAAATTTTGGTTAGGACTGAGAGGTGACATCATTAGAGAACCCAGCTATGGTTTCCATGGTTGTGGAAATCCACATTCACTTCAATTATACTACAGAAGTAGTCTAATAAAAAGAACCAGTAAGAAAGCAGTGGTGAGTTTAAGACAACCAGAATAGAGAGGAAAAAGTAATCTATCTTGAAGCATCCATTACGTTTAATGCTTTGGATAAACAGGCAATCTCAAAGAGATTAGCTTGATTTAAATGGCTCATTTCAAAGATTCTCTTTTGTGGTCTAAAACCTTGACAAATTAAACAATAACCCTGGCTTTGGTTTGCAAATTTAATGTTTATATTGATTTTTTTCTCTCATAGAGTGCGTGCCATTGAGGCCAGTACCATTTACCATTGTCACAACTTAACTGTTATGGATGTCTCACAGACTAAATTCAGTCCTCTGTCTTTTAGGGAGGGAAGGTGTCAGCATTTTGTTTCTAAGTTCTAGATTAGTCCACACATTACACATTTATGTTCTAGTCTTCTTTGTCTATCTCGTCACCTGCTTTAATTTTTGAACTACTTGTAGAGACATTTAACCACTTGGGCTTTTAATTATTTACACTCCTGACTAACAGAGCAGCTTCAGAGTTGGGGAGAAAATCATCGTGCATGAAAGCTGAACTGAAGCACAAAATGACCTCTTCCTTTCCATTACATATCCAGCTAAATTTATAGTTCAATTAACAAACCCAAGGCCCAAGCTTACAGCTATTGATAGCACAGAGACTGTAGGCAGGAAATATAAAGAGGGTGATTGTAACATTCAACTTGGACCAAGACATGTATGTACAGACAAGGATAAACAATGAAACAGAAATACATCTCCTCTTCAATTAGGAACTTCTACCAAATGGTCCTTTTTAATGCATGTACCATGAACAACCATGGGGAAATCACAGGGTTCTGTGGTTATGGAATGAATACTCAACATACATCATGCACCTGGCTCCAATTAGTGAGATGACAAGAAGCTATTTATATATCTATTCACTTAATAATCAGACTTCAGCATTATTCCATGGAAAAGCTACAGTCATCTAAACATAATCAATATATTTTTAGTTTCAGTTATAATTTATTGAGAATTTAGTATATGTACTATGTTGTTGTTATACATTGTATTTATGTAATTTATTTTATTCATGTGAAAAATTTCAATATTCCCTCAGCTGCGGGGATTCTGAAGAATGCATGAAAAATATCAAAGATTCAAACGTCATAAACTTTATACCTCTAAGTCTCAGAGTACACCCCATTCTTGAGATACGGTTTTAATATATAGTTTGAACTTGTCTAGAACTTACTTTGTAAGCCAGTAGACTAGTTTTAAACTAATAGGGGGGTCTTCTTTTTTTTTTTTTTTTTTTTGACTCGCTAATCCTTTCATTATAGGAGTGTGGCATCATGCTTGGCTTCCAGGGCTGGGTTTTGATAGAGGACATTGCTTCCAACTTTAAAAGCCAAGGCTGATATGTAGAGCTTAGAATGAGAATGTGCCTTCAATTATATGCTCCAGGGTGGGATTTGGCCTGTCCTGTGATTTCAGAGATTTTGTCAAGGCTTTCTCAACTGCAGAGAGTTCATATATACAGCTGTCCTGCTGTGTTCAGAAGATAAGGGTTTCTTGTAGTCATCTACTGCTTCTGGCTCTTACATTCTTTAAGCCTCCTCTTCTGCAACCATCTATTAGCTTTGAAAAAGGGAGTATGATATATTTGTTCTCTTGGTTTAAGCATTCTGCAGTCTTTTATTCTTTGTGGTTTTATCTATGTTGAATAGGTATTAGTATTGAATAGATATTTTAGAATATAAATCTTGCCTGGTTTTTAAATTACTTTCAAGGATGAAATCTTCAGAGTAGACTAGAAATTCTTTTCTAAAGGACAGCATACCAAAAAGTAAACTCAGACTATTCTGTGTGAAAATGTAAAATTCTTAAAATTAAGTTGTATTGCAAATGCTGGTGAGGATGTGGAGCAAAAGGAACACTCCTCCATTGCTGGTGGGAGTGCAAACTTGTATAACCAATTTGGAAATTGAGTTGGCAGTTTTTCAGAAAATTTGTAATAGTTATATTTCAAGATCCATGTATACTACTCCTGGGCATAAACTCAAAAGATGTTTAAGTATACCAAAAGGATACCTGCTCAACTGTGTTCATAGCAGCTTTATTTGTAGTAGGAAACTGGAAACAACCTAGATGTCCCTTAGTAAAAGAATGGTTAAAGAAAATGTGGTTCATTTACAGAATGGAATACTACTCAGCCATCAAAAACAAGGACACCATGAAATTTCTAGGAAAATGGATAGAACTAGAAAAATATAATCCTGAGTGAGGTAACCCAGATCCAGAAAGACACACACAGTATATTCTAACTTATAAGTAGATATTATGCATAAAATATAGGATAACTATGTTACAATCCACAAACCCAAAGAAGCTGAGTAAAAAGGAAGGCTCATGGGAGGATGCTCAGAAGGGAAAATAAAATAGACATCAGAGGTGGATGAAGGGAGGGAACTGGCTGGGAGAGGAGATGGAGAGGGGAAGAGGAGGGATCAAGTGTGGGGAGGGCTGAGGGAGAGAAAACTGGGAAAGAGAACAGAAATCAGTGGGGTACAGCTCTTGGACAAGCCATAAACCTAGGACAAGTGAAACTTTTAGGAATCTGTGAGGATCACCCTAACTAAGACTCCTAGCAATAGGAGATATGGAACTTGAAATGGCTACCACCCATAACCAGGCAAGGCCTCCAATAGAGAGATGGGATCACCAAACCAAACACAAATCCTTTGACTCCAAATCTGTCCTGCTTACATGATATGCTGGGATAAAGATGGAGCTGATATTAAGAAATGGTCATCCAATGATTGGCCCATCTTGAGACACAAGACGTGGGATGGAGTTCACATCAGACACTGTCGATAATATTCTGCTCTATTTGTAGGACAGTAGACTAGCATAGTTGTCTTCTGAGAGGCATCAACCAGCAGCTGATGGGAACAGATGCACAGACACGGAGCCGAACATTAGGCAGAGCTCAGGAATCTTGAGGAAGAGGTTGGCAGATGATCCATAAAGGTTCACTGAGACTGAACTATCAATCAAAGAACATAAACAGGATGGACTTAGGTTCACTACATATATGTAATTGATGTGCAGCCTAGTCTTCATTTGGGACCTGGAACAGCTGGAGCAGGGGCTGTCTCTGACTCTGTTGCCTGTTTTATGTCCCTTTCCCCTAACTGAGCTGCCTTCTCTAGCCTTAATAGGAGAAGATGCATCTAGTCCTACAGCAACTGGATATGCCAAGAAGGGTGGATGTCCATGGAATGTCTTCTGTTCTGTAAGGAGAAAGGGGATTGGAGAGAGGGGAGGTCAGAGGGAGGGACTTGGAGAAGAGGAGGGAGGGGAAGATGCGATCACAATGTAAAGTAAATAATAAATTAATTAATTAATGAATGAAAAAAGTAAGCTGCATTGCTATCAGCTAAGTTTGAGGTGATATCCACTGCACCTTGGCTAAGAATGGGACTTTGTTTTGTTTCTATGCAAAGCGCTGTGCATACTGAGCTTTGTTATCAACTTACACCTTCAAAATTACTTGGTACATATTTTCTAAATGGACACTTCTCTATTAGTAATCAACTCCCCTCCCCCTTCAGGACATCTTTTATTTGGCTGTCATTAGATGTTTTAAACCACCCACCTGATTTAAAAAAAATCCTTTACAGGTGTTTCCTTTGGCTTATCTCTTAGTTGATTTCAGATGCTTCAAACTGCCAATGAAGATAAACCAAAACACCTCCATTTCACATGATCCAGTCACATCTCAGCCTTCCCCAATCTTCAGATTTCTTACAGTTGACCTGTTTCATTCCTTGACTTGAAAGTTGTCACTAACATCACTTTTTCTCTGACCTTCTTTGTGTCTCCCAATCTTTTCGCTTTGGATGTATGTTCTCTTTTCTAGACTACCAAAATTTAAAGTTTTGTAAGTGTCCTTTCTTTTCCTCTCTCCTTCTCTGTGCTGGCTGGTTTTATGTCAAAGTTGCCACAAGTTATGGTCATCTGAGATGTAAGAACCTCACTTAAGAAAATGCATCCAAAAGATAAGGCTGTATGTAAACCTACTTGGCATTTTCCTAATTAGAAATTGATGGGGAGTGGGGAGGGTCCAGCCCAGTGTGGCTTGGACTATCCCTGGACTGGTGGACCTGGTTCCATAAGAAAGCTGGCCGAGCAAGCCACGGGGAGCAAACCATTAAACAGCACCCTTCTCTGGAGTATAACATGGGTATCCTTTATTTTATCTGCTTATAAGTGAGTACACACTATGCATGTCCTTTTGAGTCTGGGTTACCTTACTCAGGATGGTATTTTTCTTGTCCCATCCATTTGACTGCAAAATTCATGATATTCTTGTTTTTAATAGCTGAGTAGTATTCCATTGTGTAAATGAATCACATTTTCTGTAACCATTTTTGATTGAGGAGCATCTGGGTTGTTTCCAGTTTTGGGCTATTACAAATGAAGCTACTATTAACACGATACATAGTTGAGCAAGTATCTTTGTGGTAGAGACCTAACCATAAAACAAAGAACAAACATGGACTGGACCTATGTTTCTCACTCATGTGTAGCAGATGTGCAGCATGGTCTTCCTATTGGTCCCCCAACAACTGGAGCAGGGGCTGTCCCTGATGCTGTTACCTGTCTGTAGAATAAGTTCCCCTAACTGGGCTGCTTTGAATGGACTCAGTGAGAGAGGAGGTGCCTAACCCTGCAGAGACTTGATGTACCAGAGTAAGGAATACCCAGAGGGGCCTCCACCCTCTCAGAGGAGAAGAGGAGGAGTCAAGTGACTGTGTGAGCAGAGAACAGGGAGGAGGAGGTGCAGTGATCAGGATGTAAAGCAAATAAATAATTAATGGAAAAAGAAACAAATGGACAAGGTAACAGATAGTTTAGAAAATATGAAGCACAAATGACTAATAAATGTTAAAAAATATTAAACAAAACAAACAAGCAAAAAAGCCATAACCCTCCATGGCCTCTGCATCAGCTCCTACCTCAAGGATCCTGCCCTGACTCCCCCAATGATAAGCAGCAGTATGGATGAATAAGCCCTATCCTCCACAAGTTGCCTCGGTCATAGTGTTTTATCACAGCGAGGGTAAACCAAATGAAGATACCCACTTTCCAGCCTTCCCTGTAGCCACTGTTTTAATAACTTCCTTCATGCAGATGATTGAGAAATAAATTACATCCGCCCAAGTCACATTTAAATTAAAGACTGAGATTTGAGTTTTCCTACTTCTTTCTGAACTCTATCTTGACTTAAATTTTATCTGTTATTTCCAACTCTTCGTTTTTGGGTTTTTTTTTTTTTTTTTTTTTTTTTTTTTTTTTTTTGGATCATTTTTACAACAGGGATTTTTTTCTTTTTTCTTTTTTAAAATTAATTAATTAATTAGTTAATTAATTAATTAATTTTTATACTCCAGATTTGATTCCCCCTTCCACCCTCTGACTGTTCCACATCCCATACCTCCTCCCCACCCCTTGTCTCCACAAGGATGTTCCAACCCCCCACCCACCTGACCTCTAAATTCCCTGGGGCCTCCAATCTCTTGAGGGTTAGGTGCATCATCTCTGATTGAACCCACACCCAGCAGTCCTCTGCAGTATATGTATTGGGGGCCTCATATCAGATGGTGTATGCTGCCTGGTTGCTGGTCCAGTGTTTGAGAGATCTCGGGGGGTGGGGTCAAGGTTAATTGAGACTGCTGGTCCTCCTACAGGGTCTCCCTCCTCCTAAGCTTCTTCCAGTTTTTCCCTAATTCAACCACAGGGGTCAGCAGCTTCTGTCCATTGGTTGGGTGCAAATATCTACATCTGATTCTTTCAGCTGCTTGTTGGGTCTTCCGGAGGACAGTCATGCTAGGTCCCTTTTTGTGAGTGCTCTATAGCCTCAGTAATGGTGTCAATCCTTGAGCTGGATCCCTTTCTTTTCCTCAGGCTCTTCTCCATTTTTGTCCCTGCAGTTCTTTCAGTCAGGAGCAATTATGGGTCAGAATTTTGACTATGGGATGGCAACTAGCCCTCATTTGATGCCCTGTCTTTCTGCTGGAGGTGGGCTCTATAAGTTCCCTCTCCCTACTGTCAGGCACTTCATCTAAGATCCCTCCCTTTGAGTCCTGAGAGTCTCTCACCTCACAGGTCTCTGGTAGGGTCTCCCTTCCTCGTACCTCCAGAGGTTGCCTGTTTCCATTCTTTCTGCTGGCCCTAAGGACTTCATTCCTTTCCCCCACCCAGTACCTGATCATGTTCCCCTCTTTCCCCTGTCTCCTTTCCCAACCAGGTCCCTCCTCCCCCATTGTGTTTGCTTTCTTCTCTCTCCGAAGTGGGATTTAGGCATCATAACTTGGGCCCTTCAACTTATTGACCTTTTTGAGTTCTGTGGACTATGTCTTGGGTATTCTGTATTTTTTTTTTTTTTGTCTAATATCCACTTATTAGTGAGTACATACCATGCATGTCCTTTTGGGTCTGAGTTATATCACTCAGGATGATATTTTCTAGTTCCATCCATTTGCCTGCAAAATTCCGGATGTCCTCATTCCTAATAGCTGAGTAGTAGTCCATTGTGTAAATGAACCACATTTTCTGCATCCGTTTTTCTGTTGTGGGACATCTCAGTTGTTTCCAGCTTCTGGCTATCACAAACAAGGTCGCATTAATCATCTATCTAACTTCCTCCTGAGGGAGTAGTTAAAATGAGATACTGTCTTCTGTTTCTAGACATATTCTTCATTCATCTGATTTAGTGATATATTTGTTGATTTGTGCACAAGAATATAAAGCTTATAAAATAATAATTGCGATCATTAGTGTAAATTGTGAACTTGTCAGGATCTGGAGTCACGTAGTAGACAAGCCTCTAGATGTATGTATCTGAATCTTACCATTTACTCTCTGAGCATGTCTGTGAAGGACTATGATTATTAGGCTGAGTTGGAAGACTCATACTAAAAGTGAGCTGTAATACTCCCCAGCTTTGGGTTTCGGACTAATTTGAATTAGAAGGATAAAGCTAGGTGAGTACCAACATACATCTCTTTCTCTGCTTCTCAACTGTTGATACATTATGAACCTCTTTCTCTCTCTCTCTCTCTCTCTCTCTCTCTCTCTCTCTCTCTCTCTCTCTCTCTTTCTCTCTCCTTCTTGACTGCTGATGCACTTGGCCAGTTCTTTCAAGTTCTTGCTGCTTTGACTTCTCCACCATGATGACCTATGCTCTTGAACTAGGAGTCCAAATGAATGCTTCCTCCTTTTATACTGCTGAACGAGGTGCTTTACCACAATAATAGGAAAATGTACTAAGACAATTGACTGCATTTTTGCTTATGGTCAAGGAGAAATCAATGATGTTGTGAATACTGGCTTTTAGCATACAACAATCTTTCTACTAGTCTTAACTTATTCATCCAGTTGCTGAACATATCTTTTTTTTTAATCTCCTTGTATATCATGAAGGGTTTGAGAGTTTTTATTGTCGTTGTTTTGTTTTTACAAAGAAGTCAAAAGTAAGCCCCAGTGCATCTTCAACAAATGGTGTTAGCAAAACTGGATGGTTACATGTAAAAGACTGAGACTATATGTGGAATTTCCTTCTCACATGCACAAATGAATCAAATATCTCACATATGACTAACAATTCTGATACTTCTAGAAAAAATAAAGTAGGGAGTAAAGAATGTTTGAATAGATATTTCTAAATTGCACTCTGATCACTTAGAATAATAGAGAATGAGCTGACAAATGGGTCTTTATAAAATTAATAAGCTTCTGTAAAGAAAATGATAGAATAAATCAAGGAAATAAACAGCCCATAAGTGGGATTTTTGGCTAAATACACACTGCACCAGGTGGAAGGATGCATTAAGTCTTCAAGTAGCAGCTTGCCCACATTCTCCACCCTCTTGTCACTACTACACTACACTAATCTACATATTGGAAATGTCATTGCTTTAGTAAATATTTCAATATGTTTCTCTTAAACATTATGACTCTTGTCTTTGCACTACAAGGCTGCTTTTCACTGAGAAATCAAGTATAAAATGGTCTCTGATAAAATATCTAATCGGTGTTCAAATTTAAAATTTTCTCAGAAGGTTGATGATATATTTTCAATATCTTCTTGAGATCTAAGTAGTCCTTCGTGTTATATATTCATTTTAACAGCTCTATCAATCTCCACATACTCCTATTAATTAATTTGTCACAATTCTGAGCCAATAGTTTCAAGGATTTTCCCACAGTGTGGATATTACTGAGTACAGTTATGCTGGTAATGTTTTCTTTGAGTTGTTCTTTATATTTTTGAAATGTTAATGCCACTTTATCAGCAATGATCAATAGGAATTTAGACCTCTATGTGATCAACACTCTCTAAATGATTTTGGCTCTCTCTTTCTCTCTCTCTCTCTATCTTCTCTTCTCTTCTCTTTTCTTCTCTTGAGATTTCTGAAGTTATGGAAGAGTAACCACTAGAATATACTGATTCTTCTTCTTCTTCCTCTTCCTCCTCCTCTTCCTCCTCCTCCTTCTCGTCCTCCTCCTCCTCCTCCTCCTCCTCCTCCTCCTCCTCCTCCTCCTCCTCTTCTTCTTCTTCTTCTTCTTCTTTGGAACTTTCAACTTATTAAAAATAAGTATAAAAATTTATTTGAAGTACACAAAGACAAAATCTAAGAAGAAACTATATAGATAATTAAATCTAGTTTCTAAATTCCTTTCTAAGCAATAAATTTCCAAATTTATCTTTTGAAAAAATGCTTCCCTTATGCAGAGATATCATAGCCAATGCAGAATGCCTAATGTATGCAATGCATTTGAAAGATTGCCTATAAAACCAAACCCTGGCATAAAATAAAGGGAAAAATCACTCTTGATTAGATTATACTTTTTTATATTTGAATACTCAAAGACTATTTGATCAATGTAACTTGGAGAGTACTGATATTATATTTATCTCCAAGCTATCAGAATATGAGTGATATGTGCTTGTTTTCAATTTTCTGCCACTTGAACTCAGAGACTGTGATTGTGAACACCGAGAGTGAAACTCAGTTCAAATCTGGGTTCCACTGTTTTATTTGCCTGAAATTTGCCCTTGAAGAAACAAACTTTGTCTTTTAAAATCACTTTTATAAAATTTAAATCATAACCCTAGCATCTGTCTCAAAGTGTTATGGATTAATTAAAATAGAATAGGACGACTATTCATATGTCATACACTAACACTGCAGTGTTGTTAGTTTTATGTTCATATTTGTTTTGTGGACACCTTTTTAATACTTAAATTAAAATTTTGTGGTGTTGATTATTTTTTGCACTCATCACAAAGGAGAAATGATAAAAGTTTTATGCATTCAGTAAAGTTTAGCAGGTTCTGCAGTGCCTGGAAAAACAGTTGTCGCTATAACCCCTGTGCAGTAGTTCTGGTGAGGTGGCATTTTATTCATCCTGGGATGAGGTCTTGTAATTAAGGGTGAAAGGGACAAAGGACTTGTCCAAACCAAGCAGCAAGCATTGATTCATCCTTTGAAAAAGCGTTCTTATTTCCTTCTTCACTGCCACACATAGCGTGACATATAATGTGTATAGGAACTAAATAGATCTCAGGAAAACAAGTCAAAGTAATTCATCAGAAGCCAATAAGCATTAATGCTACTAAAACATTGAAATCTTTTAATGATTTTAAGGTCATGGTTAAAAATATGAAAATTAATTTTTGTTTAACTTGAACTTTGCAAAGTAATTCAAGCTAAATTATTGAACATTAGGTATCTGATGAATAATTTTAATGTATCTGATGATTTTCACAAGAGAATTACTTATTTTCAATTTAGTGGACATAAGTCTAAATCGTATAGGAAAGGGCTTGCATTCATTTATTAATCTTTATTAGTTAGTTTATGTGTATGTGTGCTTGGGTGTATGTATGTACATGGTACAACTGCAGTTGCCCACAGAGGTCAGCAAGAAAGGGGCGTTAGATGTCCTGCAACTGCAGTCACAGGCACCAGTGAATCACCTTGTAGTCTGGGAACCGCATCTGTATCCTCAGACACCAAACCCTGACACTATTGCTGATGTCAAGAAGTGCTTGCTGACAGTAGCCTGGTGTAGCTGTTCTCTGAGAGGTTCTACCAGCACCTGACCAATACAGATGCAGATACTCATTGTCAACCATCGGACTAAGCCCACAAAGGAAGATCTACGGGAAGGACTGAAGGAGTTAAAGGAGATTGCAATCCCATAGGAAGAGCAACATCAACTAATTGGACCACTCAGAGCCCCCAGGGACTAAACCACCAACCTAAGAGTACACATGGAGGGACTCATGGCTCCAGATACATATGTAGCAGAGGATGACCTTATCTGGCATCAGTGGAGGGGAAGCCCTTGGTCCTGTGGAGGTTTAGTGTCCCAATGTAGGGGGATGCTAGAGGGGTGAGGCCAGAGTGGGTGACTGGGTGAAGGGGAGGGGAGAAGAGGGAGTATGAGATGGGGAGTTTGTGGAGGGCTAATGATGAAGCAGGATAACATTTAAAATGTAAATTAATAAAATGATTAATAGAAAAAAGCAGCAAGTGTTCTTACCCTCTGAGACACCTCTACAGCTCTTGCTGTCCTTGTTTTAAAGCTTACTGTTGGTTGAATGCATATTTATGTACTAAGGAGTTGAGAGAAGAATGAGTAGATGACATTGCGATCACATTTAATGTGAACAGATGAGAGAAGTGTCATTTACTTAGATGAAAGACAAGCGTCTAAGGGGACACAATATTCTATAACATTCAACATTAGCACAAGAAGTTTTCCCTGGAGGCCAGGAAATGTGATAGTTGACTAAAACCACGGAAAATAACTAAGTGGTCAAATCTTTACTCTCTGCAACCAAGCCTCACGCCTTTTGGGAGTGATGTCATTTATCACATTTCCACAAACCGTAGTATTCCCCATCAATTATAGTTGCAATTGCCCTTGTTCATTTCCCAAAAAGCCATTTGCTTTTTCCTTTGTTTTCCCTTTCACCTTTCCTTCCCCTAAATTAGGTATGTAAGTTTCAAATTCTACCCACCTCCTTGAATTACATACAGGATCTCATCTAGGGAACCTAGGATAGTACAGGAAACCACTGTTTTCATCTCTTCAATAGAACATAATTAACTTTCCATATACACAAGTTCTGTGTCTGTGTGGTCTATATCCAGAGTTTCAATAAACTACCAATAAGAAACAGTTAAGGAAAAAATAGCATAGACTATGTGTTGCAGTAGTAAAGTGTTTTTATAGTACAAGAACCTAAGTTAATTGCTATCACACAAACATATACTTCGAGCATATACATTTTATTGTCATTATTCACAAAATAAAACAATGCATAACTGCTTCTGCAATATTTTCAGATTACATTTGTATTATACATGATCTAGAAATGACTTCAAATATGCAGGAGTATTTTTATGCAAACATTGTGACATTTTATATAAAGAACTCCACACACTTGGCATCTGAGCGAGACCTTTGGGTCAAGAGACAAGGACAGCATTTTGCTCTAAGGAAAACCACACTGTAATGACTCTAGGCAAAAAGAAAAAGAAAAGAAAAGAAAAAAGGAAAGGAAAGAAAACTTGCATGGAGAGTTTTGAAAGACACTATAGACACTGTCTTGGCTTTCCCAAGTTGCTATAGTTCCAGGAAGAGTTCAAGTTCAAGCCACACATAGTACAACCTCTGGATAAAGACTAGGCTCCAAGTTTTTTCTTCTGTACTCCATAGGACAAATTCACTTCTTTAATGACGCATCCATTCTTGTTACATTATCTGCATCTTTTCTTCTTTTCTAAGTAACAGCCTTTATATCTTCAGAGAGAAGACCTGCAAGTGACCACTTTTCAATATACTCTTGAGTCCCTGTAAACAGTGGAAGTTTAGTTCATCGTTGTTCTGCCTCTAATATCCAAAATTTTGTTTGAAAACAAAAACATGGGCTGGTGAGATGGATCAGTGGTTGAGAATATGTAGTATTTTGATATAGGACCCAGGTTCAGTTCCTAGCACCCACACTTCAACACACAACTATGAGTAAATTCAGTTGCATGAGATCCTGTGCTTTCTTTTGGCCTCCATGGGCACCATACAACCATGGGTACAAGCAAAAATACTTACAAACATAAAATAAAATAAATAATAAGAAAAGAAAACAAAAGTAGAAAAAAAACCCAAAGACTACACATACACAAGTCTATGAAATAAGCCTTTCCATCAGAAATGTTTCTGACTATTGGGGCAAGGGGAGGCTTACAATGAAGTACAGATATAAATATGTAAATACTAATATTTAAAAGCATTATTCATAAAAATTCAATATAAATCATTTTAAGTACCTCAGTTTCACCATTTTTTGTGGTTTCTTCTGTGATGTGAAGACTTGCTCTGAGTTTTTACACAGAAGGTGTTGACTGGTTTGGAATCATTATCAATGACTCTAGGTTGATTTTGTTAAGCCATAAACAAGCACATTTAGATTGGATC
Source organism: Uromys caudimaculatus (assembly GCA_028551405.1). NCBI lineage: Eukaryota > Metazoa > Chordata > Mammalia > Rodentia > Muridae > Uromys > Uromys caudimaculatus. The sequence continues at coordinate 30,633,079 of CM052719.1, forward strand.
ATATTTTCTTCTAAGGTATTTAGAGTATTCCTGGTTTACTTCCACTGAATGGTTCTTGTTTCTCCTGTGACGTATATAACTTAGCACCAGGCCACTCCAGATATAAGATTTGTGTGTGGTTGATAGTCTTTGTCATGAAGTTCTGAATACACCATGATGAACAGGCAATTTTAACTGTTATCCAGGACTTTGATCAAGCACAGAAAACTAACAGAGTTGCCTTGATGTGTGTAGGCTCTGTCTCTTCTCATTTATAATCAGATCAGAGTGAGGATAAGGAACCAAATGTTGGAATTTTGAGCAAATTCAGATTGTCTAATGAAGAGGAATAGGGAATAGACCAGGGGAATGTTCTATTATTGGTAAGAAGCAGGTCAGTTCAACTGAGGTTTATGACTATGACTTATAGCTAAATCACTCAGCATGTTTCTCTGACATTTTTCTAGCCAAGTTAGTTCTATCTGGCATATTAAAAAAATATGAGGAGACTGAAACTTTACCGGGGTAAAGTTTTTATTTTTTATTTTTTTTTTATTTATTTATTTTTTGATATTTTATTTACATTTCCGATGATCCCCCTTTTCTTTAGAAACCCCGTGTCCCCTCCCCCTCCCCGCCTCTGTGAGGGAATTCCTCCTCCCACCTA
>CM052719.1:30634224-30659223 GCA_028551405.1 Uromys caudimaculatus
TGTGGGGCCCTGTGGCCCAAGCTGAGGTCTCCGGCCGTCGCCGGAAGCTGCTGGCGGTCAGTCTCTGTCCGGGGTAAAGTTTTTAATCGATCAGGTGTTCTGGGACAAAAGTTTGATAAAGGAATAAGCAGCAAGAAAAAGAGATAATTATATTAAGTATTCTAGATCAGATGCATGGTAGATATTTAAAATTCAAGGAATAAGAAATTTGTAATTCATAAAGGAGGATGTTATGTAGCCATCCTTAGAATGGAAACATTGTCTGCTAAAGGGAGAAGGGAGACACTTGACTAGGAAAGTTAAGGAAATTTACAAGCCTCAGGAAGATCCTGAAATTTACAAGATTACATGCTTCCCCAATGTTATATAAACCATAATAACTGGAAGGTAGAATACTCTGGCCTGCAGAGCTTCCTGCTAAGGAGCTGTATGCAGTTTTTGTGAACCACTGCCTATGATGATGTAGACTTTACAGATATGCAGCTCTATTTTTGATAACTTATATTAATCATAAATCTTATTCATAAGGAGGGAAGACTATGGTAAGGATAAATCTATAATTGATAAAGAAGTCTCCCATTCTCTGGCAATAACTCTTCACCTCTCTACAATAAACTTACTGTGTCACTAAGCTGGACTTGGTGGAATTAACTCTTTGGTCTCTCATGGATAACTTCATGAAAGGAAGTTAACAGATGTATTCAGTTTCAGTGTCTAAAAGACAAGTTTAATGTTACTATAAACATGATGAAAATATAGAAAGTAGTAAGCACACACTTGCATTTATAATATTAAGTCATGCTGTATTCTAGTAGGTTGCTTTACAAATTAGCCTACTAAAACCGTAGGATGATTTCTCTTTTTTGCTTTCTTTCTGTCTGTCTGTCTGTCGGTCGGTCTGTCTGTCTTTTTTTTTTTTTTTTCTTCGAGACAGGGTTTCTCTGTGTAGCCCTGGCTGTCCTGGAACTCACTCTGTAGACCAGGCTGGCCTCGAACTCAGAAATCCACCTGCCTCTGCCTCCCAAGTGCTGGGATTAAAGGCGTGCGCCACCACTGCCCGGCGTGTCTGTCTTTTAATATGTAGAGAAATAACAGCATTTGCCATGTTGCATTTTGGGACCTTCACCTACCAGCATGTACTGCTCTTACATATGTTAAAAAGAAAGAAAGATTATATCCTGATGAATAAGTGTGCTGAATGCTACTTTACATTCCTTTAATACATTCTTTAATTTGTTCTACACATTAACTTTTCATTACTAGTCAATAAATATATATCATATGAAGTTATTTAAAAATAGTCTTAAATAATAAATTCCATGTTGAAATGTGTGAAAATATAATCAGCCCAATAAAGAGTTAATTCTAATTGTTTTTCAAAGAAAGATTTCTATAGCACCATGTAACAAATTGACCTGTTTATGCAGTTAAAACTATCATTTTAAAGACTTTGAATATATATAACTTTGCTACTGTAACTTTCAAAACCTAAGTGAAATCTAATATCAAAACTAAAGGCATGGTTATTTTTCCTGGTTTATAGGTGATGAAAGTGCTTTGACCTCAAAAGAATGTATAGAATAGAAGTCAAATGATAAAATGAATAAAATTTTAGTTAATTAATAAACTCAAACAATTTAAATATTTTCTCCTTGAATTCCTTTGATGCCCCCAACACTTGTACTTTCTTCCTGGTGAGAGTTCTTTCCAGCCAAAGTCACTGGGGACATATTTGGATCTGCATGGGTGTAGGTTGTACTTGTCACTGAGAGAGGTGGTGCATCACAGGAAAACAGGCTTCTCAATGAAAGGGTCTTAGAAAAGCTGCCTGCAGAACACAGGCTTTGGAGTGATGAAATAGGAAAGGCTCTGGGAAGAGAGGATGTCAACCAGACTTCATAAGATTCTAATTCAAAGATCACATAGTCTATAGCTTTGTTATAATCAAATTTCAGACATGATTTTGAATTATACTGTTTCATCCAGTTCTCAGACAAAATCTCAAAGCATGGAATAAGGAGTGATGATTGACACATGCAAGAGTTGAAATAATAGTCTACATTATTCTTTATTTTTTTAAATTCAATTTCAATTAGTTACTAAGTATCATATTAGTGGATTATAGTCAGAAATGTTTACATGTGTACAGATCACATGCTTTTGCATGGTGATCAAAAAAAAGGTGCTTAACTTGCCCATGTATGTAATACTTAAATATGGATGTAGCTTACCTACTGTATAAAAGGAAAAAAACATAATTATCAATTTATGATGAAATCACATTCACAAACCTCCAATATCCATTCTGCCTGCTTTTCCTGTCTGCTGGCAAGAACAGAAGTTTGAGTTAACTGTATCTTATATATAACTTACTTTCTTTCTTTCTTTTTTCCTTCAATCAGGCTGGCCTCAAACTTGTGACCCTCCTGTGTTTACCAGCAAATCCTACCAGCGTCAGCCACCACAACTGGCTTATTTTAAATTAATTAATAAATTAGTTAATTAATTAATGTGTACTCTTTTGTCTGTATGCATTTCTGTGCACTACATGTGTGCCTGCAGAAGCCAGATGAAGCGATCAGATCCCTTGGAACTATAGTTATAGACAGTTGTATACTGGCATATAGGTACTGGGAATTGAACTCAGGTTCTCTGGTAGAGCAGCCAGTGCTTTTAACCATTGAGCCATCTCTCTAGATCTAGCCCACTTTCTTAATTATATATTCTTGTTTCTCTCTATTGGATAATTTCAGTGTGACAAAAATCAAAGTCAAGTAGCACAAACTTGGAAGTCAGTGCTTATCATAAAACATGGAGCATTCATTCACATTTTATACTCTTTGCCGACAAAACACCTTACAAATTCAATAGAAAAATCTTCAAAGAGGAGTCAGTACATTTCTGAGGGAATTAGAGGACCCTGGAGGGGTTGGAAGTGGGAGAGATTTGAACAGAAATGATATGAGTACAGTATTCATTATACCAGAAATGAGATAATATTGTATTAACTTTTTTATGAGAAGAGTTTAATAAAATATAAAATGTGCGACTGTGGTTTGTTTGTTTTTTTGTTGTTGTTGTTTTGTTTTGTTTTGTTTTTTAACAAATGTCCTTGTGGCAGTGCATATGCTGATGTATTTAAATCTCTCTAGCATAACCATACAATAGGAATGAATATTTGTAGGTAGTTCTGAATACAGAGTAGAAGTCATATATTAAAATATTTTTGAAAGTGTTCTTTTTGGCATAATAGAAAAAAATCCAAAGTAGCACTAATAATGCTTCCCCTTTCAATATTTCAGCTTGTATGCACTGCTCTATATGCTGATTCCTCTTCATTACATTAAGTAATAATAAGTAAAATAGTGAAATAGCGGACTCCAAATGAAGAGGTCTGGGTTTAGAGTCTAAGTCTATATTACTTAGGTTTGTGGCCAGACACATTTATACATTTATTTGTTTGTTTGTTTAATTTTTCTTTTTGGTTCTTTTAATTATTAGTTTTAATTGAAAATTTTTTCATTAAATTTTTTTTGATCATGTTTCTCTCCCCCAACTTTCTCAGATCTTCCCTCACCTTCCTATCCACCCAACTCAGTGTCATTTTTCTCTCTCTTTAAAGCAAACAACCAAATAAAAATTAAGCAGTAAATATACAAAAACCTCACAGGCAGAAAAATGGAAATAGAAATTAAACAAAGACTAATCATACAAAAAATGCCAAAAAGTAAAAGATTATAAAAATCTATTTAAGTTCATTTTGTGTTGGCCAAACACCAGCCCTGAAGCATAGTTATAGGCAGTGAGATTACATTGGAGAAAACTGATTTTTTTCTTTGCTAAAGAGTATCAGTTGCAAATAACTTCTTGGTTAGAGGTGAGAGCCTGTGTCCATTTGTCACTCTCAGTGCTGGGACCCCATCTGGCTTGAATCTGTGTAGGCCTTATTCATGCTGCTCCAGTCTCTCTGTGTTCATATGGTCATCAATCTTGTGTCTGGAAGAAAGTTTTCATGGAGCCATCTAACACCTTTGGATTTTAACGTCTTTCTGCCTCCTCTTTTACATAGACTTCTGAGCCTTAAAGAGAGGAGTTTGATAAAGACATCCCATTAGAACTGAGTGCTCCAAAGTCCCTCACTCTGTGCACATTGTCCGTTTTCAGTTCTCTGCATTGGTTTCCATATACTACACTAAGGAGCTTCTTTGAGGCAGGCTGAGTGAGGAATTGATATAGGGGTATAGCAGTAAGTCCTTAGAATTTATTTTATTGTTATGTCCCTATAGCAGAATAATACTGTTATGTTCTTATGGCTTTCCCATAGACCCACAACTTATCTAATCTCAAATATTTGGCCACTTTAGCAGTGTCAGGTATGAATTCTATCTCCTGGAGTAGTCTTTAAATCCAATCAGAAAGTATTTGCTTACTCCCATCGTATTTGTGCCAGTCTATCTAGCAGGCAGGTCACTGTTGTGGGCCTCAGGGTTTGTATCTGAGTGATCTTGATGGTTAACTTTTCTCCCCCAATAAAATGACAAGTAGCTTACAATACCATGTACAATAGTCAGTAGAGGTGAAGCTTCTTGATAGGTACCAGTTCACCTTCTCTGTGCTCAATGATAAATGTAAGTGTTGTCTTAGGACCATGACCTTACCATCAGGTAATAGAGAGAAAACAATAGCCTTGACAATAGAGTGTGATGCTTGAGGGTTTCTATGGGGCCCCTTAAGTCTATGATGTAGATGTAACCCTTAGACAAGATGTAACCCTGTAGCACTGAAGGTTGTACTTGGTGGCACTAAAATGTCTAGTTGGGGCATTATCTCCCTATGGTTGAGTTACTTCATTCATAATTCTTTCTTAAATGTATCAATTTAGCAAGTGTTTACAGTAATAAGTTTCCATATAACTTTTCCAATTGCCTTCAGCATTTGTTATTCCTATTTTGTCCTCCTTTACTCTTCCCTTCAATCCCCCTTCCCTACTTAATCCTCCAATTCCCGTTTGCTCTTTGTCCCTCTATAACAATAGATTCTATTTCCCCTTCCTTGGTAGATCTTTTCCTTTTGCTTAATCCCTTACTAGTTACCCAAATCCCTTAAATCCCCTGCCCTGTGTTGTATGATATATATTAAAGCCAGAAAACTTTCAATATTTACAATATTTATCCTCTTGGTTCTGAGTTACTGAATTCAGGATAATCCTTTTGTAGCTCCATCCATTTAACTGTGAATTTCATAGATTCACGTTTCTTAACATCTGAATACTATTTGCTTATGCAATGTAAAATGTTTTCATTATCCACTCATTAGTTGATGGATACCTAAGCTGTTTCCAATTTCTGGCTATTACAAATAAAGCAGCAATAAAGATGGGTGCACAAGAGTTTCTAAGCAGTCTGTAGAGCACGATGTATTTCTAAATCTCTCCAAACTTCAGTTTGTATTTTCATCATTATAATTATATCATCATAATTACAAATGCCAAAGAATATCTTCCTTAGAGGGCTTTGTAAAGATTTATTAGATAATATACTAAGGTCTATAGCACAGATTAATAACATAAATATCAAATTATCTTAGTTAAGAATTATGTTACCCTTTTAAATGCTCAGACATTTTGGAGTAATATCAGAACCAATTAGGATCAATGAATAAATATTCATTAGATGGTTCAAATATAACTAATATTTTCAATAATTATTCCAGGAACACATTATAACTAAGGGATATATATATATATATATATATATATATATATATATATATATATATATATATGTGTGTGTGTGTGTGTGTGTGTGTGTGCGCGTATTTATACATATATGAATATATGTATTGGTATGTGTGTATATATATATATATATATGACTGTGTATACATTAAAGTCTAGTAACCATTAAAATATTTTGTAAATATACTACAAAAGGTTTTTTAATAGATAATTGAATATAATGTTAAAATGAATTTGTTTTAAAATATTGATGCAATGATTTCATACAAATTATAACTTACTTTTATATCTCAAATATACATCTGTCATATAAAAAAGATAATTTTTCCAACACATAATATTGATTTTGTTTTATCTTTCTTGTTCATATGCCTCTAATTTATTTATGTCTTCTGGTTTCATACCTTAATGTAAAAAATGTTTGCTTTAATTATTAATGATAATTTCTGGAAAAAAATATATGTATATGCTTATAATATGACTTAGTCATTTAGGCAACCAACTCTGTAGCAGCCCTCACTGAGGCTTTATGAAGGGTTAGTGCTAGGAAAATAGGGTGTAATGAATCTCTCCTATTAGGATACAAACCATAAGTTCATCAGTTTTGCTTATTTTATTGCTTATGTATTTCTAGACATTACAACTTTGTCTGATTATAGACAAATGACCAGCAAATTTTCAACTAAATACAGAAATATAACCTTATTTGTAAGCTATATATTGACAAAATATAAAACAGGATATAGAGTATGGTAATTCTGGCTACATAAAATTCAATTCACAATTTATACAGTTAATTGCATGCTATACAAATGCCAGCTTATTCTTTAAATTATTGAATAAACAATTAAATATTCACACTAAATTAAAGACCCAAGGGAGGTAAAGTCAACACTGCAATAGATCTAAAATAGCTGGTACATCTTGCTAAGCAAAGTATCATGACATAGTTCTCTTCTAATAAATAGAGAGAGCTCAGTCTATCATTTTAATAACATTATTATGATTATTCATACAGTTTTGCTCGGGTATGTTCCAAGTAATTTCCATACTTGCCAATTAAACCACACATTTATCAGATATGTCCTGTTTACCTGGAATCTTTATTAGTGACTTTTCAATGGAGAAAATAAAGGGTTTTTTTTTCTGTTTTATTTAACCTTTTAGAGCTTAAAATTTAGCTAGGCTAGCTCTTTTGATGAAGTTATCTTAAATGCTATAAGAACTTTATTATGGCATGCTACAATAATAAATTTATTTTAATTTGCCAGTGTGTTAGATCCAGTTAATAGGGTTTTCTGTTCCTTGTACTCACATTTTTTGTTAACCCTTAGAGGAGCATGGCTTTGTCCTAGTATTTATCTAATTAAGTTGAGCTGTGTGAGGATATGTAATTGCAGTGTACAGTTGTTCAACAATTTTGTCTATGCTTTTGTTTGTTTTTCACTTGCATAGAATTATTGATGAGCTTTTTACTTAATCATTATGGATATTAAAATTATTAAAACTGCAATAATAAAGCAAATTTGAAAGGAAGTAAAGGAAATAAGAGATACTATTAACAAAGTCTTCATGATTGATAGTCATGACTTTTTATATTTTGTTGAGAAAAGTTTGTAATAGATATAAGTGCTTCAGTTCTAGCCAAATGTCAGATCTACTCAAATAACTATTCACTACACTTCATTCACTTGAAATAACTCGATGCACAATCCAATGATCTAAATGTTCATGTTGACTTCATTTGCATTAAATGCAGTCATTGAAACATTTGAACTTACATATTTATTTTTATAATTTTGTCCTATGTGTGTAGTGTAATTAATTATAGTTATGCTCTTAAAATATCTATTCTGACTAAATTTAAGATCCATCTAGTATTTATTTAGGATTTATGATTATAAACGAAAACAGTCATCCTTTAAATGTTGTAATTGAGAGAAGGTAACATTCTTCCTAACCCAGTAAGTCCATTTAGTGCTGTGTCTGTGTTCCCAGGTGTATGGTCATCCACTGGGGCATAAGCAACACGAGTAGCCACATCACAAACAGAGAGTGATTCTCCTTCCTTCCTTCCTTCAGAGTCTATCAACCAGTAATAGGAGTAGTACCTTAGGCATACCTCCCCAATCATTTTAGAATTCTGAATAGCTTAATCCTATATAAATCTTTTGGATTCTACCCCAATTGCTGAGGTCATGCATGCAATAGTCATTTCATGTCAAGAATCTTCATTCCATATCTCTCCTTCCAGGTTCATGTGCTCATTGTCTATGCACACCCTCTTTAAGGTTCCTTGACTCTGGGATGGCGGAAGGTTGATAGAGATAACCCACCACAGCTGATTACTCAGTCATTTATACTTAATTTCTTTGACCAGTTTTGAGTATTTGCAGTAGCACTACCCACAACTAAAGAAGGCTTCTGTGACCTAAGACTAAGCAAAATGTTATGACTATAAACATAAATAAATGCTTAAAATACAGTATGATAGCATGCCAGTTTACCCTATAAAGATCTTCTCAGTCATAGGACTTTGATGAGATTTGCGACACCAGGCATAAAACCATTCCATTGAAAGAGGTTTTATATCCACATGGAGAGATTAGTTACCCCAATAACCATCATGCCATCTTGCAGACTGGGCATATATTCAACCAAGCCAGTCTTCTAGCATGCAGAGACCAGAGCTGGGGAAGACTACAGATGCCTTTTCTCTCCCAGCAGCCTTACAAAATCTTCTGGGCCTTTCTTACATGATACCTGCTTTTGAAATCTAAGCTGATATGGTAAGCAAACTCAAATAACAGAGGTCATGTGTAGAAGATTTGACCACTAGCACCAAGTAAAGCCTCCAGCACAGCAAGGGCTGAGGGAGACATGTGAGTGAGACTAAAATGATTATAATGTAATTTGATATAATTTATCAGCAACAGCAGAGTGAAGCAGTACTGAACAGAACCATTGAGCCATGTTCAAGTAGGAGTAAAATAATTTTGTTATTATTTGTAGCCATCAGTTTGATATATTAAGCATCTTGATATACCAACTTCAATTAAAAAATTGCATGCTTTTAATAATGTTTCTCATTTTCCTGTATCCTTATAGATCGATTGCAAAATAAATCATAGAGAAGAAGACTGTTGGTTACTTTTATTGTGAAATTTCCTGATAAAATTAATAATCCAGATGCCACTGATGAGTAATTCTTGCATCTGGCAATTTGCTATATATAAGTAGTTTGATTTATATATTTGAGTGTGACAATAGATATCCTACTCCAAATGCTTTGCATACATTTATCTAAAAAAGTGAAAATTATGTGAATTATTAAAAATCTCATGGGATTACTGAATCTGAGTGTCTCTACTTTTCAGTATCAGAAAGATTATTTTTCTCTAGGAATATATACTACTTATTTCAGTATTTTGCACATCACTAATCTCTATTAACACAATTACTTGAATCTCCTCATTTTAGTGGAATAATTTATCGCTTAAAATTAGTTACTTTAAATTTTGCAATTATTTTTTCTCTGCAGCAATTGCCCATCTCTCTAGAAATTATCTGGTACATTCATTAAAGAAAGTTTATTTTTGTTTTGAGATCAAAGTTCTTCACTATATAATTGCTCTGGTGTACTCTCCACAAAGACAGAAGCTAGTTATTTTCAGTAATTGGGATACTAATGAGTGTGTAGACTTTTTGCAATGACAGAAGAACAAAAACACAGAACACTGAAAAAAGCCAGACACAGTAAAGGCCATAACCCTGGTAATTATATCCTCAAATGACTCAATGTCTTTGTCAGCGTATCAGGGTCCTGTTACCCTAATGAGTACTTAACTTCACCTTTTTGGATATTTGTCAGAGTTTTTTAGACTAGTTATAGAGTCGTTTATTTCTTGGAACTTTCTAGTTTCCAAAATTACTTGGATTTGGTAATCTATGGCTCTTCAATATAACCTTTGAATATAATTTATCTTCTGTCATGGGTTATTTTTGTCACCTTTTGTTTTAGATTCTACAATAAAACTGGTTTTTAGATATATTCAGATTTGCGATTGTTAATTCTTTGTTAACAATTTATCTTTATTTTACTACAAATTATTTTATTATGTGATAAGCTGTCTAGTTTCCCTAGTCAAGATTGGTTTATTTATTTTAGTGCACATAGTATTTTGTGTTTCTACAGAGTTTTGCAGTTTTATTTCCTGTTTTCCAGATAATTGTTTAAGAGAGTAGTTTATGATGCTTCATTGTCCATATTACAGAGGTATTTTTACGGATTAAAGAGACCAAGTATCATATCATCCAGCAAAAAAATTCATTTGCTTATAATGTAGTTAATAGATGATGTTTTACTTCATTATTGGTAACAAAACACTCATGAACTTCTTAATCACTGTATCAAATGGTATCTTATTGTGAATTCACACAAACACACAGTATTCATAATATTTTGAAATTCATCCATTCTTGGCTTGAACTTGCGCATTTCAGAAAATTTCTTCATACCCTCTCTTTGATACTTGCATTTCTCCTTCCAGCATGTCATATTTTCATCGGTGGTATACAGAGTGACATGAGCCAGTGTTGTGTTAAATATCATTTGGGAGGTTTTACCCTGCCTTAGATAAATTAGTTGCCAAATAAATGACTCTAAATTTTTATATTTATAATAAGCCTTAAAGCACTAGAGCTGGGAAGATATCAACCGTCTATACAAGCATGAAATTTTGTATAATTCATGTATTTTGTCTACTTCCCTGTTAATAACCCCAATATATGACTTGCTATGTTCAGCCTGGGCTGCTATTACTCCAGCATGTCATCCCTCTGGACCATGTGCTCACAAGCCATGCTACTCTATGGCGATTTCTTTCTTCTTCTGCCCCTCTCTCTTTCTGTGGTCCCTACTTGAGATCCTAAGACCCAGAATGTTCAGCCCCACCTCCCTCTCTTCTTCCCAGTTATAGGCTGTAGGCATTTTAATTAACCAATTATTGATAACTTAGGGGGCAAGGTTTTCACAACTGAAGCTGGCGTATGTGAGGATCTGCTTGTCTTGGAGTAACCAGATCATGGGGTACAGGATTCAGCATTTGAATACAAGCAGCACCAGACAAACCACCTACGAACCAAAGTAATCAAGACGTTTCACATTTCCCTTTTCTTGCCATATTTTCTAGTTGTCACATCTCCTCTTCACCAATGGCAAAGTACTTGAAATTCTACGGACACATATTTCTCTATTTATCGTAATCTCCTGTCTAAAATGTCCATCTTCATTAACCCTCTCTAGTCGCAGACTCCATTTTCATCTGCTTTCCAAGTTCACCCACAGTGCTTCTTTTCCTACAATTACTAGATCAATTTGTTGACATGTAATGCACTATTATAATATGTAGTACTCCTCACCTGAAGAGTACTTGTAAGATCATTCATTATTTCTGTCTTATATAACCTAAGCCATTTGGAAAAAGAAAGTGCATCATTTGCCTAAGGACATGCCCTTATGGCTGTGCTGAAGGCCAGTTTCCATAGATCAGGTACTGAGGGAGATGTGTGGAGTGGGTGCAAATCACTCAGCAGACTTTTCTCTGACTGAGCAAAATTTAATTTTCTGGGGCCCGCAACCAAAAAACAACACAACATGCACACAGGCAGACACACACACACACACACACACACACACACACACACACACACACACACTTACTTGATGGATGAATCAAGTTTCCACCAACTTCAATTTCTTCTACCATAGCTTATATCCCCCAGAGAAATCTCTCAAGTAATACAGAAATTACAATGTGATTACATTCTATTTTTCTTTAAGTGAATAATTACAATAAGTACAAGTAAAAAACAGCATGTTCACCTTACATGATTAACTATTTTATGTATTACAGGTGGAAAACCCAAATGATTCCTGAGGACCCACGTACATTCATGTTGATGTAACTTTTATAGATTAACAAAGTGTAAGCAAGCAAGGTATTTTTCTCAGCTGGTGCCTTTACTGGCAGGCTACAATTTGAGGTTGCAAAGAAAGGATCAGTTTATTATTTATCTTAAAAAGTAATCTTATAAAAATTCTTAAAGGAATCACAGCTCTAAACTTGTATATAAAATCAATCAGTCATTTCTACTTTAAATCCTCAGAGTGAGCACCTAAGAACCTGGGAATAAAAATGGATACAAGAAATTAATCATCACCTTGATCACCAGCCCAGCTTTAGGACGAAAGGTACATCAGCTAGTGCTAGCCGAGCTGCCACTGTTCTTGCTTGTTCTCTGAGCTCAATTATCAAGAGTGGGCCTTTCTGAATTTTAAATTGTTCTCCAAGAGATTTTACATCAAAGCCTCTAACAAAACCATTTTAACCTAAATATGCTAACAACAATCTACATCTCTAAATTCTTTCTAAGGGTGATGGTAGAATTCAACAGCAATACTTGGAAAAGATCAATCACTATTATTGTAACTGTCAATGCCACTGCTTGGAAACTACCTTAGCATTTTCATACAACTCATAGATTATGAGAGATGACCATGAATGCAACATGAAGGGTGAAACTCCATAACATCATGAAGTCCTCAGGACCATAGTTCTCTGGGCTCTTCCTCCCTGAGGTACACCAATTATTGTGTTATCGTGTGGGCTGTCCTTCATGAGTTCTAAAGCTGTTATTCCTCTCATGCAACCCATAAAAGTCCTGAAAAGTAATGTAGCCCTTCCTTGTGTGGAAATCTGAAGAGAGACAAAGCAAAACTAGAATCATTATCACTGATGGGTTAAGAATTAATCATACCAAATCATTAAGTTCACAAATCAGATCACAAAGGCAAATCATATCAGCAGGCAGGTCAGTTTTCATGTTGACCACATTTCACAGCAGATGGAGAAGTCTAACATTAAATTCAAGTCATCCAAGCTGTGTGGGTGTCATTATTAAAGCAAGGAAACACCACAAATGGTAATGAGAAAAGGAAACTAAGTGTTCTGTGGTCTTTGACTTGTCCCTAAATGTCACAAGTGGAAGAGCTACCACTCACTAGTCTACTCCAGTTAATTGTTCTTTATTTTCTGCCATCCAGCCTTCAAATCTCCTATTGTGTTTTCTTGTACACAATGTGAAGATTTCTAATTTGTTAAGTTTTTTAAAAGACTATTTCCTGAAATAGAGATAGAATTTTTATTGTCTTTTAATCAAATGAGGTTAAAGATAGATATTTGGGTATAATGACTCATAAGTTATATGTTAGGGTATGTATTTAGAGTATGTTTATGAAAAGTTTTATTCCATTTTTCTATCTATCTATCATCTATCTATCATCTATCTATCTATCTATCTATCTATCTATCTATCTATCTATCTATCTATCTATCTATCTGTACTTTACTCACCAAACTATCTCTCCAGTCTTAAAGTATGCTTTTGGATAGCTACATGTTTCTGTGTACTGTGTGATGAGACTTTGTATACATGACAGGTTGAAAACCTGCATGTCATGTCAGTGAATTAGAGGGTTTTTTCCAGCTATGTCATTGCCATCAGAGCTCCAGATGACTGTGTCTTCCCTAGATGCCCCAAAGTTCAAGGGTATGTAGCTTGTAAACTGTCTTATTTCAGTTATGTGAGGAGAAAAGACCTATGTCCATTTCACTATGAGAATGATGAGAATGAGCTTCCACTGGGTGGTTATGCTTTCTGAAAAGAGCCATACTGGATATTTGATGTCCAATTGGTAAACAGAACATAGAGTTTTCAGTGATTAGAGCAACAATATGGATAAGGTTTACCAAAGTAAAAGCAAATACGATAAAGTGCAGTAAAAATGAATTCTCTCAGTCATTGAGTTATAAAGTTTAGAGAGTAAATTGATAATGTCCCACAAAACATCAGAATAAGGGGTGCACAGCTAGATATAGGACTACAGTGTTATGTCCTAGAACTAAAGTCTAACAGGAGACAATAGAATGACTGTGGGAAGAAATAACCCTGAGGACAGAAAGCACCCTGTCACTATTAGTGTAGCACAGCGCATGCATGTGTGGGGGTATGTGTATTTGTATTTGAGGGGTTATCCTAAAACACTAAGAAGTCTCCTGAGAGCTGGGGTGTCCTCTTTAATGAGATCTAATTCCTTAGTGGTGCTTGTTTACAGAGAATTACTGTCATTGAGGATATGTCAATGATGGTAAGGGAAAGAGAAGCATTGACTGCACCAGTAGTTGCACAGGACTTGAATTTCAGGAGTCAAAAGCCAGAGGCTGCAGCATCCTGAATCCAAGCATAGCCTCGACCACATATTAAGACCCTGTCTCAACAAAGCTATAAAACAACACAGTTATTGAATTCACACGAGTTTTGAGAAAACACATTGTTTTAAAATTGTTTTTTTTTTAAACTTAGTCATTTTACATCCTGCTCATTGTCCTCTCCCACAGTCCTCCCATCCCCATCTCTTCAGCAAATGGAGGTGCCCCTGGGTATTCTCCCCACCCTGCCATGTCAAGTCTCTGCAATGCTAGGCACATCCTCTCCCATTGAGGCTAGACAAGGCAGCCCAATAAGAACATATCCTATGTACATGCAACAGCTTTTGGAATAGCCTCTGTTTCAGTTGTTCAGGACCTAAATGAAGACCATCTGCTACATATGTATAAGGAGGCCTAGGTCCAGCTAACATCTGTTCTTTGGTTGGTGGATCAGTCTCGGAGCCTCCAGGGTTCAGATTAGTCTTCCTGTGGAGTTCCTATCACCTCCAGGACCCATAATCCTTCCTCCTGTTTTTCCAAAGAATCCCCAAGATCCATCAACTGCTTCTCTGTGAGTGTCTGCATCTGTTTGAGTCAGCTGCTGGGTGGAGCATCTCAGAAGGGAACCATGCTAGCTAGACTCCTGTCTGCAAGCATAACAATGTATCATTAATAGTGTCAGGAACTGGTACTTGTCCACTGGATGGGTCTCAAGTTGGTCCAGTTATTGGTTGGGATTCCCTCAGTCTCTGTTCCATCCTCTGTCCCTGAATTTCAAGTAGGCAAGATAAATTTTGGGTGGAAAGTTTTATGCGTGGGCTGGTGTCTCAGCTGTTCCAATGGGGTTCTGGCCTGGCTAGAGGATGTGGCCTCTTCACGTTCCATATCCCCACTTCTGTGATTCTCAGCTAAGGTCACCCCATTGATTCTTAAGAGCCTCCTCTATTCCATGTCTCTTGTACATCTTTGAGATGCCCGCACCCAACCCCCAGCTGCAGATTTCCATTCATTCTCATGCCTTTCTGGCCATTTCTCCTATCCTTCCCATACCTGATCATGAACTTCTCCACTTTCCCACTCCATTCTCTCCCTTTGCCTGCATCTTATGACTATTTTATTCCCCTTTCTAAGTGAGATCCAAGCATCCTGAATAGTGCCTTCCTTCTTGTTAGCTTCTTTGGTCTGTGGAGTGTTGCAGGGATATCCTGTAATTTATGGCTATACTCACTTATAGTATATCCATGGATGTGCTTTGTAACTGAGTTACCTCACTCAGGGTGATATTCTCAAGCTCTATCCAGTTACCTGCAAAATCCATGATGTCTTTGATTTTAATAGCTGAATGGTATTCCACTGTGTAGATGGACCACATTTTCTACATCTATTCCTCAGTTGAGGGACACCTGGGTTGTTTCCAGTTTCTGGCTGTTATGAATAAAGCTGCTATGAACAAAGTTGAGCAAGTATATTCGTAGCATCTTTTGGGTATATACCCAGGAGTGGTATAGCTGGGTCTTGAGATAGAACTATTTCCAGTTTTGTGACAAACCATCAGATTGATCTCCAAAGTGGTTATACAAGTTTGCATTCCCATAGGCAATGGAAGAAGAAAATAGATATCCTAACTGCCACATATGCTTTGAATTGTATTTATCAAGGAAACATGTCAGAAGAGTGACAATTAGAGATGAGTTACTCTGGCAGTATGAATCTTTATAAAAATTATTTTCTTTAAGCAAAATGAATTTAAATAATACTATAATAAATATTTTAGTTGTAAGATTCCCCAACTTACCAATCTGTTTTCAGGACAAGTCATTTTAGTAGCCTATCATCATCATGAGTAAGAATCATTTCTTTTGTGGAGATTTTAATACAACAAATCAAACACATTTTAAACACACATGTCCAGTTTTTTCTTTCCTTTAGTTCTTCTCCTTGAAAGAGAATTCTCCAATGCTCAGCTTTGTTTTTATTTTTTCTGATTTTTTTTTTTGTAGTTTATGACGAAACTTCTTGTTCAGCACTCCTGTATCTATGTTGCATGTTTCCCATGATCTCTCTCTCTCTCTCTCTCTCTCTCTCTGTCTTCCTCTCTCTTTCTCTCTCTCCCTCCGTCCCTCCCCCTTATTTCTCCCCCTCCACCTCCCTCTCTCTCCCTCTCTCTCTGTGCAGAGTATAAAAGTTACCTGCCTTTCTTTAATCTCAGTATTGCCTGGTTGTGTTCTTCAGCATCTGTGCCTGGTATTGCAATTACACTGCACTTTGTCTTGAGTTGATAATTTCATGGCAATTCAGTCACACCTGGATGCTGACCAGATTCAATTCCACCTCCCTTTTATTCTGTGTTTGTGTCCTCGATGTGGTTATTAAATGTTCCTTTGTCCCTTGTGGGTAACTATTTAAAGCTACAGTGTTTCTTCTACAGAGAGTTTTGAAATGTTTAGCCATTATACAGAAGATCTTGTTGACTAAATCAGTGATTTTTTTTTTTTTTTATAACTTGGAAGTCTCAAACTTTAGAATACAAATTTCATGTTTTTATTGGAGCATAAATGGCCTTTTAGTCTAGCATAATGTCTTAAAGACATATGATCCTACTTTCTCATAAAGATAAGTTGCTTATAGTCTAACATAAGATACAAAAATGAATACAAGACAAAGTATCTAAGGATTTTAGACTATTAGGTCCAAACTATGGTGAGATAAGATGCATCTCCCTCCATTTGTGAACTTTTGATGTAATCTTTTTATTAATAATTCCCATTAGCATAGTGAAGATTTATTCCAATATTCTAACTTTTTGAAGAAGTACATATTTTACCATATAAGTTGTTGGTTCCTCTTTTATTTATTTATACTTCGAATGTAACAAAACTGTTACATATAAAGTTCTCATGACATTTGACTTAAAATAAGCAGGGTTATAGTTCTTTGGGGTTTGTGATGGTTGATTAAAAATTGTCAACTACATTGGATTTAGAATCACCATGAGAACACATTTTTACTTATGTCTATGAGTGTCTTTTAAGAGGTACTCAACTAAAGAGGAAAGACCCATTCTGAGTCTGTGGAGTATCATTCTATGGAAGGGAGTTTTGGACAGAAGAAATATTTAAGTGAAGTGTCTTTTCTTGGGGTTATTACTACTGTGATGAAACACCATGACCTTAATCAAAGTTGGGGAAAAGGGTTTATTTGCCATACATACACAAAATCATAGTCCACTGAGAGAAGTTTAGTCAACAACTCGAACCAAATAGAGGAACCTGGAGCTAGGAGCTGATGAAGAAGCCATGGAGAAATGCTGTTTACTACAGACTTGCTCCTATAGCCTGCTCAGTCTGTTTTCTTATAAAACCCAGGACCATTAGCTCAGATGTGTCACACTCAAAAATAGACTGTGCCATCCCACATCAATAACTTATTAAGAAAATGCCTGTGTCTAGAGTTGTATATAGACATGTTCTCAGTTAAGGTCCCCTCTTCTCAGATGACTCTAGCTTGTGTCAAGATGACATGAAACCAGTCAAAGCCTGAAGTAAGCACCAATGTTATTTATCTCTGACTATGGATGCATTGTGACTGGCAGCCTTCTGCTCTTGCTGGAGTGCCTTGACCACCATGACAAACAGTTCTGGCAAACTTTGAGCCAAAATAAAACCTTTTTTGATCCTTCTTCATGTATATTGTCACAGCAGTGAAAAAAGTAACTAATATAAGGCTTTTCAAAAATTTGGGGGCAACTTTTAATTTTTCTTTGTGTAAACTTTTCCATCATTACACACTGAAGTGGAAATTTCTGGTATCTTTGGAGACTCAGTTTTGTCATGGGATTTTTTTTCTGGGAACTGTCTTTTGAGAGGTTATTTTGCTATAGCAGACATGTGACAGGATGTTTTGCTGAAACCGACACATGTTATTTTTTTGGATGTTGCCAGGAAAAAGGGCATGTGATGTTTTGCTGGAGCAGAGGCTTGAGAGGACACGTGATGTTCGGCAAGGATATGAGTATAACCCAACAGTTTCCGATGTTCTGGCATTGGGTTGCCTTGCTGCTCTTTGCTGCTCTTCCTTGGGCTTTGCCGATGGTGGTCTTCACTAACAATGCTATGGCATTGGTTCAACTTGCCTCCTTCGTGGATCATCACTTGTCATGAATTCACAGAGAGAAATGTACCAAAGAACTTGTGATATTACAGCAGCTTCTTAATTGCTTCTGCAGACTTGGGCCAATTAGTAGAGCCTTGTGTTTATTCTGGATTGAACTGCCTTTCCTGAATGGTGTTTGTGAGTGGATAAAGCTATCACTGATGATTTGTGATTATTATATTGTGATTAGATGCTGTCCATGTCTTCTTCTCAGACTTCAGAGGGATTTCTAGAGATAGCTTCACACTGAGAGTATCCAACCAGGAAAAGATGCCCCCCCCGGGAACCATACCACTTTTGCTTCCAACAGCAGAGTAACAGTGGAGGTCTTGACTGCTGCTGCTTGGCTGAGAAGCAAACCACCACTACCCCGGATGCTGTTTAATGATCATTTCCATCTATATAGAACATTTTACAGTTCTAATTAAGATATAGTGGAAATGAGTGAGGCTGCTTTAGAATTTCACTTTAATAGAACAACAGAGAAATTCCTAACCTAGAAAACACTTCTATTCTAACTCAGTCTATTTCACTATGGTCATTGGTTGTCCCTTTTCCAAGATACATATTCAAAGCTTTCAGATACATATATACATACATACACACACGTAGACACGCTCAGAGACATATACATACACTTAAACATATATTTTTGTAGAGGATATATTGCACATTACAGTATGATGATTTTTACAGGTAAAAAACCACATTCTGACACTCGAAAGAGGATTACCTGTTCTATGATGCAGAGATCTGATGAATGAACAAAATGAATGGTACAGCCTGATATACACCAGCATCCTCACCTGCCAGTCATGAGTGCTTGAATAAGTTTCCAGGATAGAGAACATATTCACTTGATGTATGTTTATGCTCCCTATGACCCAGATTTCATCAGTTTAATCATGACTCAGGTAGCAGCTCGTCACGGTTGTGACTCCAGCAAAGCAAAGTGTCAGATGTATGACTGCAATCTTTGGGTAAGATCCTGTGTAATTAATAAAGAACTATTTACACTAAGGTCTTAGATTTATTCTTTTTTTATTATTAATCATTCCATTAATTTACATCTCAAATGCTATCCTACTTCCAGGTTACCCATCCACCAAGCCCCCATCCCACATCTACCCTCCCCCCCTCCCCTATGCTTGTATGAGGGTGCTACCCCACCCACTCACGCTTTCCCACCCCACTGCTCCAGCATCCTCCTATGCTGGGGCATCAAACCTCCCCGAGACCTAGGGCCTTCCCTCCCATTGCTGTCAGGCAAGGCTATCCTCTGCTACATATGTATCTGGAGTCAGAGATCCCTCCAGGTACACTCCTTGGTTGGTGGTCTAATCCCTGGCAGCACTGGGTGATCAGGCCAGCCAATTTTGTTCTTCCAATGGGGTTGCAATCCTCCTCTGCTTCTCCAGTTCTGCCAGCTCCTCCACCAGGTTCCCTGAGTTCAGGTTGATGGTTGGCTCCAAGCATCAGCATCTGCATTGGTCAGTTGCTAGCCGGACCTCCCGAGGAACTGCCATACTTGGTTTCTGTCAGGTAGCGGCAACAGTGTTAGGTTTGGTGTCTGCAGGCATGATGGATCCCCAGGTGGGGCTGCTCCTGGTTGACCCTTCCTTCAGTCTCTGTTTCATAATTTTTGTCCCTGTTCTTCCTTTGGACAGGAACATTTCTGGGTTAAAAAAACTTTGAGATGGGTTGGTGGACTCATCTTTGACCGGCAGCAGTGCCTATCTACTGGAGGTGGTCTCTACAGGTTCTATCTCCCCCTTCTCTGTGCATTTTGGCAAAAGTCATCCTCATTGGGTCCTGTGAGCCTCACATTTCCCTGGAGTCTGGGACACTCCAGTGGCTATCCCCAGTTCCTCCTCCTACCTATTACATATTTTTGTTCAATTTCCTGACCCTCTGTACCTCCCTTACATCTCCTCCAGTTCCTGATACTGCCCCCTTATTTCCTCCCTCTCTTCTCTCTTTCCCAGGTCCCAGTCTCAACCCACCTCCCACATTCATCCTGTTCCACCTTCAATGTAGGACTGAAGCAACAATACTCAGTTCTTCCTTCCTTCTATGTTTCCTATGGTCTGTGGGTTATATCATGGGCATTGTGAGCTTTTGGACTAATATTTATTTATCAATGAGTACACACCACGTGTGTTCTTTTGTGTCTGGGTTACCTCGCTCAGGATGATATTTTCTAGTTCCACCCATTTGCCTGTGAATTTCATGGAGTCGTTGTTCTTAATCACTGAATAGTACTCCATTGTGTAAATGTACCACATTTTTCTGTATCCATTCTTCTGTTGAGGGTCATCTGGGTTGTTTCCAGTTTCTTGCTATTATAAATATGGCTGCTATGAACATAGTGGAGCATGTGTCCTTATTACATGTTGGACCACTTCTGGGTATATGCCCAGGAGTGGTATAGCTGGGTCTTCAGGTAGTACTATTTCCAATTTTCTCAGGAACCACCAGACTGAACCATTTCATATAAGAATTTGGATGTTGGAGTCTTTAACTGAGGATGAATGAAAGAGAGTATTCTTTGTGTGTTCTGTAAGGTGATGGTATGCTCTTATTTTATGAGTAGTGCTTATAGTTAAATAGCATAATGATATGTTGGAAATGAACACATTATCATGAATTTTCTTTTTCCTCCTTTCAGACAGAGTTTCTGCAAGACTCTGAGAGGCAGAGTCTATAGAATAATGATGTATGCACCAAGTATTAGTTCCTCCACAGTTAGCATAAGTCTGAGGTGACCTTGGAAAATGTTGTGCCTTCAGGAATCTTCTCAGACTTATTGAAGACTTGCATAGCTATTATGAATCCTTTCTAAACATATGGTCTCTATCTTGTCCTAGATCTTAGACTCAATCTAATTGTCAACAGTAAGTGCGCAAGCAAGCAATTTAATCGTGAAACACTGTGGTCACCTACTAAGTAGAACAATTGCCTTTGTAACTGCTTTAAATTATAGATTTCAAACACCACTGGAATAACAAATGCTTCTGGAACTCTGTATTCTCTAAGTGAAAGCATTCTTTTATTTCACTGAGTCAGTGGTTTGATACGGAGTCTGAATCTCTAGTCCTCAAGTATCTTCAGATGGTTGAATTTGGGTAAACAAAAATACCACTGCTAATTGACATAGAACTGTACAAACCTGAAAAATCCTGAGCTTGATGAGGATGCTCAGTCTCATAAACACACTGAATACTTATAGGCATGCACATAGCATATTAAACACATTGATAAAGTTATCTCCTGATCTATGGTTGACTCTTTTCTAAGGACCAGAATTCCAAGTTCTGTAGTACCTGAGTCTTACTGTCAGGATCATCATACAACAGTTTTCAACAACTGCCAAGATACAACAGTAAAACTTAAAATTTTAATGAGAAATGTAGCAAAATAAAACTATCATAAGAATTAAATATCAATATAGAATGTGTTAAGAAATGCACAGAATGTCATAAAGCAGTAGATGCATTATTTTGACAGAAAGAATGTCATAGATTTCTGGCAAAACTAAATCACCTATTTTCTTATTAGATGTTTGAAACTAGAAATTTTATACTAATTGTACATACTTTACCATAGAATTTTCTTACACGCTTTCATAGTTGTGGATGTTCAACATTTTATCATGTTTTCTGATAAATAGTTTCATCATGTTCACAACCTATTTCGTGAGATTTTTTTCTGTATTCATTTTCATGAAGATGATGGTGACATTTTTATTAGGAAAACATTATAATGTGTTTTCATTTCTGGACTAACGGATTATGCACAAAGAATAACCAATGAAAAGCATTATTATCCATTTGTAGATAATAGAAAAATTTTAACTGCTCAGAAAACTTGGAATTCTTCCAGGAAGGAAATAAATCTTTTCTTTGCCAATTGTGATTTTGTATTAGCTGAAGTCGGACAGTATGGGAGTTATTGTTGGACTACCTGGAATTACATTTCTAGCACTCTGAATGTTCATCCTTTTCAGGAACATCATGCTTATACAAGTTAGGTTGGTAATAGTGTTTTGTGCCACAATAAATACAAGCTAGGGAGAGTTTATCACACTTACTTCCATTCTTTATAGAATACAATGAATGATCACCTATTGAAAAGATAGCAAAGTAATTGAGAAAGAAACCTTTAGTATTATTTTTTTCTTCCTTAACTTACAAGGAGAGCAAAAAACACACTGGCTAAAAACTGTCTACCCAAAGAAAACATTAAAGCAAACCTATGGGCCTATCATTATTCGAAGTCATGCAAACTTTAACCAGTCAATGCATTTATGAAATTAATACTGTGAAAATTGTTCATACTAAAATAATTACTATGGAAAAATAGAGAAAACATACATCAGAATAACATATATAATTGTTTCCTCAAACACTTGCCTTTAATTATGCCCTTTAGATGAAAATTGATTATTGTTCAGTACACAAAGGGGTTAGGGTCTTCTTACTGTAACCTGAAGTGTCATAATGAAACAGAACACACACAGAGTCCTGACACAAAGGTAAATGAGAGACAGGATGATGCTGGGAATCTACCTTTGTAGAACACAGTGGCCTTGGAGTTTGACTTTAAGGAGCAGAATGGATATGACAGGAAGAAGTGAAGAGAGAACTTGCAATTGTATTCAAGAAGATGGAAAGACTTTGAGGGCATAGCAGACAGTCATGTCTAGAGGGAATACATAAACCCACTGCCTATAGGGAGCAAACTGATTACCTGCATGCAGGCTGAACCAGCACAGATTCCATCTAAATAAAATGGGCACAAGCTTCTGCTAGCATTTGCCGTGTCAGGTGATTGCTTTATTTCATTAAAAAAAAAAAAAAATAGGGTCAGAGATTTTGTTGTTGTTGTTGCTGTTTTATGAAGTTTACTATTGTTTCTTCTTTCTTTTGTCAAAAGAGAAGTTTAGTGTTACTATCTAGCCAGCATAATATTCTATTTTCAGGCATGTGACTGACATCAGCTTCATAAAAAATAAGATCTTGCAGTATGCAGCAATTTGATCCAAAATAGAAGAATGGGGCTCTGAAGAGAACTTTCTCTTGCCTACTTTTAAAATGCTTTCTTTTTATTATGTTTTTTGGGGGTAAATTTACATACTGGTTGTATTTTGTTCATCTTCATCCTCATCTGTCTCTTCCCAGCACCCTTCCCTATTCCCTAAGCACACAACTTTGCTCCGTCACTTTTCTTAAATCCATCAGGTCCCATTAGTGCTGCCTATATACTCATATGAGCGTGACCATCCACTAGAGAGAGTCAAATCTACCAGGAACCACACCCTTAAATAAATCTAACTCTCCATCTTCTGGCAGCTATCAGCAGCTCTCAATTACCAACAGCTCCTTCGCTAGGCTTGGACCTTCATGCCTTCCTCCTCTCCACAATCCTCAGATTTAGTCTGCCATGCACTTGCACAGGACAAACATGCTATTGTGACTGTTGAGTTTGTATGTACAACTTCCATGTTGTATCAAGAAAGTGATTTCCTTGTAGTCATATATTGCCTCTGGATCTTTTGGTTTTCATCCCCCTTTGCCTGCAAAAATTTCTGAGATTTTGGGGGAAGGGGTATAATATAGGGTCCCATTTAGAGCTGAGACACTTATTCTATATACCTTGACCAGTTGTAGGTCTCTTTGTTAATCACCATTCCTTCAAAAGGAAGATTCCTTAATGAGGATTGAGAAGTACACTAATCTGTGGGTGTGAGAATAAATCATTTAAGAATATGTTTATTATCATGTTCATTTGGCAGAATAATCATGGTAGACTTTCCCCTAAGGTACCTATCTCTCTAGATACTTGTTCCTGCTCTTATCTCTTTAAAAGTGGGGCCCATTGCCAAGTACAACTTCTATACAACTCATTTAAAATAAAGAAGTCAACCTGTTGCCTACATAGAGATCTCGCCCCTATGTTCTACTCTTCTAGATTCTGGGAGGCACTTTGCAGTCTGTTGAGAGAGAAACGTGGACATCAAACCAGTCACAAAACCTTTGACCTATAATCTGTCCTGCCTGAAAGATAAACTGGGACAATAGCAATGGAGAACTTGTGGGAGTTGCCAACCAATGTCTGATTTGACTTAAGTCCCACTTGACAAAATGGGACCCATGTAAAAACCAGAGACTAGACAGCCCAGAGATCTATGGTAAAACCAAACAGTACTGGTCTAAAGAAAAAGTGTCAAGAAAATGACTCCTGATAATATTCTGCTATACTCATAGATCAGTGCCTTATCCAGTCATCATCAGAGAAGCTTCCTCTGGAAGAAGGTATGAATAGACGCAGAGACCCACAGACAATCTTTATGCAGAGAGGGAGTCCTTTGAAAACACAGCACTAATGTATAATATTGCTGATTGATAGGGCAAACCTAATAAATAGTTTTGTTTATAAAATGAAAAAAAAACCATAAACCCTGATTCTAAAACATACTACCATGCACTAGAGATAATGCCTGTTCTATACATTTGTATAAGGGTATTTTGTATCAAAACAGCAATGATATGTACTATCAATGTGGTAAAGATTCTTCCCAAATTCCTTTCCGTTGTGAGATTAATCATATTCTTCAGTGTTGTGTGATCTTAAGTAAGTTTAGTATGTTGTAAATGTGTACTAGGGCAAGGAAAACTACGAGTTAAGATCATTTAACTTAAATTCTAGGAAGTCTTTAATTTCTTTCTTTATTTCTTCCTTGACCAAGTTGTCACTGAGTAGAGCATTGTTCAGCTTCAATGTGTATGTGGGCTTTCTGTTGTTATTGTTTCCATTGAAGACCAGCCTTAATCCATAGTG
>CM052719.1:30659723-30664723 GCA_028551405.1 Uromys caudimaculatus
TGGAACAACAAAAAACCCAGGATAGCAAAAGCTGTTCTCAACAACAAAAGAACTTCTGGTGGAATCAGCATCCCTGAACTCAACCTGTACTATAGAGCAGTAGTGATAAAAACTGCATGGTATTGGTACAGTGACAGGCAGGCAGATCAATGGAATAGAATTGAAGACCCAGAAATGAACCCACACAGTTATGGTCACTTGATTTTCGACAAAGGAGCTAAAACCACCCAGTGGAAAAAAGACAGCATTTTCAACAGATGGTGCTGGTTCAACTGGCAGTCTACATGTAGAAGAATGAGAATTGATCCATTCCTATCTCCCTGTACAAAGCTCAAGTCCGAGTGGATCAAGGACCTCCACATAAAACCAGATACACTGAATCTAACAGAAGAGAAAGTGGGGAAAAGTCTCAAACACCTGGGTACAGGGGAAAAATTCCTGAACAGAACACCAGGGGCTTATGCTCTAATATCAAGAATCAACAAATGGGACCTCATGAAATTGCAAAGCTTCTGTAAGGCAAAGGACACTGTCAATAGGACAAAATGGCAACCGACAGATTGGGAAAAGATCTTAACCAACCCTAAGTCCAATAGAGGGTTAATATCCAATATACACAAAGAACTCAAGAAGTTAGACTCCAGAAAACCAAATAACCCTATCAAAAAATAGGGAACAGAGCTAAACAGAGAATTCTCAACTGAGGAAATTCACAGGTCTGAGAAACACCTAAAGAAATGTTCAACATCCTTAGTCATCAGGGAAATGCAAATCAAAACAAGTCTGAGATTCCACCTCACACCAGTTAGAATGGCTAAGATCAAAAACTCTGGTGACAGCAGATGCTGGCAAGGATGTTGAGAAAGAGGAACACTCCTCCATTGTTTTGGGGATTGAAAGTTGGTACAGCCACTCTGGAAATCAGTTTGACGGACCGTCAAAAAAATTGCCATAATACTACCTGAGGACCCAGCTATACCACAGCTGGGCATATACCCAGAAGATGCTCCAACATGTAATAAAGACACATGCTCCACTATGTTCATAGAAGCCATATTTACAATAGCCAGAAGCTGGAAACAACCCAGATGTCCCTCATCAGAGGAATGGATACAGAAAATGTGGTACATTTACACAGTGGAATACTACTCAGCTATTAAAAACAATGACTTAATGAAATTTGCAGGCAAATGGATGGAACTTGAAAATATCATCCTGAGCGGGGTAACTCAGTCACAAAAGAACGAACATGGTATGTACTCACGGATAATTGGATATTAGCCCAAAAGTCCGGAATACCCAAGTTTCACTTTTCAGTAACTGATAGACTAGAGTGAGGTCCTAGATGGAGGAGTTGGAGATGGGACTGAAAGAGCTGAGGGAGTCTGCAGCCCCATGGAGGGAGCAACAGTGTCAACTGGTCTGACCCCCCGGTCCTCCTGGAGGCTGGACCACCAACCAAAGAATACACATGGAGGGACCCATGGTTTGGACCACATATGTGGCAGAGGAGGGCCTTGTTGGCCATCAGGGGGAGGAGAGGCCCTTGGGCCTGAGGGTGTTAGAGGTCCCAGTAAAGGGGAATGTAAAGGAAGGAATATGGGAGTGGGTGGTTGGGTGGGTGGGAGGTGGATTACTATCATTGAGGCAGGGGAGGAGGAGCGGATAGGGGGTTTCCAAAGAGAAGACCTAAAAAGAGGGAAACATTGGAAATGTAAATAAAGTACCAAAAAAAAAAAAAAAAAAAAAAAGATCATTTAACTTTTCCCTATTCAAATGTAAAGACCTTTCATGCAAACATATGACAAGGCTTCCTGAAATATCCATACAGCCTCAAATGTCCCTATGCATAGTGTTCACATTATTTTTCAATATGATCACAGTAGTATTAATTATTCTCTTGATTAAAGTCAACAGTGAAGAATTATACATGAAAACTCTTTGTAACTCATTGGTTTTTAAAATGTAGTCGTGGAGAAAATCAATTTTAATCAAGTAATGTTACAACAGCTTTAAATAAAAGTTAAAAATTGTCAAGTGGTGGTAGTCTGTATTGGTAATCCTAATGAGGTCTGAAGTTTTTCGGAGAAGTTTTCTCAAGAGGATGACATTTACATGGAAATCTGAAGCTCAGGGTCCAGGAAAGATGATTTGATGCTGAAGGAAGAACCAAGGCTAAATGCATTTAAGCAGGAATTTAAGCATAAAAGCTGCATGGTCAGTTTAGCCTTTGCAAATGGATGTTTAGCAGGAATTTGGAGAATGGCCTGGGTAAGGGCAAAAGTGGAGACAGGACACCACCCAGGTAATAAGTCTAGGTAGGAGATAGAACTCAGCAAGTTACTGTGATTAGTCATACATTCAGCAAACAGTTCTGAAGGTTCAACTTTCCAGGAACTGGCCAGACAATTAGACATGATAAAGTCATGGAGAAAAATGACGCTGCTTTTAATTACAATTACATTAAATGTACAAGAGACAACCAAGTATCCAATATTCTAGTGTTCGTAAAAATTTAGTAAAATTAAAAAAGGGCAATGGGTGGCATAAGAGGCCTAAAAATAACAACAAAATTGGGGCTATGCATTTACAAAGGTGGCAAGTAAATTTGATGCAGAGAGTGCTCTGGATCAATAATGTGTGATTAATTATAAATATTCAGGAGTTGGGTAAAAGTTTACAGGAATTAAGAATTGGAATGAATTTGACTGGAACTTTGTTTTCAGGAATATACATGATAAGGATGATTATTTTCTATAATATTTAACTCTCTGAGCATATGGAGCAATCGTTAACTCCTAATCTAGTCTACAGATGCTCAGCTATAAGTCAATACATATAGACTTGGAAATGTACAATTTTTGTTTTCCGAGACAATTTATTAATTGTTACTGTATAAAGATCAAATCATATTCTGAATTTAAGAATGGCATACACAGTAGTGATTGTGTTAACTATCCAGAGTAAATATAAAATAAACACTATTTATCTAAGTTGAAATTTGAGAAATTGAAAGAAAACATGGGCTTACCATGACTGGCAGATACTGTAATGTTTGAAAACGTACTCTTACAGATGGTTGTAGGAAGAGAAATGATCAAAGATTTTTGAAGAAAAATGTGTCGTTAACATATAAAGTACAAAATTTTGTAGTATTTATCGTTCTGCAGATTTCACAACTGTCTCATGTTACTCAGTAAGATAAAGGATTGATCATTCCCTTGAAACTCTGTGATCTCAATTCTAAAGTTTTTTTCCTTACTATTT
Source organism: Uromys caudimaculatus (assembly GCA_028551405.1). Lineage (NCBI taxonomy): Eukaryota > Metazoa > Chordata > Mammalia > Rodentia > Muridae > Uromys > Uromys caudimaculatus. The sequence goes on from CM052719.1 coordinate 30,662,991, forward strand.
GTACTTCCTGATGTTTATTAGCAGTAGTTTAGATTTGCTACTTAGAGGTCAATTTGCTTATGCAAACTCTAAGGTATATTAGGCATGTTGTTCATTTGAGCAACGACATTAAGATATTTTACTTTATATTTTCATTTTAAGATACAGCTCTTGAGGCAGGTCATGCCGGAAGGTAGCACATTATGTTGCAGAGGAATAAAACGAACAAAGGAATTATTCTCTTGATTGATAGATAGCCAAGGATTATGCATCAGTTCCAAAACCATATTGTTCACCAATTATTAAATCATTTAAAGAACTGCCAAATGTCTAGTACTGGTGCGTACAGAGCCATGATATCATAGTGTAGTTTTTTTTTTTTTTTTCGTTTTTTAGTAAAAGCTCTGTCTTATTCAAAATAGTTAATCATTTGATACATTTCCATGTGCCAGATGCTCACATTTAATTTGGCTGTAGCTCAAGAAGACTGGTGAAGGAAATCTATGGTTGACTCTGTTGTCTTACAATTTGTGTACTTGATAGAATGCAATTTTAATAGAAGAGTGTGGGTTTTAACTAGAAGAAAATAATTTGGTGATGAAGTCTATTCTCAAAGAGTAACAAATGTAAAAAGCCATTAGCCAATCAAAAAACAAAGCAAACAAAAACAGTCCCCACAGAAGATAAAAATTATACCATGTATGCAAAGGAAACATGGAATTCAGAGTCCCAAGACAGGGACGTCTTAGCTTTTTGATCTGTGGGCTCTTTATAAACACTATTAATTCAGGGAAATGATGTTGCAGCTCATTCTATTTTAAGACATCCTTGACAAAATAATAATAGTATGTGATCATTGGAGATTTCTTTTAAAACTATGTACAGTTAAATTGGTAAATCTGCACAACATTTAACATCTGGTATTCCTGTTATTACCATTATCTTCCATGATGTCAAGGGCAGTTTTTATTTCTATATTTTACAAATGATCCAACCAAGGCACATACATCTTCATGAATTTACTTGTACTTGACTCTCTTGGAAAAAGATTTATAATTATAGCAGCATTTGAAGTATGATTTGAGGTTGGTTTTACTATCATGATGTGGACTTTCCAGTCTCTTTTATAATCAGTTGAGTGCCTTCACTGAAGTGCATGTATATGATTTATAAGCAGAAGTATTGTGTAGAATATTTCCAAAGACTGTTTAAGGGCTCATACATGGAGGAATTAAGTAACTATGCTTTTCATGTTTGTTTTTTTTATTGATTAAATACAAAGGTAACCAAGTTTCATATGCCTATTTTAGGGTATGAAACAGTCTTACTCATGAGACTCACGTGCTCAGACAAGAGTGGAGAGAAGATGATCAGTCTTGTTTTACAATGAATTCATGAATCCTTTTTCAGCTTTAGAGTATAAACCTTCTGATTTCTAAATGAGAGAAAATCTTCAATGTTAAATTCACTAATATTTATATTTCTGTTTTATATGTAGGCCACCTTAATAATTCACGTGTTGTTTTAACAAGTGTAGATATTAGCACTGACTTTATAAAAATATTAGTATCAATAGAGCTCACTTTTTTATATTATAGTTTTCTATCATTTCAAACACATTTTAAAATTTAAATATATTTTGATCACATTCTTCCCTTCCTCCAAGTTATTCCAGATCCCTTTCTACTCCCTATACACAAAATTTTAAGTTCTTTATCAAAAATAAACAAAAAACAAATAAAACAACAACACAC
>CM052719.1:30669723-30691036 GCA_028551405.1 Uromys caudimaculatus
AGTAATACAATGTACATGAATTTCAATGAATTTTTATATGACTTCACCCAAAGATAATGAAGGGGATAGCAAAACATTTAGTAAGGCAATGATGATGAGGATCAAGAGGGACGCCATATGTTGCTGTTGGGCAAGTGGTACTCAATAAAACCAGGAAATTACTTACAATACCATAGAGAAACCAAATGATTGAGACTATGCTGCCGCCTCCTCCTCCTCCTCCTCCTCCTCCTCCTCCTCCTCCTCCTCCTCCTCCTTCTTAATATTCAGCATTTTGTACAACTCAAATGCGTACTACTAGAACATATTTTAAAAAGCTGCTCACTGAGATAATAGAGTATCCTTGCGAGAAGATATGATCAGTTGATATATGCATGAACCCCAACTAAAGATCTGAAAAATATATTTTGTAATGAATAAAGTATGCACACACATGCACAAGCACGCATGCGCACGCGTACAGACACACACACACACACACACACACACACATATTCTAAAACAGGCAAAATGATAAAGGCAGGTAGAAGTATACTTACTCTCCAGGGACATAGGGAAATTTTCTGGGATTTTGTACTGGGTTATATAAGCATATATTTTGTCAAAATTCATTTCCCTGTATACTCTAATATGCCCATATTTGCATTTAAACTGCATCTTTGCAAAGAAAGAAAATACCAGCATTGTACTTTATATTTTAAGCATTGTTCAGTAAGGAGTGAGAGTATAGCTAGAAGAGGTGAGAATCCAAGTGAGAACAGCCAAATTATGAACTCAGTTTATTATAGTCTTGATCAATGTAACTGCTTTACTATCCTGCTTTCTGAGCTAAGTGTTAATCCATAGGTTTTGTTGTAAAATCAACATATTTCAAGACTAAAATCATTATTTTTTACTTTTTTCATGTTTAAATGGTTAGTGTAAAAATACTTTACTTCTTTTATCTACAACTAATTAAAGGCTTGAAGACAATGCCACTCTTTCTGGAAGGCTACTCCTGAGCCTGAATCAATAATATACTAAAGGGCAAAATAAAATGTTTGAATGATTTAAGACTGTTACTGTAATAGGATTCACACACCCAGATTTTTTGTGACCAGAGGAACTTTCTGGTCTCCATTTGTTAAAAGGTCACATGAGCCCAAGAGATACACAAGCACATAGAGCACTTGGTGCACAAATGATGATCTGAATTAAATCCCAGTACCTATGATGGAAGGAGAGATCTCATTCATAGAGGTTTACTTATGGCTTTACACCCACATCATGGTATGCTTGTATTCCTAAACATACATGTATGCATGCACATACACAGCAATGACAATATTGATACATAAAAGTCTTTTATAGGAAGAAAACAGAAATAAGCAGAAGTAATAATTTTTTAGACAGTTTGTGACACTAATGATTGTGCTACTGATGATAAGGAACATGCCAGTGTTTCTTAGTGTGTTTTCTATCAAACAGATCTTTAACAGACATCTCAAATCTAGAGGAAATTTTGGCAAAAGTAAATCTGTATTAGGAACGAGCATACCAATTGCCTTTTCAGTGTCAAACTATCAGCCCTGAAAATGTACATACAAGTGGCTTTTCACCAAGTAATAACACTTGGTGAAAAAATGTTGGCCGTGAATTTGAAGAAGGGTGGGAGGAGGTATATGGAAAGGTTTGGGTGGAAGAAAGAGAAAGGAGAAATAATGTAATCATACTAGAATCTCAAAAATGTTTTAAAACATTAAAAGAGCTGAAAATTCACTAAATATTTCCATTTAGTAAAGAATGAAAAGGTGTGCAAAGCATTCTCTTTTCTAAGTGCTCTCCGCTGAGATTAGTCTTCTGCAGAGGAAATATGATATCATAAAATCTGAAGCATGAAACATATGGGCCAGCAGTGCCCATTCTGATACAGGAAATTTACTAGATGTGTCACAGTGCCACACTGACAATAGAGAGGACAAGCTATTAAAATGCTTGCAGAACACAACTAGCAAGACTCAGCAACTCTCTACAGCAGCAACTTCTAATGGGGCACCACTTTCTCAATCAATCAGTCCGGGCTTTTTATGTGATGTTGGCAGACATATAACTAGAAGTATAAAAGAAATTTTCAGTTCCTTCCAGAAGGTTAAAATTTATTAGGAAAGTTGAATAAGAATAATAAAATCACAGTAAAAGAAATACAAGTCAACCAATGTTCTTCTCATAACTGACTCTTTTACATACACACGGATCATTTACTTGATAATTGCTCATAGTCTTATTGCCTATGTTATTTGATAGAATAATGATCAGTACCTTCAGATTTCAGCTGGTATTGGTGTGATTATAATATATTTGCAATATAATTTACCTGTTAGGAAAATTAAATAATGTTAAAATAAAAATAATTCTAAATGAAAATGCAATTCACATAGAGATTATGTAGCAGTTGGCCCCTAGTCATAGGAGAATTAAGCTGATTGTATGAAAATGTGAAGTGTACTAATTACATGATGTGCATAAATTATAACTAGGAAACGAATACTTAAGGACTGAGATTTCCAGGGCTAGAGAGATGGCTCATTGTCCAAGAGCGTAGTCTGATCTTGCAAGGACCTCAGATGTTTCCAGTGTCAGTGTCATACAAACAAACCCTCTGTATTTCACCCAGGAAAGCTGATAGCTGTTGGCCTCTGCTGCCACCAGGATATCCAAACACACGCACACACACACACACACACACACACACACACACACACACACGCACACACACACACATGCACACACACACACACACACACACACACACACACACAATGTATATTTGTGGTGACTGAGATTTCCAAGCTCCCTTCACCTTTGTCATTATTTTTCATGTACTGTCATAAATATGGACTTTCTTAGATTTCTGAGTATTTTATATAAGCCATGTTAACTTGATTCAGATTTTCTGAGAGATCCAGAAAATTACAATCATTTATAATAAGCCTGTGATGACAGTTTGGAGGCTAACAGAACCCATACTCATGCAGGCATTATAAACATCCCCAAGCTTTTAACTAATCAGCTTTTTGAAAACGCTTGGATGTGCATCTTGTCAATCCAATTTACTTTTAGTCCACTCACTTATTAAAAAACTCAAGTCACCAGTTGTTATACTAAGCCATTGTACACACTATAAAAAATAAAATAAAAGTCACTCCATTTCCCCCAAAGTTAAATTTCTTCTTCTTCATTCCCTCAAACATAACAGAATCCACTCAGTAAAACAGGATTTGCTCATCAGGATACCTAACTTCTTCAGGCCTATGAATATACTGTTTCATTTCTCTGAGTTTTTTTATGCCCATTTCTATCTTTATTTGCATAAAATTAATTTTAATTTATTAATCTGTTCATTAAATTTACTTAATTTTCTTATTCCTGTTATTTCTGACATAAACAAACCAGAATGAATGTTCCTGCTCACTTGAAATTTTGCAATTTCTATATTATTTATCTATATTTTCTTCACCAAATGTGTATGAAATTAGTTATGTCTCAATCAATGTCACAAACTCTTTGACGACTCTTGATTTCGTATTATGCGCTAGCAGTTACATGGCTATATTCAATTGTAACATGTTGCATGTGAAGAAATATAAAATGTTAGTGATCTTTTTATTTTCATTGTCAGATAAAGTAGAGAAGCCTGTTTGATGCTGGCATCTGGGAGCTAATTAGAATAATTAAGATGTGTTGTCCTCCATTGACAGTGATATAGTTTCCCAGCATGGTGCAGCAGATAGATATCAAGGAGTGCGCCAAAAGGATCATCTTAATCTCCACTTCAGTGTCACCATTGATAAATGATTTACCATAACCACTGGGAGAACACTACTCAGCATTTGGAGTTATGTGTATCAGTCACTCATAGAAACAGCCCACTTTTGACATATTTCAGTATCATCTCCATATTAAAGACAGGAAGGTAGGTAGCTTTCTTTCTCCTTTCTCTTTCTTCCTTCCTTCCTTCCTTCCTTCCTTCCTTCCTTCCTTCCTTCCTTCCTTCCTTTCTTTCTTTCTTTCTTTCTTTCTTCCTTTCTTCCCCCCATCCTATATAATAGCCTTTGAAATATTCTGCAAAAAGAACTGTAAAATTTGCCAGCTGTAAAAAAGAATTCCAAGAATCTAGTAGTTGCTCAGTCCAATGAGGCTGGGTGTTTCAGCTGTTTTTCTGTATAAGGTAGAATCCTGACAGATAAGCTAGTATGTTAATTGCATGCAGACAAAGAGGAATGAACCATTCCTTATTCCATTGTCCTTATGTAGACTTACGATAGAAGTTATGGCCCAGATTAAAGGTGGTCCTCAAGATCTGGATTAAAGGTTTGTGTGTCTTCCAGCCTCAAGTGCTGGGTCAAAAGCTTGTGTCTTCCAGCCTCAAGATCTCGGTCACAGATCTGTCCCACCCATTTCTGGATTGTAGTTAATTTCAGATATAGTCACGTTGACAATCAGAAATAGCCATCACAGCACGATAATTGCTTTGGGGTACATACAGAGTTGACATGGGCATCAACAACGGATGTAGTCCTCTTTGTTTCTGTTCAACATTTTATATTCCATCTTCTATAGCCTCTCCTCCCATTTAACGGGTGGGTGGTTAGCTGCTTAAGGGCAAATGTACAGAATCCATTAAATTGTAGCTATTTTGATTCAATTTTAGGTACACTCATCTCACCTTGTAATAATTAATTTTACTATTTATGCGTGTGTGTGTGTGTGTGTGTGTGTGTGCATGTATATGTATGGGGTGCCTGAGGAGGTCAGAAGAGGGAGGTGGATCCCTGAAGCTAGAATTACAGATAGCCAATCTGGTTTCCTGACAGAGATGCAAGCCCACTTAACTGCCAGAACATCTCTCCAGCCATGACTTCATGGGTTATCTAATCTAGTGCAGGTGATATTGCTTATGAACAAATCAAAATTTAAAGAAATAACAAATACATCCTGGGGTTTCCTTTAGAATGATTAAAATATATTTTCACTGTTGCCTCTCTGTATTCTGAAGCTGGAGGGAGAGAGAATTTTGGCTAAAAATATCATAAGCATTATCTATAAAGCACAACTTTATCTCCAATGCATTATTATAGAAAGCAGCCTGGTATAAGGGCAAATATCCATGTAATGAGGTATTTCTAGTCTTTTCCCCTGTGTAAACATTATCCTGGGGCTCTGTTCAGAATAATAAATAGAAAACAAGTCGCTTGACGTAAGAGAGTAAAGGAAATGTGGAAGCACGGGATGTCTTAGAAGCTTGTATCTCCCCAAAATGATGATTCCTCACACCAGAAATGATGTGGGAGGCTAGGATAATCTATTACTGTAAGGAAAGCAAGCCATAAACTTTTAGGACTGCCTTAATCCACTGTCAGGCAATGGGGAAAGATTAAAAGTCTGAAAACTCTCTTATTAATTACAATTTTGGAAAACTCCCTAGGAAGTACTCTGTATATTTGTGCTCATGCACCTTCGGGGAAAATGAAGCAACTTGAGACTCAATACATAAGGATGCAGTGCAGAAAAAGACCACAGAGGTCATATGAAATAGAGCACAGCAAGGATTAATAATTTAGTAGGGACAGAAAACCATAATAGAATAGAGAATTTATCAGAAAATATGTGATTTATGCCACAGGCTTCAACCCAAATATTTAAGAATAACTTGCAGAGTTGATGGAAGGACAAAAGTCTGGATAAGTAATTAAGCAATTTAATTAACTAATTAAGAAAGGGGCTCCAGCATACCTTGTTATGAATTAGAGAACAACCAAGAAACCTTTGTGAAATGTGAAATACGAAAATAAATATCTGGGCTACAATATGTGATGTTTAGGAGATTCACACAGCACTTGGTGTCAATATGCATAGGAAAGGAAGCATCTGAACTATTTACTCCTGGAATGTGTTTACTGGTTGCTACTAGGGCTGCTGGTGTCCCCATCACAAGGTGGATATTGTCCCACATCTCCTAGATTATTATTCTAAAACATGTTTGGATTTCATTTTTTCCCACTAAGTGGCTATTTCTTCCATGACCTTCATAACAATCACTAGAAGCTAAACACTTTCTTTTTCATGTGTACATGGTTAACAGGTTATTTTCCTCCTAATTAACAAATTCAGATTTAAAATTTAACATTGTAGTCCATGAATTGTGTATATATTTCATTATTTCATTACATTTTACTTAGTTCTTAATTTTGGCTGTTATATGTACAGTCATGTGTATACTTGCCTATGCAGGCATGTGGAGAGGCCAGAGGTTGATGTTGTATTTTTTTATTGCTTTTCAATGTTGTTGAGTTGGGGTCTCTTACTATAGTAGAGTTCTGTGTTTTGACTAGACTTGTTAGCAAGTGAGCCTTGGGACCCTCACCTACTCTGCTCTCCTAGCCTTACAAATATGTACAGCAACTTTGTACTTATAACAATGTACTCACTTTCATGTGAGTACTGAGAATCTAATTCAAGTCTTCATGCTTTCACAAATAAGTACTTTGCCCACTGAGCCATTTGCTCCACCTTCATTCTGGCTTTTTAAAAAATATCTGCATATTTATCTAAGTCAGAGTTTGCAAGCATGTCTAAAGGCACTATTCACATTTAACAGAACAGAGTACACATAGCCTGTAGGGTGAAGATGTATATATACAACACACATGATTACTTGAGAATTTTAGAAAAAGGGGCTCCATCTAAACCAAGATGTCTTCTGCTGCTATTTTCTTACTATGTATCTTAGAGTTCTTTGTGGGATAAAGATATGTAGGGAAAAATCAGTCTCCATTAAGTGTCTGTGTACATAATAAATAATTTTATAATTTTATAAATTCTTTTAATGCTTATTGCTGTCAGCCATTGGACCATATCTGTATTAATTGATATGTTCTGTACTACGGTTATCTCCTAGATAAATAGTATCACATATTTTTCAGGAGGAAACAGGGGGCTCAGTTACTCATCCAAGCCACTCTCAAGGACATAGTGAACTCATCTGAATTATCCACTTTCAGGTATAACCAGTATGCATTTTAGTTACCATCTAAAGTATTGACTCCATGATCAAGCATTATGAGTGTACTTCACTTATGAATGTATTTTCACTTATAAAGGCACTTTCCTTTATGACACAACATGATGCTTTGTGTCAGTTTAGTTGAACCAATGCATATTGAACAGATGCTACTCTTGTCTGGAATGGGTGATACAAATACAGTTAAGACACAGTTATTACACAGTCAGAGACTGATTTTCATTCTTCTACCCAGTCATTCTAGTAAGACCAGTCAGCTCTATTGCTGCTAAAAGGCTGACGTTGTCAGCCTTGGTTTTGGACAGTGAATTGCTGTTGAGGATAAGAGTTGGTTTACTTCAGGGGAGAGAGATGGTGGACGGGACTGGGAAGCTGGGACTATAGCAACCCATTTAGGCCTGGAATAGAGAAGGAGCAATGCAACATGGCTGAAGGCCACAATTCTATTTGTCAACATAGCCTCTTTCAGTTTATAGGAGTAAAAATTGATATTTCTGTTAGGAGCCCTTAGAGACAAACATACACCATTTATTAGCCAAAATTATACTGCCCAATGGGAAGAAAACAACTCATGAGAACGTGACCATTATTATTCATCAAATATTTAGTATTTGATAACAAACATAAATCTGAAATATTATTTGTATGAAGATGTGAGTATGTATTTGTGTTTCTAAATATGTGTCTAAAACTTCTAACATCTTAAAATGTGTTATCTCCTTGCCTGAAATCCCCTGCTACATTCTAACTACCTCATGTCTGAAATGATACAGATTATTTAGAAGCAAAGATTCTAATACTGCTTGATCATAGACAATAATTATTTCAAATTTAAAAAAACAGTTCTGGTCACATATATTTTATATTTTGACTCCCTTGGTCTATTATTCCCCAAGAATAGACTTATATTATGCAGCCAGCTGGCTTTTAGCCTTGGTCCATTCATGTAAATTTAATAACAATATTATAACTGTGTTATAAAGTTTATAACGCATAGCTTTTTAGTAGAGTCATATAGAATCAGAAACAGGATCGTACAGAGGGGGCATTAGGTAGACTGACTGGCATGAAATTATATGGAACGTCCTGGGTTATACCCTGCAGCTATATTCTGCTTGCTTTAGACTTGTGTTCCTCAATGAGGTGACTTCTTTCACCAGGCATGTGTAAAACTGACAACACTGAACAACAGCTGTGGGGTTCCATTTCAAACACACCAGCATCTGGCCCTGATGTTTTACAGCGCTAAAGAGGCAAATGGGCAACCTTCAGTTCACCTTTGAGTTATATAAATGTTATTACCTACAGCATCTTCCCTTGCAACACCACTGAATTTAATTTCACCAAATTTCCTGGTAATCTTATATATTGACCTTGAAAAAACATATTTCTTTCAGACTTTCCTTAAAAGTGAGGCAATCACTCAATCCCCTCACATGAATTTAGTATGTTTTTACCTATGGTGGCCTTTGAAGATAGCTTGCTAAAGAGTTGGGAAGATTTTAATACCTCTAGCTTGGCATTGTTCATTCGGAAAATTGATTCTAACATTTTTCTTGAAATTTTTGTGCACTAGACAATCAAATGCAAAAGCTGAACAAAGATAAATGTTCTATGTGTGGTAAGGCTATGTGAAAATGGAAGGTTTTTAATCACTGGAAAGACCTACCATGTCATCCTCTTCATTTCTCTGCAAGCATAGGGTTGCTCCCTCTGGTATAATCTTTATTTTTTTTCCTGTCCAGAACAGACTTAAATGAGAGCAGATGTTGGCTGTCCAGTAATATTTGTGTCATTTCTCAGTTGGAAAACTAGCATACTCTTTTTCTAACTTCACAGAAAATCCCCACTTCTTTCAACAATAACAACAAAAATTAAAACTGAATTTAATCAATTTATTTCACCATTGTTTTATGCTAACATTAATTACGCTCTCTGACAATTAGTAAATATATGTGATCATTCAGACTACACCTTACTGCCTTCAATTTCGTAATGTAAATGCTTAAAGGATGACCACTATTTTTATTATATAAAAATCATTATATGTGTTCACAGTTATTCTATAAAAGCTTTATTTTATACAGATCAAGCTGTGAAAAGGTTTGACATGAATATTTCTATGTATAAAGTTATTGTACAGTGAGCCTCATATCCGGCTATTGGTTTATTAATTTATAAGATGCAGCTTCACTACAGGACTGGAACCATAAAACTGAGTGGAAAGTCCCTGCAAATAGTAAATTCCATCTAAAATGAGGAAAGTATAAATTGGCAATATGATACTGATTCTTGACATTTTTTCAGTAAGTTTATGTGTTGTGCATTGAACACATAATTTATAACCATGCAAATACCAAGTAAATTACATCATAATTTATCAGGAAACAATTTCAAGTATGCTTAAGCTTAGTTAATTTATGTAAATGAGTGATTTACCTGTGTGTATATATATGTGTAATATATGTATGCCCATGACCATGGAAGTCAAAATAGGCTGTTAGGTCCCCAGTAACTGGAGTTAGGAATGGTTGTGAACTACTATATCATTGTTGAGAATTGAAACAGAGACCTCTGCAAGAGTAACACTTGATCTTAATTGCTGAACTATCACTCCAGCCTTTCAAATAGTGTTTAATAACATAGCTTTCAGAGAAAATTAGATTTGCCAAACAGTAACAAATAAGTATATAAACAATATTTAAAGTTAGATATGTTCAAATTATGATAGCGTTTTCTAACAAAATATGATTAACATATGACAATGAGTATGTCCACTTCTATAGATATCAGGAGAAATTACTACAGAGTGTACACCTCAGATAACAATGGTTCATTTCTTGTATTTCCAGAAGCTAGAAGCCCATCTATCTTATGGTTGGTGTGGTGTCTGCTGAGGCTTCTCGCTTTGCCTTGAAAGGAACAGTTACTTACCATGTCTTTATGAAGTCTTACTTTTGGGTGAACTTATTGCTGGTGCCTTTGTTTATACCCAGTTTCATCTTCTTGACAAGATATCAGCTACGTAGAGCCTAACCTAAGGTCCTTATTTTAGGCTTATTTAGATCTCTATAGACATGCTTGCTAAAAAATCACATTCTAATAATCTGGGAGTGGGGAATTCAGTATATGGATTTGGGTAGGCCATGATCTGTATATAACTATGCCGTGAATCCAGGCTGAAGTCAGGTTTACCAATGGATTTTGGAATGCCTTTTCTAACCCATGCTTTGTAAGTCTCAAAAACTAGAACCTTCCCTGTGAGGTTTTTAATGGGTTAATGAAATACTGAAATGATTATGGTTGCTTTGAATTAACTAGGATTGATTTCTGCTGTGTAAAAACACACCTATTTACTGAGATTATGGAGAAACAGACAAGCGACTTTTCTCTGGTTTATCCCATGAACTGAGATAATGCTCACTACATGTATATCATGTACAATGCCTGGACACCCAGAGCACTAAGCCATAAATAACTGAAAGAAATTCAGGTAAGATGAACAAAATCAATTTATTGAGAAGTTTCAGGGAACTCAGAATTCATGGAAAGCTATACAGAGAAGATAGAAGCAACAATTTCCAGACTGAGAAGCAGAGACAAGAGGCAAAATACCAGACATACAGTTGAAAGGACTTTTAAAAAGTGCTAAGAATACAATCCATGCAAATACAAACACTAGGACTTTCTGTTCTTACTCTTGCATCACTTGCAGAAACCTTTCCTGAGGAGTCCTGGAATGGAAAGGAAGATATTGACATTTGTCTTTGTGTTAAATGAGTTTCCTGTAATGTGTCCTCAATTGGCCACCATGCACATGGAGCTGAAATGACTGTTCACTGGAGTACACTGATATTTGAGAGGCAAAACAGGAACAAGGAAGGCAAAATGTGACAGCACTCGTTGTGTTGGCCCATCAAAAAACATCCTGCTGAACAGCTGTTGCTGATGTTCCAATAATTACCAATTATGTTTCAGACTCAATGAAAATCACCCCGGAGACTCAGGAAAGGAAAGGTCAGCCCTGCCTGTGATAGTTGGATATGGTTTGGTGGCAGACTGTAGATGTGTAAAGACCTTGAAAGATGCCTAGGATCTGAATCATCAGACCAGGTGAGACAGCAGGACGCAGGGAGGGAGGCATGGCTGCGCGGATGTGAACACGAGAATGATGAATAGAGAGAAGGCAGAGTGGAGATGCAAACTCCTTCTGGCAAGTTCCACCAGATCAGGGAGAACATTTCCAGGGGGAACTGCATAGAAAAACTCTTCTGTCTCCACAAGGAGGAGTTTGATTTATTGGCCAAAAGAAAGTCACTGAAGGTTCTTTAGCCGTCATTTCCCAGTGGCCCAACATCTCTTTTGTTTGAAATTTCAAGACAGCCGAGCAGAAGTTGTTCAGGGGCCCGGGAATCTCAGCTGTCATCAATTTTGCTTTTAGCTACTGTTAATAGATTCTCTTATAGCTAACATTTCTTCTTTCTTTAAAAGTCTTGCTTCTCTTTTTTTTTCTTCCGAATTTTAATATAATATTATGTCTCATATTTTTCTTATTTTAAAAGTACTTGAAAGTTAGTTTGCTATATCATATCACAGATAATGAACTTATTTTGAGTTTTTCCTAAATAGGGTTTCCCTGGTGTGCATAATGGTTTTTCTATAAAACAGAAAAAAAAACCTCAAGAAAGAAAAATTTAAATTGGTTAATGTTTTTTCAGACCTATCAACTCTTAAGACTGTGACAGAACAAATTCATGAAATTTATGCTATATGTATTTTTTCTTTGCAATCTTATCATGCTAGCTTTAAATTAAGAATTTAATTTTAAATATGCCTTACTTTACATAATGTTTCTTGTGAATATGCTTATTGTATATGCATACAGGTCCTATATACACAAGTATATCTGTACATGCAGAGGTCAGAAAGTGTCAGACACCCTGTTCTAGTTCTCTCAGTCTTATTCTATTGAAAAAGGGTATCTAATAAAGCCTGTATTCAATGGTTTTCTTTTTGGTTTTTGCCTAGCTTGGCAGCTAAGAAATTCTAGCGATCCTCCTGTTTCTGTTTCCAAGAGTTCCAGGGTTCCAGGTAGTCATCTGACCATGAATGGCTTTTTATGTGTGTACTAAAGATCCAACATCAGGCCCTCAAGTCTGTTGAACAAGGGTGCTTATTGATTGAGCCAGTTCTCCAGTGTTTAAGGAATTTTGCTTATTTACTTATATATTTTTTATTTATCTATACAGGTTTTGATAAATATGGCTGTTTCTGATAATGTGAAACTCAATAGAGATCTGTGAATTTGAAATTTGACAACTTGTTCTTGCCACATTTATACAAATAGTCAAAATAAATTAATGAATACTTTCATAAATCCTGCCCTCTACCTATACTCTACCTGTGACCCTGAACACATTCTTGGTAGATCTTACTCAAGTGCAGCAATTATTCTGATAAAACAATTATTGGCTCAAAATATTGTTTTATCAAAAATGTTTTAAAATTACATAGAGGATGAGATGATTCATCGCTACTGAGTAGAAAATCTTGACTTTTGGTATAATAGCTTCAATTAAAAACAACTAGTTTAAGAAAGGTCTCTGATCATTGCAAAGTCATCCTATGATCATGGCACCATTACATTTCTTCTCATCAGTAAACAATAGGATCCAATAGTTTATACAGATTCCTTGAACCCCTCCTAGCCACACATTGTTAGTTATAAAATAGATAAAGTTTGCATGTTCTACTTTTTGTTTTATTTATAAGAATTAACTCATTTTTAAAGAATTTTAAAGCAAATAGTCAATTATATATAAAATATATAAATACAAAATCTGTATATATTAAGTTCCAAGTTTCATAAAGACTAATTCACTCAGAGAGACACCAATACCACATTACTGTGACATTACCAACGTGAACTTCTTATTTCTCTCTGTTTACTCTTTAGTGAAGACTAGGAAAGGCTCACCAACAAATATGTGTATCAACACACATGGATTCTGGTTAGGTTAGAACTTTGCCAATCTTATCTCTAATTTATGTATCATGTCACTTAATCTTCTAATCTCCAACAGAGTGTATAGAAATATCTAACCCATACTTTTTTTTACATATATTGCAAATCATTAAAGTTTACATAATTACTATATCTTTTTTGAAGAGTTGCAATCAAGGCATTGATTATTATATTTTAAAGAGCACATTGTTTTCAAACAATAATGTAGCTGAGCTATCTTTTCAAATGAGATCTGTCTTGGAAAGTTTCTGGTCTATTGACTTTATAGCTCTCTTGTGTGATGTACAATTACTGAATAGCTTTTATACCAGTGGGAAATTCTTACTAAGATGTTAAATTAAAATATTTTCTTTAAAAAAAAAGGCCCAAACACAGCAAAATGAGATTAAAAGTGAACAAAACAAGCAAACAAAAAAAATGAACAAACAAACAAACAAAAACCATTTTCTTTAAAAATCAATCACTGTTTATTTTGACATATTTCAAAATTTTGGATTTCTCTTTCCTATACATATAAATAAGACCACTTGACTAAATAACCCTCATTCTCCCTACCAAAATATATATATATAATAATCAGTTTAATTGAGACTGAAAGAAAGACAGCTTAGAATTTTTATAATTCCACAGTTTTAGTAAACATACTAAACAAATTTCTTAAGTACAGCTCATATAGTCAGTATGAGAAAAAATTAATTTTTTAAATAAGAATGCATGATTGTATTATATAAATGAGGAAGCGTGGAGAAAGAGTGAATGCAGTGACACCTTCTGTATTCCAGCCATACCATTTAATTTTCCTACATACAACATATGTGGTAATTGTGGGGAAATCCCCTATTTACAACATTGATCTCCATCATCTGAGTGGAATTTCCAAGCCAAAATATTTCATTGAGAATTATAATAAATGAAACCTTTCTGATTGCTATGTGTTCCCTCTGAATACTTGTTCGGGTCATGAAATGCAACAAAGCCCTCTTTTCATCTTAGACTCAACTATGACTTTTTAGCAGGTATTCTCTGCCACCAACCAAACCCTTGTCCTATTACTTTCTGCCTTCAGTTTAAAATTGTCTCCAATTCAAAGGGCAAAGGTCACATGGAAACCGACTACTGTATATAATGCTTATATATAATGGAGGTACCTAACAATGTGGTTATAATACCCCTACTAGACACCACAACATAACAAATAAAAGTCTAGATCCAGGAATTTGTTATTTATTTTGGAGTTTTAAGTTACAATAGTCCCCCAAATATTACATAGTCTTGTCAATGTAAGACCCTATTGCTGAAGGCACCACATACTTGATCATACATAGAACATGAAGATAGTAAGCTGATACTGATATGGAAACTTCTTCCCTACTGGGTAGCTTTTCATAGTGCTAAAAGGTGCTACACATGTTACCTGAAGATAAAAACGATCAATTTTATTTGACTGTTAATTCTATGCGCTATTGTAATAACTAGCCTGACAAAACATGTCTACTGGTGAAATAGTGATGTGAGCATAGTGAGGACAACCAACCATTTTCTGGTTGGATTTAAGACCCACTCTACAAGATAAAACTGATAAATGGCACCTTATCAGCCCAATGACCTGTGGCTAGACAGGTAATAGGGCCGAAGGGAGATCCTACTACTATTTTTCTAACAGGATACAGTATTAAACCAGTTTCTAAGGACTTATTGTTATGACCATCGATTAATGCATCTCTCAGCCTACATCAGATAAGCTTTTATTTACAACTGATGATGATTAACAAAACCCCATAGAAAGAACAACAATAACAACCAACCAGGCCCCCCCAGAGCTCACAGGGACTAAACCACTAACCAAAGAGTACATATGGAGCAACCCATGGCTTAGCTACCTATGTAGCAGAGAATGGCCTTGTCGGGCATCAATGGGAGGAGAGGCCCTTGCCCTGTGAAAGCTTGATGGCCCAGTGTAGCAGAATGCCAGGGCCAGGAGGCTGGAGTGGGTGGGTGGGTGGGTGGGGGAGCACCCTCATAAAAGCAGGGGGAGGGGTAATAGGATAGGGGCTTTCTGGAAGGGAAACCAGGAAAGGGTGCCGTGCTCTCTCCCATTGGGGAAAGCGCAGTGAGGGTGGAGTCTCCGGGTCCGGGCAGCACTCCCAGGGCAGGAGGGTGGAGAAGGAGGGGAGAGAGAGAGAGCTACCTGGGTCAAGGTGTTCTATTTATAAGTTCTGAGAGGGGGGGGCGGGGCTTGGTAGTTGATACTTTCCATTGGCCAGCTTGGGAGCCCTAATCGTTGCCTCATTTGCCTATACACAAGTTTCACACGCCAGGCCTCTTTCCATACAGGGGTTGTGATATGAAGAATTTCCCAGGAGCGTTGGCAAGAAGCATAAATTCTGGTCCCTGGTGTACCACCGGGTCTCCCAGAGCTTCTAGCTTATGCTCAACCGGGCGTTATAGATCACTGCCCCACAAAAGGGGATAAAATTTGAAATGTAAATAAATAAAATATCCAATAAAAGAAAACTAAATAAACAAACAAACAAACAAGCAGATCCTCAATGTGTAGAAATGAAACATATAAGAGGTGTGGAGTGCTCAGACCTAACTGTAACATATATACTATACCTCCTCCTCAAACCACTCACAAACTATTGACAATTGATAGCTGCTGATATGGATAGACAGAGTTTTCTTCAGGAATTTAGTCCCTAGTAAGGAAGTCACTCTCCAGTGGAAGATCACATATTAAAGAATATTAGAAAAGCAACAATGTTGTGTAGGCTGGAAAGTCAAGGGGAGTGGATATGAGAGGCCTTGTGGGAGGTAGTTAAGATGATCAAAATGCATCAGATTATATTTTCAAAGAAACTAATGAAAATGAGCCTATTATATGTTTAAAAATGAATAAAATCAAGCATAACAGAGTATCAAAAAAGAAGGAGCTCAAAAATAAACAAATAAGTAAAAGCTGTAAATAGCATATGTTAAAGAATACCAGAATCTTTGATATTACATCCATTTACTTTAATACACAGGTATCCCTGATTAAGTTAACTTTAAATTGATTGTGACTTTTGGAAAGTTGTATCGATACACTTTTAAAGAGTACATTTAATTGTGTACACACACACAAAGACTCACAACACAGACACACACACATACATGGGGGGGGGGGCAAGAGAACACATAATTGTTAAGAGAAATGTTAAAGTCCCTATTATAGATGCTGAAGTAGGCTAGAACATATTTTCTTCTTTTACTTTTACTTTGATGCTTGTGTAAGCAAGTATGATGTCCTAACTATGATGTTTGAGAATGATGGTTTGCCTCTAATTCATTTTTAATTATCATGTGCATTACTTGGTATGAGTATTTTTTAGCATTACAAAATATTTTTCAGGCCTTATTACTGATTCTACTTGAGTGCCAGGTTCATTTTGCATTATGACTTCAATGTGTTATAATAAAAGCAATGAATTGATAATGAAATCATGGTATCAACTGGTAGCTATCATGTACTGAATTTCCCAATTATTGCAGGCATAGTACTAAATATTTCCTATAACACAGCCATTATCAATTGTTGAAATATTTTTGTACAGTTCACGATGATGTGTTTCTGTCTTTCCTTTTCTGCCTAATATACCTTCAAATTTGTTAAAATTTAAATATTATGGCCTATAGCAAAGAGTAGGATAGTAAAGTGGGGCATCTCAATGAGAAAGAGGATCTCTGGGAAAGGAGAGTCAGGTCCTAGAGAATTTACCAGCCAGATGTGAAAGAAGTAACAAATGCTGGAACGGAGAAGTTACAAGCCACATGGAAGAAATTAGAATAAAATAAGTGGGTTAATAAGTTATAAGATCTAGTTAGGAACAAGAGTATGCAAACACTTTAAAGCACTCATAATATGTCTCCATGTCATTATTCAGATCTTGGTGGGCGTAGAAAGTCCAATGGTTATAAGCTATGGTTTCTATGTGGTAGAAACAACGGTCCATTTAATGAATACCTTGATCAAGTTAGATTTTGCTAAAGAAAAGATTGTGTTACAGGAGATAAAAAAAGAAATGCACTCTGAAATTTTGTTATTAATAAACCATGGTAATATAGTCTGCTACTTACCTTCCCTTTATCACTCAGTTCAATACTTTGCCATTTTTTACCTGTATTTTTATCCTTATTTCGCATGAACTTTTCATGCATGCTAATATATGGGAAATAATTGAGGTGGGCCAATATGGCTCTTATTGTCTTGATCTTAGAGAGTTCTGTATAAGAGCATTGTGAGTCACGGAAATAATTAGGAGTGGAAATATGAAGACACTTCATAGCATATGCACTGTAATAATTTATTACATTTGCAGAGATGCATATCCTCCATGGTAGAACAATTACAGAAGTAATAAATCTTATATCTGAGAACATAGAATATATGACCTACAGCTTTTAATTTACACTTCATTGCTCTTGATTTATTAATAGTGATTTTGGTTTAAGTGATTCTTCATCTTACATATTTCATTTAGTCTTACTGTGCATGGACTTAGTCAGTTGCTCTACTAAAGTTTTCTCATGATACTCTTAAATTCTATTCTGTTTAGCACAGGATGTCTTCTGTTTGTAACCAGTGGTGATGGTAAGGTTAGACAGTAGCATAAAAAGATTTAAAACAGAATCATACAAGAAGAACATTAATAAACTGATTAACAATGAGTAAAACTGAAAACCAATTAATTCTCTATTCTTACAGCCAGTTTGAAGCACATGCTGACATTTTCAGAAGCAGAAAACAACTTCTCTTCAAAGCTGTATCAGACACTATACTAATTGAAACACAATAGCTCTCCATTGACAGGTGATTACTTACAATGTTATAAAATTTTAAATGTTACTTAGAATGAAAATGAATACAGGACCAAAGCTGCTAGCACTCTTGGTTTATAAGTTTAGTTATCTTTGTAATTTAGCCACATAATATTATTTTCACCAATGAATGTTAAAAAGTTGTTCTCATCCTAGTTGCAGTCAATTTGCATTTAATTATGCCTGTATTTGGAACTTTCTTCACTTGTGGAATGTAAAAGCCACATAGGCTTCGAGTAACTGTGGCATGCTAACACCGACACTGCATCAACCACAAGAGCATACTGATCTTAGCAACGAATAGTCTGCCACTGTTACTCCTATTCTATTATGAGGGCAAGCAAACTATATAGGAATATTTGGATAATGAACATTATGGCAAATATAAAAACAGCTTAGTTTCTATAAGTGCTGAAAAAAGCAAACACAAAACAATGGACAAAGAGTTGCATAGTCTGAACCCCTGGGAACCACAGAATAACTAGTATTTCTCCTTTCCAAATATCTTTACCCACAAATTAACTCATTTGTACAAGTAAGCCTGTCTTGGAGAAAGGGATACCCATTTAAGTCCTCTCTCTTGTTTTACAAGAAATTGGAATCACCAAGGCTAGTTTAGATTGTATCTTATATGTGATATAGTTTTCAATACATTCAAAATAGCTGATAATCTTTCATTAATAATTTATAGTGTAAAAAGTATCAAACCAACTAAAAGTACCTTTCTTCACATTGCTAGTGCCCCCCAAACACACAATTACAATGTCTATAAAACTTGTGAATGATTTATCAAAACATAAAGGTTGAATACTTCTTCTACAAAGTTCAAATCATTAGAAAGAGTAAAATTATAATTTTAAAATTAAGACACTTCAGGGTCACAATTATTCATTGAGTAGGGGTGACTATGGGGAAGTATAAGGTAAGCTGCACAAGAGGAACTAGGGTGCCATTGTGGCCCCACTTCAGTTATATTTGTATTCAAGAAGTACTGATGTGGGGTAATTTGGTTCTTTTACTCTCAATGATTCCTTTTAATATGTAAAATAGTGATAAGTAATTTTACACTCTGGAGATAATCAGAGAGAATAACACATCTGTGTATGCCTGGATAGCAGAGGCGATTATTAATAGATTGTAGCAGATTCCCATTCAAGGACTCTGCAGTACCAGGCAGCTCGAGATAGCTGTTCGGGGAAGATGCAAAGGTGGATAGCTGAGATCATGTACTCCTCTTCAGATACTGCCCATATGATCATTTGAGCTTTAGATATTCATGTTCAGGCAAAAAAAGAATGGTGTGGGAAATATTATGTCTGCTAATTTTATTCTCCTAACCTAATTTTTATTCTCTTATTTGTTGAAAACATTTTATTCTTTAAAGGAAGAGTATAGTTTTGGTTGTGAAGAGATAGAAGCAAAAATGAAAGCAAAAAATATACTAGAATAAAATTGTAACAAATTGATTGAGCATCTCACAAACAAAACAAAAATGTGTTTTCTTCTTTTCATTGTTTAAAAGCAGTTGTTGTTGTCGTTGTTGTTGTTGTTGTTGTTGTTATTAAGATTCTCAGTGTGACAGCTTTTCTTATTCCTAGAGAGGATGTCATCCTCTTTCTCTTGGGAAGTTTTTCAAGGAAGTTTATATGAAACCCTGAAATTAAGAACATGAATGTTTCAGTTTATGGTTTAGCATTTATTTTCTTTAGTAAAGAGATAGACAATAGCCAGGGTGGTATTGCATGTGTTTAATCCCAGTAATTGAGATACTAGAGCTGGAGGAATTCTGAGTTCAAAGCCATCCTGGTTTGCAGAATGAGTTCTAGAAAATCCAGTGCTCCAAAGAAAGACTCTGTCTCAAAAAATTCCACCAAAATAATAATAAAGAGTCACAGAAATCTTTCAGTTTAAAAATATGAAAAATATGAAAAATTTAACTCAAAATGGTTAGTAGTTGCAGAATGTGGATGCTATGTAAAGAAATCCAAACTCACATGTTTTTAAAATCAGAGGACTTACCAGCTCATGAAAACAACAAAATCTCAATGGCCAGTGTTCTCCTGATATAATTGGTGCCTGGGAGGCTAAATTGCTGAATAAGCTCATCTTTTCTAGCTCTTTCTGAATTCTGGTTAGTTGGTTTAACTTAGTTGTTCTGGCCCAAACTCTTCTCCAACATGACTGATTCAAACTGGCTTCTCTAGGCTTCTGACTGAACTATTCTGCTTAGCTTCAAACCATCTCTGGCAATCTGTTCTAATCTTCTGGCTCCTTCTCATTCTCTGGCTCATTCTGTCTTCGCTTGTAACCTGTCTCTGTAAAAATGTCCCAGTTGCCGGGCAGTGGTGGCTCATGCCTTTAATTCCAGCACTTGGGAGGCAGAGGCAGGCAGGATTTCTGAGTTCGAGGCCAGCCTGGTCTACAGAGTGAGTACCAGGACAGCCAGGGCTACACAGAGAAACCCTGTCTCAAAAAAAAAAAAAAAAAAAAAAAAGTCCCAGTAAAGCTGCCTCCTCTCTCTCCCTGAGCTGCTCTTGAGTAGCCTCTCTTTCCAGTACTGTTCTCATGAGAGTTTGGGCATATCCTATTTCTGACTCATTCTGTCAAATCATTCTCTACAAACAAACTTTACCTTCATTGTTTGAGATTAAAGGTGGGCACTAAGGGTGTGCCTGTATTATTGTCAGATCAAACAGACCTAAACGGTCTTTGGATGTGATCTCTTGCCAGAGCAGCCATGTTGAATTAACATTTCTCTGCAGATCAGGTAGATTATAGGCTATATGTGAACAAAAGCTGAAGTGGAAGTTTCTGGTTATGTCATATGATTCAGATTCATGTGGCAACTCATTCAGACTCATGTGATTCAGACTTGCTGAGGCAAAACCCTTGGGAGGACACATGATATATAGAGAGAGTATAAATAGGATTCAAGGGACAGTGACTGGGAATTTCATTGCTAGATGTGTGACTCTTCTTGGTCTCAAGTATTTCCTGGTCTTCACTTCATCAGAGAACTCCTGGCATTCCAGCTGGTCCTACACATTCCTGAAGCCTTATGCTGATTCAGCAGAGGCTTGGTGGTTTCTGCTAGATCATGCCGCCATTGTTGGTTTGTTTTTGGTGACACTTTTGAACTGTACTGTTGGTATCCTGACACTACTGAACTGGACTGCTGGAATCCTGAGAAACATAAATTGCAACTGCCCCCAAAGAAGTGCTTCTAACCATGTCTATATTCCCTTGTCCTATTTACCATCTTTTCTATTCTACTTTGGATGACAGGTAGAAGGAGGGGTTTCAAAGCATTTGAGAACACTTATTAAAGCAGGTTTTGAAAAATTAAAGCCTAAGAAAAAACTCTACTTTTT
>CM052719.1:30691536-30712926 GCA_028551405.1 Uromys caudimaculatus
TGGGCGGGTGGGTGGGAGGTGGAATTCCCTCATAGAGGCGGGAATGGGGAGGGGATAGGGGGTTTCCAAAGAGGAGACCCAGAAAAGGGGAAACATTGGAAATATAAATAAAGTACCAAAAATAATTTAAAAAAAGAAAAAAAAAGGTATTTCCTTGGTGTAACTTCCTTATATAGAGAATAAACTATCTTTCAGCAGAAATCCTAGCATTCTTTTCTGATAATGTCCCCTCTTCTGCTGTTTTCCCAGAGCCTCGGTTGCAGCAGTTGCAGCTTTGTAGATGTATCACTTTGGGATGGGCTCCCCATCGTTACCTGTTCTCTGCATTTCATTTAGAGTGGATCTCTGTAGCAGTCTCCATCTGTTGTACAAACAAGCCGTTTCCCTTGACCACCTCCAAGACCTTAGGGCAAGCCCCTGTTACTGAACACACCATTGTCTTTAGACACAGGACTTGGTAGAATCAAGGGGAAAAGGCCTAGAAGACACTTCACTGAGGATATATTTCACAGACTAGGAAGGTGATATTCAAGCTTCACAGGGAGAAGGGCATTCATAGTCACACCCAGTTTTAAAGCCTATAAATCATAAAATGACAATCTAGACACAATGTCTCATATCAGATTCTGGGAGCATTTTATTCTTAAGGATATCCAACAGCTGTCTAATTGTACCACTCATTAAGAGGGAATTCATGCCAGGTCCTGAAAATCTAGCAAAGTACGCATGGTTAGTGAGGTCTTGGACACTAGAGAAGAACCTACTATTGACACTTTCCTAAACCAGGGTAGTTTCTAACTACATTCTAAATACGTATTCCTTAAACTCACAGTAAGTATAACTCTTAGCTCTCATTAAGGAAATTTCGGCTTTAAAAAAACAAACAAACAAACAAATAGAGTCTTCTTCCTTTTTATGAAGCTCTTTGCAGCTTCAGTTTCTCCAACAGTCTCCATGTGGCTGTAAAATAGTTTCACATCTATTCCCAACCCTACCGTAATGGAAACTGGTTGTAGTCGAGACCTCTTTAGTAATCATTTGAGATAGATTTATGTCAAGAGCTCTCTCAAAGTTATTTGTGGTTTTGAAGAGCTTATGTTATAGAAGTTTTAGAAATCTTAATTAAATATATAGTTTCAAATCAGATAATAAGTTCACTGTGTGACATTTAAGTACAGGATATTCTTGTTTCTTCCTTTACGTAATTCATCTTCCAGTGCCCATTCATAAGGTCATCTCAGCCTTTACTGTGCCATGGTTCACTTCACAGTATCCTTTGAAATTACATTATAGTGGGAAGAGAGGAAACTAAGATAACTTAGCAGGCAACCCTCTATGGGAACATACATCTTTGGACCTATTGTAATATCGGTCTTCCTTGGGAGATATAAAATTAATAATGAAGATTTAAGGGAGAGAAGCTATATTTACTCTAAATGTGATATCACTGTCTAAAAGCCACAATGGCAATAATGTAGATGCTTTCCTGTAAAGTAGGATGCTGTTCAAATGTTTAAGGTGTGGAGTCTGCCTAAAATAGACATCGAGACAGTGCAGTGGACCTATCTCTATCATTATTACCTTATGATTGATTTGCATAGAAAACAAATCCTTAATGAAAGACAATAGAGTTGAAACGTAACATTTTTTCTTTGTTATGTTAGTACTGCCTGTCAAAAATTGTATCAAGTTATATGAAAATAGTATCCTAAGGAAATTATTACTATGCTCATAGAGTCTATGTTTATATATGAATTGAGGGCAAATTAGTCAACTCATTAAAAATATTTCTTTTACTCTACCTTATATTCTCTTTAGTTTTCACAAAATATATTGGAAAATATATAACTATATTCTGAATATACGTCCAAAAATTGTAGACCTACACATAAGTGTAAGACCAAGATATGAAAATGGGGTGCTAAAGTAGTGTTCATTATGGTAAACATGATATTAAAAACTATTCATTTGAGGTTTATAATTCTATTTTCAGTTCTTTTGATCTTCATAACTTCTTTTTATTACTTTAGATTTCATAGTTTCCATACTTCATCTAGGTGGTATGGTCCTTGTTTTAGAATCTCTGAAAAATAATGCTTTTGGTTACTGTAAATTATGAAAGAACTGATATGCCAATAACTAAAATAACTGAGCACACCATTTGAAATCTGATATGTGGCTGTAAGCCACCAAGGGAGTATTGAAAGAAAAGAACACAAAATAAAGTAGGGCTACTGAGAGGTACCTGGTGTAAAATGAGCTTTGAAAGAGGTTGAAAGAGAGCTTACCATTGCTCAAGTTCATTATGAATTACGTCTTCAAACCCTATTTGAAGACCATGTGATACTTATGCAATTGTAATGAGAGACTTAGAGAAATATAGAGTTGCTTGTATAGGGTGTACACATGCGTGTGTGTGTGTGTGTGTGTGTGTGTGTGTGTGTGTGTGTGTGTGTGTGTATCTAATTTGTACTTCAGGTAACAAATGATAGATGAATAGAAATGAATCCCATATTTTCAGATATCCAGGCAATCCTCATTCTGTATTACTCATTTCTGTCTCTTCACCCTGCATATGGGAGGAACATTTCTGTTTTTACTGCCTTCTGAGGAAAATAGAGATAAAGCTTATGTGGTGCTTATTTTACCTCTTAAAACTTTAAGTATAGCTCACTTGTCCAAAATGAAGTGATTAGCAAACTGTGTGTTCATATTTTGCTGTCAGAAACCATTTAAGAGAATTTATATTTTAAAACTTTCACAAAAATTCACCCATTTATGGTTTAATTTTTTCTGAGAATTTGTTAACACATTTCAAATGGCTCACAGATTTTTTTTCATAAAGGAGGTTGGATGATAATAACCTATCAAAGTGTCATATCTCATTTAATTTTTTAACCAATCTTAATTTAATCTACTAAATTATCAAAACACTCTAGAATTCTATTTTGGCAGACATTCAGTAAAACTACTTGCTAATTTGATGAATACTATGGATATTTATCTTGTTTAATTTGTTTTATACATTTATGTGAAATTCTTATTATCTCATGTTTAAACTATCATGTACTGCTTTTAAAGATATGATTACAGAATCAATCAAATAAAGATTAATAATTTTGTAAGATCATTTGATCAGCTCTAAACATGTATAGAGCTTTTTCTCTTGTTATTGTTTTCTGAACACCAGACCACATTAACCATTTGCCTTGTGTTGGCACAGTTTTAATATTGTATGTAATCTAGAGATTGTTTAATGCTTATGGGAGGCTATAAATAGATTATATGTAAATGCTATGACATTTTTTAGACAGGACTTATATAAAAATCATCTCCACTTTTGATTCATGGGGTACTAGAACTAGTCTCCCATGAATACTAAGGAATAACCACATTTTCACACGTAGCCTAATGTATTCAAAGCCAACTATATCTGAAAGTATTAATGCAATTAAAGAACAATTTTCCAAGTTTCTGGCAGACCATATAATTACTTCATGTGGTTGTTCTTATAATTTTTTGTGGTAGCTTTGATTAGTACAAGTCTTCCAAATACTTTGCTTCACATGGTTGAGATTTGCAAATTTCTGAAGTTTTGAGGGACAGAAAATATATTACTAATAATAGAAATTAATCTTGTCTGATCCCTAATCATACTCCAGCTTTCTTTTCAATTTTAAACTTTTGACAAAAACTAAGTGAAGAATGGACAATAAATATTTATATGGCAACACTGTGTTTTTCCTAGTTGCTAGGATAACCTTAGCAAATATTGCAGAAATAAATAAAAACAACATCATTTGCTCCTCAATGACATAACCCCATTGCAATGCTTCAGTAATTATGGATAGTTAGCTTAAGTTAGAGATAGGTTAGACTTCAAAAATACCAGTTTCACTCATCTGACTAACCTGAGCCTGGTTGTCTCAGCATATGTATTCCAAGAGTCTGAGAATAGAGCTATTGCTATTATAAGAATGTCCTTAGGACAGAATAAAAACTAATGTGGGCAGTACAGCAAGCAGACTATACCCTGACTAGTCTGCTCTATATTGACATGTGTTAAAAGTAGAATATAATCATTATAGGGTCTTCAGAGAGTGGATTATCTGAAGATTTAGTCCCAAATGTGTCTTGCTTTATAGGAGGGACACTTATGGAACACTCAGCAAATGTTTACTTATTCTGCACTGGTGAATCCATCTAGTCTTATTTTGACATTAGACTAATTAAAAAATAATTAGTGCTCTATTTCATGTCTCTTTGTTATTTTGTACCATTTTGGTGTTTCAGAAATTCTCTGGCTACTATGTATTTACCTTCTTCTGTTTTGTCAATAATTAGATTTCTATTTATGAAGGACAAGTCTTAAACTACAGTCATAGTGGTAGGTAATTGTATTAACCCTGTCAGTCTCCACCATTTTCTACCAATCTAGCTTTCCTTCATAGGCATCCTGGATTCAGGAGTCGGAACTAACCATTAGTTTGTAACCTATCTGTCCTGCTTCAGGGGACTGATTTCAACATGTTGATTCATAATCAGATACTTGCCCTGTAATTTCTAATACTAAAGTAATAAATACTCTCTTCCTAACCCCCGTGGAAAGTTTGGTTAGTGCTAGTCTTTAATATTCTTTGCTTAACATCAGTGAGATGTGCAGATGTTTGGGTTTTTTAATTTTGTTTGGAGTTCTTTGGGCAGAAAATATGTGACTAATATAATAAATAGATGTATTTGATCTATTTGAATTCTATGCATTTGTGTTCCCAAATGAGTATGTTTGGAATTTACACATGATTCCCCTAATTATAATATTCACACTGGCCGTAAGTTCTGATTATATGGTTTTTCTAAACTATTGTTCTCCAAAACCTTATGTCACAATAATAATTTCTTGGTAAAAATAAGCTTATAGGATTTATATGTAGGAAAGGTAGTATGTTTTATCTTTCATGATAAAATAAATATACAAATATTCCATTGTCAAATGTAAAATAAGTACAAATATGAACCCAAAGTAATAGTATTTTAAAAGACTTTTATGACATGCACTTAAGTCAATGTTAATTAATAGTGGAAGACTGTTTCCATAACATTGAACTCCTAGAGGACTGATGAATCACTGATATGTTCCATATGCATTTTTACATTTCCTTAGGATAGCCATTCCAGTATACTTAATAGATAGCTTACTTTGAGTGTTCTTCTGGTATAAAATTCTGTTATATATTTAATAAAACATAAGATATATTCTTATCCCCTCATAGTGGTTCCTTCTCAGCTTCATGGGGCATGAGCTCAGTTTCCTGTCAACATGCAGACTTCTAAGTTTATCACAATACAGTTATGGAAAATATAAAAACTGTTCTGAAAATATGAGAATATTTTCCAACCTGATAGATACTGTGATACTGAAATAAAAGACTTTATAACAGAGAAATGTTATGACAGCCTATTTGAAAACTGAAGTCATCTTGTGTTTTCCAATGTGCATTTTTCAGAAGTTCAGCTTTCTTCTTCTTACCTGAAATTGATGAACCAGAACAGGAAAGATGGAGTTATTTTGGCTTTTAGTGTTTCAGTTTCACTTGGATTTGAATTATTGTTCAACCAATACACTAATCTCTATTGAACTGACTGCTGGTCAGAAACTGTGCTCCAAACTGCCCCAGGTATGATAAACAGTATGGAAATAGGATTGCCTACTGAGGGTGCCTGGATTGCCTCACCCAGGTGAAATGTTCTATCAGACATATGTTTATTTTGTGCTTAAAAGTAAGGAACAAGGACTTAGTGGTTATCCAAGCAAATCTGCCTGCTTGAGAAAACTCAGCTCTTAGTAGAGAATGCAGTTCCTTCTCAGGAGGAAATAAATTTCAATCATTGTACCCGCAAAGCATGTTTACTAGAGTTGCTCATGCTAACTGAAAATCGTTCAGATTTATGTGCTATTTGGCTTTGTCCTCACAGCCCTGGTTCATGGGATATGGAAACCATCCTTCCTGTAGGCAGTATTTGGTTCTAGTCCATTAAGAATGTCTTAGGAATTTTTTTTTTATCCCTTCAGCTCACTTTCATAATTTCAAAGAAGGAATTTTCAGATATGCAATAAATGCTTTGCTTTATAGGCCTTTGTGCCCTCACATAAAAGAATAAGAATATTTTGTCACAATAGACCAATCATTGAGTCCCAAAGTTTCACATCTTTGTGAGTTCACAAGTTGGACAGCAATTGTTTTTACACAGTCCTTAGTTGTACACAGATCATTAAAAAGGTATATTTCAATTTATTTATTTATTTGATTGATTGATCGATTGATTACAGCAGTCTAGTGTAATATGTTCCACTTGTAGCATGGAGATGAACTAAAGAAGAGAGGCAAAAGAATTGTAAATGAGTGAAGAAATTTGGTAACATACAATCCCAGGAGATACACCACATGAGACTCATTCACCTGTTAATAAATACATTGCAGTAAGATTTTAGTAACAGTTAAATAATTTTATCACTTTATGGCAATATTTTATACATGAAAAATATTTTTTAGGTTTCCAGATTTATTTCATGAATTTTTGTTTGTTTTTTGCTTGTTTTTTGTTTTGTCTGTTTTGTTTTGTTTGGTGTTTGCTTGGTTTGGGGGGTTGTTTGTTTGATTGGTTGGTTTTGGTTTTGGTTTGTTAAAGACAGGGCTTCTCTGTGTAATGGCCCTGCTGTCCTGAAACTCTCCCTGTAGACCATTCTGGCCTCAAATCTACAGAGATCTGCCTGTCTCTGCCTCTAGAGTGCTGTGATTAAAGGCATGTGCCACCACACTGGGCAAAGACTTTCTTTTTAGTAAATTTCAGTCTTATAGAAACATTGTTAGTTTTTATTATTTTTTATTTTGAAATATTAGTATAATTACACAATCTCTTCCTTCCTTTATCTCCTACAGAACAGTACAGCAAAACGGTCACATGTTAAAAATATAGTGTGCAATAAAGTAAGAAGCTACAAAACCTAGCTACATAAGTGCAAAAACTGTCAGAAAGGCAACCAGACTATTCCATGCTGAAAAAGTAATAGAAATTGTTATGTCTCTCTAAAATTTTATTATACTTTTATGGAACAATATGCCTAATGAAAAACTTTTATAGTTGTGGAATAGATAACCTAGAAGGCTTTAGAGATTGTTATTTATTTGAAGCATCATTAAATCTTTCATATTTCTATTTTCTTTATAATCTGACATATATATGTATATATGTATAATCTGACATATATATATGTATGTATGTATAAAATCTCCCTGCACTGGCTGATTTAGAATACAATGGGTCTTAGATGCTTTCTTTCCTCCTGAAATGTTCTCAGTATGCTGCTTTTCTTGTCCCTGTATCCAAGGAAATTCCATTTCTCACAACATCAAGAAATAGTGCATGGCACTATCTTGATGTAACCCCTTAAAGCTATCAGGAAAATCTTTTTTAAAAGTGCTTCCATCATTTCCCAGAGTGACAATCATTTGCACATACATAACTCGATACCACAGCAAAAGTTATGTGGTACAGTCACATGCAGATTGTTGAGTTGGTGACACGTGTCTCACTATTCATCTTTATATCAGAACTGAAACTTGGTAAAATATAGATGTATTTGTACCTTAGCAACTGAGGTCAATAATGTCCTATTTTGTAGAATAACATCAAAGCAATCATAAAATTACTCATAGTAACATAATTAGTCTCAATTTAGTTGGGAAGTTGTGCAAAACAGATGTATAGTGAAAAATGCCTATAGAATAAAAAAGATAGAGGTCAATAAAATTTTTGGATGGGTGGCAAAGGCTGATCCTTGATTCAGGGATGTTGTTGGATATCTGAAACGCTTGTCTTCCTTAGAATATGTTAACACAACATCAATAACAACAACAACAAAAACTAATTGTCTGTGCTTGCACAGAAGAGTAACTGCGATTGGGAAGGATTCTAAGAAATAATGTGGAACTGTTAAGCTACTTTTATGTTGTGTCAAAAGCAACACAGAGAAGCAAGAGTTCAATTTGGCCCATGGTCTGAGAGGATGCAGTCTTTCATGTTGTTTTCAAGGCAGCTGGTCACATTGCTAAGAAGTACTCATTCTACACTACTTGTCTGAGCTCGGGAACAATTTGAAACGATATCTAATCATGGAAACTCTCCAAGGTAAATACCTGGATCTCACTCTTTTAAAAACTGTTTAGAAATGGTAAAAGTACTTCTTTCTTTATAACTTTAAGAAAGAAAATCTGTGATATGAACACATGCATTATTTGGACTCCTCACTTAAGATTTTGGCTATTTGAATCCCTAGTATGTATTTGGTTACACTGACTCTTTTGTGAAGAAAAACTAGAAATGTAACATCAAAGTCTTTTTATTTGATGTCATCCAAGTAAAGAATTAAATCTCACAATAGCTTGTATCATAATTATTTGAATTTTAATCATATTGTTCATTGTTTATTTTTCTGTTGCTGCGATAAAACACCATGACCAACACAACTTATAGAAGAGAGATTTCATTGGGCTTATGGTTCTAGAGGGACAAGGGTCTATCTGAATGGAAAAGCATGGCAGTAAACAGCAGGCATGGTGACAGAACAGGAAGCTGAGAGCTCATATACACAATTATAAGCAGGAAATAGAGAGAGCCACCTGGATGTGGACCAGGCTTTTAATCTCAGCATACATTCCTTGTTACCTTTTCTCCTTTAGCAATGCTATACCATGGTGCCAACTATAGATCACATGATCGCGTGCTGGGGACTATGAGGGGCATTTCTCATTCAGGCCACCACAACTTCAGAATTCCAAATTTTAATCTATAAACCGATTTGAACTGTAACATTCTAGAATTTTCACCAGAATGGATATACGTATACATTTTCCTTAATGTATTCTGTGGTAGTATCCAAAACATAACAATTAGCACATGAACAATAATGACAAGTTAGCAGTATTTTGAGACATTAAAGGTCAATCACTTTACATGGATTGTTGTAGTTAATTTTCATGGTAAATATGGAAAGCAAGCGTTGATATTACATTTTATAAATGAAAACAAAATAATCTCATCAAGACAATGAAACTTCCATAAGATTTCTAAGCACTAAGCTGTTGGGATGAGATATAGGGAAAATAGTAGTGATTTTTATATGTGCTTTTTATTATTCTTAGTATGTATGCATGTCTCCCTGTGTGCAGTGAATGTACATTCATTTATTTGTGCATATATAGTTGTATGTACATGTGTGTGAACATGCACATGGATGCCACAATTCAGCATCAGGTGTATTATTTGATGACTTTCCATGTCATTTTTGAGAAAAGGCCTCTCACTATACTTACAGCTAATTGATCACACTAGATGGCTAGCCCGCAATATCTGCCTGTCTCCATGGCCCATTCCCACTTTACTCAGGGTATAGACCTGTGACCTGGCTTGTGGTTCCTGGGTGGATGCTTGAGAGTTGAACTCATCTCAGGTAAATCTCATGTCTTGTGGCAGAAACTTTATAGACTGATATTTCCCTCTAGTCCCACTCTAGTAAATAAGATAAATTAAGACTACAGCCCCAAAGACACTTACTAATCATTGCCGGATATACTAATAAAAAGTTCTGTCTGAGAGATGTTTTTCTCAAAGCCCAAATATTTATTGTATTAGTTCTAGTTCTTACTGTTTATTAGTTCTGATTTTGTTTGTGTGGTTTTCTGACAAGCAAAGTAACATTTTGAAGTTATCAACTAGAAATGTGTACTCAATTCATAAATATTGCTAAATTTTTCTTAGTTATATTTCTCACAATAACACATTCTGGTTTTGGCATTATGACTGATAAGATACATTTCCTTCACTAGAATTTGACAAAACAAGATGAGTCCTATCCAAGGATCCCTCTAGTCTGCTCCCTCTAGTCTGCATATTCCTGGCAGACGGATCTTTTGCAATCATCACTCTTTGCTGTCTCATTCTGCCTAAGCATTTCTAAATGCTCTTTCTTCTTTAAGATTGATACTATGACATATAGATGGCATTATGGTTCTTTTGACATGTAGTTTTCATAATTCTTATAATTCAATATGTTTTGATGAAGAGATGCCTCAAAAACTTCTCACTTGGTTTTTCTCATATGATGATTTTCTTAAATGGACTACCCCATTCTATCCATTCAAATGGACTGTCTCATCTTCGTCATTGAATGAACTACCTCATCTTATTCATGGACTAATCATTCTATTTTTTATCTAAAGTCCACTCCTTCTTGCAAACATATAAAAATTTAAAATAAGTAATTATATTAAAATATCATAGTATGCTAGCAAAATTAAGGATAAGAATTTATTCAAATTCTCTGCAAACTCATTCTTTAATATACAGTGGCATTGCTGTAGACAAGTTGATACCCTTTAAGGACATTGGCCATGCTAAACATGGTTCTTTTGTCCACTTTTGAAACAATTATTGGTTATAGAGTTTTTTTCTTGATATTGTAAATTCAAGAATGTGAGGTAAAAGTTAGATCTAGTGTTATAGGACTGTAACCCCAACTATTTGGGAGGCTAAGGCAGGTAGATCATAAGTTAAAAGCCCGTCTGGGCAACTTAAAGCCTACTCAGTCTGTATGCTGTTACTTGTATGTCTGTTCTCAGGAATGATTCTTTGTTATGAGGTAGATGATTGGTATGTTGTTTTCTGGGGAAGACCAGTCTCCCAGTCTCATCATTATTTAGTTGCCCGTAGTTCTTTGTGTAGGGTTGAGATGTCCTGAGCTTTCCTCTATTCAAGTTAGAATTTCTATTTGCAAACATCCATGTACAGGACATCTGTGTATAAAAACAAATAAAAGAGAGGTCACAAATCTGAAAGACAGCCAGTGGTTATAGCATCTGGGAGGATTTGGATGAATGAAAGAGAAGGGTAAAATGACATAATTATTCTATAATCTCAAAAGTCAATATATATATATATATACATACACATACACACACACACACATATATATGTGTATATATATATATATATATATATATATATATAGAGAGAGAGAGAGAGAGAGAGAGAGAAAATGGGATTGTTTGATATACAAATAAAAAGCTTCTAGAGAAAGAATGCAGGTGTTTTTCAATTTTTGTTTATTTTATATGAGTACACTGGAGCTGTTTTCAGACACACCAAAAGATGGCAGCAGATCCCATTACAGACGGTTGTGAGCTGAGAATTGAGCTCAGAACCTCAGAAAGAGCAGTCAGTGCTCTTACCAATGAGCCATCTCCCCAGTCTCTGATTTTTCATTTTTTTAACCAGTGTGTATGCTGTTGTTCTCTTTGAGCCAACAAATCGAGGCATATGATGAACTGAAAGTATAATTTTTAACTTAGTTAATTACTTCATTATAGACGTTTTTACTCTCCCATTGTAGGTGAAACGTAGCTAAAGCGTCAATTATATTAAATAGTTAAGGTATCAAATTCTTTGTGGGTCCTTTTTAAAGGAGACATTTTAAAGGAGATCTGGTGAACACTATCACCTACCCACGTTAAACTTCTATCAAAGGGAAAACATGAATATTTACTGAAATCCATTTTCCTCTTCCAATCAAATCTAAAATACTTTGTTTTCCTTTGAATCAAATGCTAAAACTTAGTTTTATATCCTGCCTTAAGAACAATATATGAGAGGATCTCAGCCTGAGCCTCTGGGAATTCACTGTTTGCCTTACACATACTTCCACAAGCTTAAAATGATCTGCAATTTGCTTCTTAAATTTGTAAATGCCTAGTTCATGAATTAGACGTGAAGGGAAATGTTGAGCAGGGGTTTCAATGTCTGGATGTAGGATGCCAAGCAATTTGTATATGGAGAACGTTGCCTACTTATATTTCAGTGCAAATGCACCAGAGAGTTAGGTCCAGAACTAAAGAAAATACCCCAAGCCCTTTCAGCTATTATCTTGTAGACCTTTGATCTAGCATGGTTTATTACTAAGTCTGCATACAGTTAAATGTATCTACTTTGAGAGGATACAAATTCTCTGACCACAATCATCTTTTTTTCAAATTGAAGTGTGCCAGCTGATGGACTGTCATCTTTGGGAAAGTAGACCGATGTGTCTGCTGTAGTGAGACTTTACTTCTTCCTCAGTCAACACCCTTTGCTCTTTTTTCGTTCCTGATCACTGATGTTGACTTATATCAAATCTACCATCTCTTGGTAAAACTTTGGGAGAAAAGGAAACCACCCCATTAAGAACTACACTGTACAGCTCCAGTTTCAGATAAGATGAATGCTCTACCAAGTTAGTTCGGCAGCAAGGAGATAGCAACATCCATCTTTTACCCTGATGATTCTAACGACCCCTTGGCTAAAAGCTGCTCTGGCTGAGATTCAATCCCATTTAATATTTGCAATAAAGAATGGAAAAGTGAAATTGCAGACTATGTGCTCTAGTATGTAAAAGGAAACATTTCACTCATTTATATAAAAAAACGGATAAAGAAAATTAAAAATGAAAATGTAAACAAAATCAAAGTATGTATTGGTGAGTTGCAAGCTAAAAACAATTGCCTAATTTAAACCTGTCAGTCAACTGTCAAATTACTATGATATTGATTGGTATCTATAATGGGTAGTGCATGTCATGAAAATAAATCATATTCCCAATTGCTATAATAACCATAGCCCTTTTAAAATGAAGCTAGATGATTAAACTATAAAAAGAGTAAGGATGAGAGGTATATCTCAGTGATCAAGCACTTTCCTAGTGTACATAGAGCTAGGAATTCACTTTTCTAACAACACAGGGATAATATGGAAAACTAAATAAGAAAATAAAAATAGAAGCAATGAAAGTATTGAAATCCTGCTTGAAACGTACTAAACACAATGCATTCGCTAACTTGCAAGTATACCTGAGTACATAAATTTCATGTATTCACACCTTGCTTCCTATTGTGCATATTGCCTAATTAAGTCTATTATAGCCTCTTTGTGACATCAGTCAGACTATTTCCTAGCTTTGTTGATTTGGGAATGAGAGTATGTGATAGACTTATGATGAATAAATGTGGTCAGAATAATACACAGCTTTTTCTTTATCATACTAAGCTGCTGCAAGTCTGAGTCATTCTAACACTTGAATTAGAATTGTGTTTATTAATTCATATGTGTGTCATATTTGTATCTCACGAACATATATTACAGCAAGGATTATATAGGTGTTCATTGTGTTCATCATATGTAGACAAAACATCAAAAATTGGTTTTGGGTATAAATTAATAATGCAGTTAATATCCAGTGGCCACATGCCTTAGCTTTCACAGAACTTACAAAATTTATGCCTTTGCTTGAATTACTAATACTGACTCTTCTGTATAAAAAATGTGCCAGTTTGTCACACCCACCTTCCCTGTGTGAATATTCCAGATGACAAAGGGATGTTTCTCTTTAGAGACATATTCTTACAGAGATTTCTACTAGGACTGATAGAATTAGTGAGGTGCCACTTTGACGTTTCCCATGCAGTAACAATTTAGACAGTGATTCCCAACTGTGGACAACACAGTAGAGCCACCCAGACATAGGCCTCCAAACAGAAACTTCGAAGACCTACAAACTTTTAGCCTCTACAGCTAAGCACTAGTGAACGTGGAAGAAGGGCAGGGATATTGTAAGGGCTGAAGGACTGAGGCATCTCGTGTGAGACAGTTTCTTGGAAACAACAACAACAGCAACAGCAACAGCAACAACAACAACAACAACAACAACCACCCTAACCGAATAGAGGTTCAGAAGTGGGAGAGAAGAAGGGGAATGGGTTGATAAATCTCCAAGAAGTTATGAGGAAGATGGAGGTTGGAATTGATCAAGATATATTGCACAACAATTTCAAGTAGTTAATACAAATTCTGTAGCACAAATCATCGATTTATAAGACACGTAAAGAAAAAACTCAGTGACAGCATTCCAATATTGTCTGCAAAATCCATTTGGTAAAAATTCTATAAAACCAAAACCAAATACCAGTTTTTTCTTTTTTTTTTTTTTTTTTTTTTTTTGAATGAAAAAAAACAGGAAAAATTTTATGTCGGAAACAAAACAGGAAAGAGTGAAGATCAAAAGGGGCTTAAGAAAGGGAAGGCCATGAAAATAAGATAAAATTGGCTCTACAGAAGTTCTCCAATTACAATGTGTTGGCTCAAGACTTTTTAAGGATACTTTTAGAGGGTATTTTGTGATATTCATTCTGTGGAAATCATACACTGTATTTTGACCTTTTACAGGCTCTGCGGTAGGGTTTTATACTGGGCATTAGCAACAAGCTCCAGCTACCAGTTGGACAATGGATTATGAGGTGTAACAACCAACATGTTGTGTTGTTATTTCTGTCATAACAATATTTCAAGTTCCAGTTAGTTTATTGGATAGTAACTCTATTGTTAGTCAGTGAGAATCATCATTGCTGAAGTGAGATGCTGAGTAAAAAGCTTAGATTTTTATTATTTTATGTATTTACTTATTTATTTGGGGTTGGGGGAGTGGTGTACTTCAAGACAGTATTTTTCTGTGTAGCCTTGGCTGTCCTGCAACTCACTCTGTAAGCCAGGCTGGCCTTGAACTCTGAGATCTGTCTGTGTCTGCCTCCATGTACTAGAACTAAAGGCATGTGTTACTATACCTGACTATGTTTTTATTTTTATTCTTTTTATATTATTTTATTTTTCCACTAACTCTGTTCTCAAGGAAAATATTTTTCTGATTTTCTTAGTTCTTTGAGAGTTT
Organism: Uromys caudimaculatus; assembly: GCA_028551405.1. Taxonomy (NCBI): domain Eukaryota; kingdom Metazoa; phylum Chordata; class Mammalia; order Rodentia; family Muridae; genus Uromys; species Uromys caudimaculatus. Next base: position 30,706,343 of record CM052719.1, read on the forward strand.
TACATGTCCTTTCTTATATTTATTGCCTTCCCCAGTTCCTCCATGCTCACCTATGCACCCAACTGTATGTTCTGCTTTTTATCATTCTCTTTTCTTTTTAAATAAAAATACAGTTTGTGCTGCTCATATAATCTTTGATGTGTTGTCCTCACAGGAGGATCTTCAGCCCATTAGGGAGACACACATTTAAACTCAACTAATCCTTCCTCTTTCAGAAACTATCAATTGCCCAGAGCTTTTTAGTTAGGGGTGGGACATCATACCCACCTCTCTTATCCACACTAGATTTCATCTGCCTTATGCCTGTATAAGTCTTCTCTATGCTATTATAATTAGTGTGCATTAATATGCGTGAGTCCCATATTATGTACAGAAAACACTTTTATATGCTTTCGTATACCACCTCTATTATAGTCTTTCAGTCTCCTCTTTAATGAAGATTCACCAAGTCTTTGGGAAAAGGAGTGTTTTAATCACTTTCCTATTGCTGTGATAAAACCCCATGACCAAGGCAGCATCTAGAAGGAATGATTTATTTGACTTATGGTTCCAGAGAGATAAGAATCTGTCATTCCAGGGAGACATAGCAACAGAAAAGCTTACATCTGGAACCAAAAGCAGGAAGCAGAGGAAGAACTAGACAGGACACAAGTTTTTAAATTCACAAAGCCTACCTCCAGTGGCATATTTATTTCTCCAAGGACATACCTCCCCACATCTACCCAGTCAGTGTCAACAGCTGAAGACCAAGTATTCAAATGCCTGAGACTAAGGGGGGATTTATCATATTACAGGTGTAAAATATACGTACTATTTAGAGATCAGCACCTCTGAGTCTCTTAGTCTCTGTACATTAACCAGTAAAGGATCACTGTATCAATTCTTGTCTATTGCAAGGAGAAACTTCTCTGATGAGGGCTGAGAAATCTTGGATATTGCAAAGATCCAAAAGTGTTGAATTTTTGCTATGTCCATTTAGCATAGTAATAGATTACCCTTAGAACTTATGACCTACTTAGCTACAGGTTCTTTGCCCTGATGACATGCTGATTATAAGTTTCAGGTCTTAGAAAAAGGCTTCAAATCCAGTAAGAAGGTAATTGCTTACTCCAGGACTTTTGTGTCACTAAGATCTTAAATACATAAACCAAAAGACTATCTCATTAGAGTCAAGCAATACCCCTGAGAAAATCCAGCATACCTTCATGAGTGAAGTCCTAAAGAGTCTAGGTATATAGGAGACATATATCAACATAAGGAAGACAAGAAACAGCAAGCCCACAGCCAACATCTTCTTAAAGGGAGAAAAACTTGAAGCATTCACATTGAAATCAGGAACAAAATAAGGCTGTCCACTCTATATACTCCTATTCAGTATAGTTCTGGAGGTCTTAGCTGGAGCAAAAAGACAAGTGAACAAAAATCTACTGGATATAAATAAGAAAAGAAGGAAGCAAAGTATCCTTATTTGCAGCTGAAATAATTAAAAGCATAAATGATCCGAAAGATACTACTGGAAATCTTCTATGACTGATATACACATTCAAAAAAGTAAAATGATACAAAATTAACACAGAAAAATTAATAGCCACCCTATACTCAAATGATAAGTATACTGAGAAAAATTCAGGGAAATAATTATTTTCACAATGCTCTCAACAATTATTGAAGTAAATATAAACAATAAAGTAACATGCGTGATAAAATTTCTGAGTTAATGAAAAAGGAAATTGAAGAAGAAAGCAGATGTATTGATCTCCTATACTTATGGGTAGGCCTCATTAATATTACAAAAATGCCCATCCTACTAAAGTAATTTCCAGAATCAAGGAAGTGCTCATAAAATCTTCAAAGAGTGCTTTAAGGTAGAGTTTCTTTTAAATACAAAGTTTCTTGGCTTGGATAATGAATTATATAATTACTCTGGTTTTATACTTCATCAAATAGTATCTTCAAATTGGGAAAATGCAAAGGGTTATTGATGTTGGCCCACGCAATTGAATCTGGTCTTCAGAATAATTACAGGGAAGAAATGATAAAGGAAATGGATGATAAAGAACCTCAGTATAGGTGAGAACACACATACACAAACACACACACACACAATTTCAATCTCAGCCTGTGGGTTCCAAAAGTATTATGTCCAGAATATCAGCATTATCTTCACATGGGAACTAGTTAGTAATAAATTTGTAGAGCCTCATGGTATGTTACTGAGTCAGTCTCTGGTTTTTGGGCTAAACAATCTCCATTTTAATGAGTCTCCAGGTACCTTCCAGGCTCACACACACAATGCTGTGAGGAGCGCACACACTTGAATATCATGTATCAGAAAGATGCCAAATAAACTACAAAAAGACAGTGTGCATGTGTCTGAAAGTTAAACACCTGGCAGTCCTCTCGAGCAGATGCACATTGCTCATTGATTCTTCTAATTGTAATTTACATAATTGGTTTGTGGCGCCTAGATAGTGAATTTTCATTTTCAACTAGCAATGGCAAATCATTGTGTCTGTTTGATATAATGATTTGCATGTATAAAATATTATATACGTGAAATAATACAGGTTCTTAATATAGTCTTGAAATAAGTAGACTATATATTACTTGGGAAAAAAATTCATGTCACATAGGTTCCTGTATGGGGTTACACTTGGACTAAAAAGTGACTTCTAGACTAATTTATCCCCTTTTTACATTGAAATTTAAAGAAATAAGTTTTTATGCTTTAATTCATTATATTTCTCTATACAGGGAAGATGAGCTTCTTAGAGCCTTTGTCTCTTTTGCTACTGCTTGGCTCATTTTCGGTAACTGGTAACTGTTGAATTAGCGAGCCCTTTGGCTGAAGAATCTAGATCAACGGTTCTCAGCCTGTGTGCCTTGACCTCCTTGGGGTTCGAACAACCCTTTCACGGAGGTGTCCTAAGGCCACTAGGAAACACATGGACTTACATTATGATTTGTGACAGTAGCAAAATTATAGTTATGAAGTAGCATTGGCCATAACTTTATGGCTGGTGTTCACCACAGCACGAGGGACTGTATTAAAGACTCACAGCATTTCCGAGTTTGATAACCACTGATCTGGCGGGAGGAACACATTCTTATGTTTTATCGGAGTGAGCATGAATGTGCAAACAATTGGTGTAGGACGGGCAAGAACTAAAAGTAGATCAAAGTAAATCCACGGTGGAAGAGAAGGACAGGATAAAATAGATTCAAACGCAATTATGCTAACGAAAGAATATCAACACCCACAGTGTCTTAAATGTTAAGTCTCTACAGCTCAATGACCTTTGATAAATCTTTGCAGCACACTTGATTTATTTATAAAATAAGAAGGTATAAGCACCTGGGCATCCACTAATGTGCTGTTTTGGAAGCTATCAGGCACATAAGAGCTTGTTTCAATCCTCCCAGATTCCTGAGGACAAAGCAGGTAAGATTATCTTTGATATAAACAGAGAAAAAACGTTTCTGAATAATCACATAAGCTCAAAGCTTGTGCCCTTGCTTATTCTACAAAATATTACCTGTTGCAGAACAGTTTTTACACACTGCAAATAGACTGGTTATTAGGAGGGAAATCCTATCTCCATGGTGTTTACAGCCCAATAATAATAATTCAAATGATCTATAATGCACCTGTGAGATAACGGTCACCGTATATTCTCGGTTAATCTTTTGAATATTTTTATTTTAATTGTTTTTTCAGATGGGGGCTAGCTGACCAGGTTAATCTCAAGGTTGTTGACCGAAGTCTTCTCTGACCTAAGACTCCACAGTAGGTAAAACTAGAGGTATGTGCCACCAGGGATCCTGTTCTTTTCTGTGTATATTTGTTAAAGCGAGTCATCAATATAATTTAAAAGTATTCTTATTGTCTGTGTTTCCACTGATGTGCCCCCATCTCAGCCTCTAAGAATAAACTGTCACCCTATTCTTTTGCTAGGGAGAGATACTGATAGTAAAATTCAGAGATGTTTAAGGACACTTTGAGCCATTGATATTCTGTGAGAGCAAGACTGCTGTTGGGCTGCTTTCCCAGAACCGGGCAGTGCTCTCCCGGCATTCATGAGGCCAGACTGAGAGCAGGTGTTTGCAATCTGCAGCGCTTTTACCCAAATGCCTTCCCCTGTTTTGCAAGCTTTGCTTTCTCAAGTTCAATGACAAGGCACCGGAGAACCCATCAGTATGCGGAGACATGGTGCACCTGCCCACAGTAAACACAAATCCCTCTTCAAAAGATGGAAAAATGAGACCTCTGCAAACAGCGCGTGTCTTGCTTGGCTTTGTCGCTCATCATTTCAAGGGCTGTGTTTTTCTGGAGGAAAAGCTTGTTTTCTTTTGTTTTTAAATTTGTCACTGAGCCAAACTGTGAAGATGCACAGGTGTGAGGATTTAAATGGCAGTGATTGACCTGCCCACCCGCAAAGAATTCTAACTAGAAAATTGAAGCGGTTGCCAGTGTGTTACAGCTTGATTGCTCTATCCGTCCTTAATTCATGATCTCTGAGAGGCTGAGCATACCACATAGAGATTCTTCCCATTTCCCCCTCTAACGTTCTAGGAAATTTTATTATATCCATGACTGAAGATAATATACGCAGACCAGGCAATGGAATTGCAGTGATTTGTTTTAATTCTTTGGAAAATATTTTGTCAGATAGACTCCAGTTGAGCCCAGACAACGTAACCCATACGTCATTCACATCATGTCCCTAGGTTCCCTTCTAAAGACCAAGGGAGTACATTTAGCATGGTAATTCTTACATGGTTGCTTATTTACCACAAACTTCAAATATAAATTTGGGGTGTATCCAAAATCAAAGCATTTCTAACTTCATAAAGTTATTAATGAGACAGATTTGGAAAGCATTGACTTGAAAGACAAAATGTTAAAATTTACAAACTATAGATACCGAGGAACACGTCATTGAGGAAATTAAATATGGCCAAGACATATAAAATGAATGAAAACGGTAAAAACAAGGGGCATTACGAGTCCTGCTATCCTCCTAGTCAAATACTTTGAGTGTAAAGGTGTGTCGGAGAGTGGCCATAGTCTTACAATTCATGTGTGCGTCGAGCTGGAAGGGAAATTGAATGTGCTAAACGGTACATGATGAGTTAGTGGTTGGCTGTCCTCTGTTGGTTCCCAATGTTTGTGATGTAATTCTTTTATCTTCCTTCACAATTCCAGGAAAAAAAAATGAAGATGAAACTAGAGAATTGCTTCAGGCAGAAAATGAACATAAAAGATAGAGAATGCCATGATGAAGTATAACAGACAGTTATGCCTAATACTGCTTGAGAATGTAATGTAGTAATGTTCCAAAAATAATTTTGTTATTTTTCAAAGAAACCGATTTATAACTTGGAATTCAAAATGTTATAGGAACTGAACTATTTGAAAACCATGAACAATATATACATAGAATTTTTATTCTGCAATAGATTTTGAATATTGTCCATTTCTAATGTTCATGCTGTTCCATATCAATTGATTTGCTTTTATGTAGTCATTTATGTAGAGTTGTTTACTTATATTAAAATTGATTCTTTCTAAATTTATTCTTTTATTCTCTAAATATTTTGTTTTCATAAATGGAAACTTTAAGAAACACTAATATATATTAATCCATAATTCATGAGCATGTTTTAAAACAATTTTTCATGAATGACAGATGGTCAAAGAACAGTATATATTTGCATACACTCCCTTATGAAATAGTGATTAAGAGTTTCTTCAAAAGAAACAAAAAACCCAACATTCAGTATCAACAAGTATATTCTGTTCTACCACACAAAATTTCAAAGAACTTCTACCATGCATATGTTTATAGCACATCTCTAAGAGAAGCAGTTTTCTGAAATCCACACTCAGTTTTTTAAAAAACTTATTTAGTAGTATTAATAGTGTAATCTAGAATTTAATCTATCCACAGAATTTCCATTTGTTTTCTTCCAGAGATAATCATTTTACATACAAGTATACTTTTTTCCCACAAGCACCAGCAATGAAAAAAATTCCATAATCGAAGGCATATAAAAATGGACTTGATTGATTTATGATGCTCTTAAGCCATTTTTTAGTAAAAACTTCATTTTGAGGGATTACTTTAAATTTTCCTCTCTGGGGTTTGATGAGAAAATTATGGATTTGATTGCATGATATAACCTTCAGTATAATGACATTTGTTCTTTGAGTGTGAGAGAAGAAAAATCTATAACCATTGATGGTAGGTACAGTCAAATTTTAATTCCTTGAGATAATGATTGCGAAAAGCTGGCCACTGGTTATTATTCTCTAGTTTCAGTGTGAAACATGAATAACTGACCATCATTTTGGAGAGTTGTCAGAATGCAATAATGGCAGGTCTATTTTGTTTTAGTGAAATTGTTGGTTGTTTTGGAATACGGGGGATTGAACCCCAGAGCATGCATATGCTAGGCCAACACTCAATTTTGAAGAAGTTATATATTTGAAAATCCAAATATGAAGTCAAAACCCATGTTGGTTTTTTTTTTCAGCTGATCATTGCTATGCATATCAACACAATTCCTGAGTAAAAGAAAAA
>CM052719.1:30713426-30794974 GCA_028551405.1 Uromys caudimaculatus
CATTTTGAGTTGAACTTAAATGACTCAAAAATTGCATAGTATTTTTCACACTAAAGTTTTTAAAAAGCCAATATTTTATTGTATTCTGTTGATGATTCAGGGTCAGACGATGAGCTGAGAAAGTGGTGCTTTCCAGTGAAGTTCATGCTTCAGTTTCATCATTTTGTTTGTGACTATTAACAAAGGAGAAGACGATACATAGGTTGCTTTAATAGTGAAATATGAAGCACATTAATGCAACAAAATAGAAGTATAGTCACCTGTGTACATAGAATATAATTAAAAGTCTGCCATTCCTATAGGAGGCAGTTTAAGTAGTCAGATTTAGGGAGACAGTGCCTTGTGCTTTGAGAATTGAAACTTCTCTTCTATATTAGAAGATATTATATGTTAACATTCCCCTTTAAGCAGTAAGGCTGTGGGACTAGAAGCCCAAATCCTGTCACTAAATGCTTACAAATTATTTTATAGAGGAACATAATAGCAGTGAAGCTCTTCAATTCACAAGAAGTATGAGATCATGGACAGCTATTTGTTTTCTTCCAAAACAACTTGACATTCTTTCAGATTTGATCTAACTGAGTTAACCAAGTGGACTAGAAATATTGCTGATGTGCACAGAACTCTTATAATTCTGACTTGCCCTTATGAACTTGATATCAACCAAACTAAAGAAGGAAGGATTTTAGAGGAAGTATTTTTGCAAGTTTCCAATTTTGAAGCTATTATCTCCATAATGCAAGGGATAACATAGACAGGATTCTAAAACTGGCTGAAAGGAAGAGAAGTCTGTCTCTTGGAAATACAGAATCAGTTTTGGACCATGTCCTAGGATGTCAAAGCTGGAAAGGAATATTTGATATGTGATATATTTAGTTAAAAGTTGAGGTCAAATGATAGGCATTTTACAGACAAGTCCTGTAGACAGTTCAGAGATTCCATGTTTAAAATGTCTAGATAATGAACTAAGCTCTAAAATTTTTAAAATAATAGAGAGCACAAGGTGCTCCCCTAAAAATTACCATTTTGAAAACAAAATTTAAAATTCAAAAGCACATTTTAATCCATAGAGTGGATGATTAGAAAAGCAAATAGAAAAGTCCATAATCTATATTAAAGTCATATATAACAAAATCAGAAGTTATATGTCTGGAAAAGTACTCCAATTGGGGCAGAACAGACAAATTAGAGGGGTGGGCTTAGAAATATGTTTTTGTTTGAAGTTGTATGATATAATATTTTACATTAAAATATGTCAAAATGACTTCTCATTTCAAACAATATCTTTTGCACACATTTTTTTCTAAACACTGGACACAAATAATACAGAAATTTATTATTTCTGAAATTCTTTTTATTTTAAATTTAGAACTTTTCTGTTCTGCAAATAATCTAAAATTTGTTCTCTCCATGAGAAAAGAGATTAAGTGAGTTTGTCATCTGAAGAGGCTCAGACAACTTACTAAGTGAAATGTGGTTCTTTGGAACTGAAGTAGGAATTCCAGAAAAGCCAGGGTCTGTCATACTAGGGAAGAGTTTACAGGGATCTTTTAAGGACAGAATAAGGAATTTTAAGGCTGTAAACAGGTTACTTGTTAAGAATTACAATTAGAAGATAAATTTGCATCTACACTTTATGGAGCAGCACGATCTTGTCACCTCTGTAGTAAAGGAGAATACAGCTTATGCAAACACATTGTGTTCTCTTTGTACAAGCAACTTTCTCTCATCCAGTTACCAAAGTTATAGACTGCTTACTTAAGACTAGGATGACATTTAACTCAACAGATTGGAGTCACTCTTGTTCACTTCCTTCTTCAAGTTCAGCACTCCTGAGAAATACCACAAAATCATTTATTTATGTTTCGAGCAAGAGAATGCCTCATGACATCAGTAAAAAGGTATTCAGTAAGTTGAATGCCTAAAAGGGACTTTAGTCCAATCTTCTACATTGGCTAGAGAACAAACAGAAGCATAAACAGGTATCCCAATTCTCTTAATGTGGGAATTTATATGAATATCATCTAAGCCTTTTCTACTCTCGCCTTAATTTCATTACAAGGAGTCTACTCACAGCTTATGTGGAGTACTTTTAAATTGCTTAAATGGAAAGAAAAATCTTTAATTAAGTCATTATTGATGAAATATCCTTAAAAGGGGATGTAGGAAAGTATGATTTTCTTTTTCATTTTTCCAGATCTTAATTAAGTCACAAGCTTGACTCTTGAAATCATTCTTAAATGTCTGTAATTGAAGCTCTGGCATGCTGTTCTACATTAGGGTACCATCTCCAATCCTGGACATTGAAATTCAGGTCTTCAGCATGCTAAATTTATATACCCATCACTAGATATGTGTACCACAAAGCTAGAGAAAAGCATCAGAAGGTTAACAAATGTAATAACAATTAAGGTAAAAAGATACCATGAATTTGAAGGAGACTGGAGAGGTATATATGGAATATTTTGAAGAAAGTAAAGAAGAGGAAGAAAGTTGTGATTGTATTATAATATCAAAAATAAAATTACTAAAAGAAAAGATAAATATCTTAAGTGATAAATATGTATAACCTGACTTAGGCATTAAACACTGTGTGTACATATTAAAGTTCATAGAATTTTGTGTTCTATTTAAATGTTATTGTTTATATGAATCAGTAGGGTATGAGAGGGGCTAAAAGGACATGAGAAAACCTGTTTTCCACACCCATCTTACCACCAATAGAAGTTGGACTTTTTAACAACACAAAATTTCATTCTGCACTTGTCACTAGCCAAGTTCCTTAACTTCTGTACCTATAAAAAGTAATGACCACATGCAATGAGACGACAACAACATAAATATGTTGAGGAAAATCAATTCATGGTTGATTAAATAAATGCAAGAAAGAGAGGTGATTACTCAAACTATATGACAGAATGAGCTGATGACATTCTAGGGCTCCATGACTTGAGAAAACTCTGAGAGTAAAAGAGCTCTTCTCCAATTTGCCATAAATGTTTGTGATAAGAAATTAACCTTCCATATTCACCTACCTCCAGGAAAGTATGGAACCAATAATCTACATTCTTCTCTCTGAGTTGTTTGGTACGTTCCCAGAATTCGGGGTCCCATTTAATGGGTCATGTGGCTTAATACATTATTTAATCTTCGGTCAACATAAGCATTCACTTTGCTTCTGAAAATCACTAGCTTTCATAAGTACAAGTACAATATACTCATTTAACTTGACTTTTGAGTATATAAAGAAAAAAATTTATACATCTCACACAATGATACATATTTGATACGGAATTAACAGAAAATGAATTCAAGAAATTTTAATTGTTTTATTGGGTATTTTATTTATTTGTGTTTTAAATGTTATCCTCTTTCCTCATTTCCCCTCTGAAAACCACCTATCCCATCCTCTCTCCCCCTGCTTTTGTGAGGGTGCTCTCCCACCTATCCACCCACTCCCACCTCACCACCCTGGCATTCCCCTACAATGGGGCATCGAGCTTTCACAGGACCAAGGGCTTCTCCTCCCATTGATGCTAGACAAGGCCATCCTCTGCTACATATGCAGCTGGAGCCATGGGTCCCTCCATGCCTACTCTTTGGTTGGTGGTTTAGTCCCTGGGTGCTCTGACAGGGTCTGGCTGGTTGATATTGTTATTCTTCCTATGGGGTTGTAAACCCTTCAGAATTCAAGAAATAATACAAGAAAAAGTACAATAAAATAAAACAATAATTATAGCCAGTTAAATTTTATTGTATGCAATACAAATAGATAATAACTATAAATTAAGATGGTGAAAAATATTGTAGACTCTTCCAAGATAATTTTGAGTTATCTATCATGAAAAAAATCTTTCAAATCTTTAAAACCCAAAACTCTCACCATAAGACCTCAACCAGGAATTACAATATTTTTTCATTTTCTTTTTTATTTATGATCTTATCTTGTTTCTGACACTGAAAGTAAAAAATGAAGAAGCATAGAATTGGCACTTTTTATCAGGGATACTGAGCTGAGGAAGCATAGTTGCTTTTCTGTCACTAGGCTAAATGAAAGGACCAGAGGGTGGGCTGAATGACTCATTATTAGCTGCACACAAGTTTTTGCTTTTCCTGATTTAAAGAAAATATCAGCAAGTGCTTTAGATTTAATAGTGATGATACCTGGTATTTCAGAATCTACTAAAATGAATAAGAAGTGACATGAACAAGAGTATTGGAGGTTTAAGATGGACTACAGTTATAGTTTGACAATGTATTTTGAACAATTTATTACAGAAGTGCTATCAGTAATTTATACAAAAATAGGTTAGGTTAAAATCTTCAATTCATCTAATTTTAAACATTTCTGTAATGAAATTATAGGACAAATAATATACAGTATCAAGAAAGGAAAAAGTCTTCAAGAAATCTAAATGAAATACCCCCAAATATCATTAATTAAAGGCTGGAGAAATTACTGTAAGATGTTTGATGTAAAGTCTAAGTCAAAAGAATTTAAATATATGGGGATAGACAGATGGCACTTGCTAAACTTTTAGAGGACCTGAGTTTGATTCTTAGCACCCACATGCCAGCTTAAACCATATATAAGTACACTTCATGAGCTCTTAGACCCTTTTATGGAATATGAAATCTGTGGGTACCATGAGTGCATGTAGTATACATACATACATTCAGACAAAGCATTCACATACATAAAACAAAATAAGTTAACCTTTAAAAACACCAATACAAAAGCAAACAATTTCCAATATAGGATTAAAATCTTAATAAAACATAGAGATTATTTTTTCATTCCTAGCCAGTGGTAACACCTTATAGACTAACATTCAAAAATATTATTTTATATGTGTAACCTGGACGCCAAGGTAAATTTTCTAAAGCATTGCAATCAATCGCATTAATTATTTGTGAATAAATTAATTATTTATGAACCAGAGCAAACCCAACCAGCCAACAATCTCAAAAAGTCATCTTAAGTAAGATTGCTCAAAAGTTTCCAATAAAACTATAGAATTACTTAGAAATAAGTGAATAGATTATATCTGTCTGGACTATATTAAAACAAAATATCTGAAAAAAATTCAATCTTTCTTATAAATCTTTTTATCTTCTATAATCTGGGAAATCAAATAGAAAGACAAAAACACTCTCCATTTTCAAAATCATTAAACTCTAAGAGGAAAACATGGAAACATAAAAGTCAACAAATACCTAATAAAAATTTATTGGCTGAAACTGCAAGAACTTTATAAAATGAGGCCAAACCATTTACAAACTTAGCCTTGGCATTTAAAGAATTATAGTAGCTTTGATGCCTACTTTAGTTACAATAATTTTCTGTGTATAATTTGAAGCAGTTCTGGTCAACAAATCCAAGTAGCTAAGTCTTTTATAAAACACGGAACTATATTCCAGATAATGAAAACATCATTGGAAGTCATATGTAAGATATATATATATAAAATTCTACCTGACACATAATGCTTGTACATATCTATATGATGAAATGTGATTATTCAGCACATGTATATAATGTATATTGATCAAATCTGATTACTTATCATCTTAGTGGTATGCATTTATGATTCCTCTGTGTTTGTAGCCTTCAAACTATTCTTTTTATCAAAAAAATAAGAGACCATCTGCCCAGTTCTGGTATGAACACTGGGCTCTTTCATTCCTACCCGCTTAGTACCAACAGGTAAGGGGTCATTAGACCACTAAAAAGACTCAGAGAACATCTCAGAAGAGGAGGTGGAAAGAGAGCAAAGGAGAGGGCCCTGAAAGGATAGCCTCTGGACATCCATGCTGTTACTCACATGTACTCATAGCAACTTGGTTACCTATACATGACTTTCAAAAGATCAAAGGAGTTAAGAATTCTAGGAATCTACAAGGTTGACCCAAGTGAAGACCCCTAATAATAGGGGACACTAAACCTAAATCAGTCACAAGGCAAGGCTTCCAGAGGAAGAATTGGTACGCCAAACCAGCCACAAAAGCTTTGATCTACAATTTGTCCTATCTGTAAGTTAGGTTGGGGCAAAGGTGGCACAGAACTTGTGAGAGTGGCTAATCAATAACTGGTCCAACTTGAGACTCATACCTGACACTGTCTGGAAGGCCAGGAACAAAAGGCTGGGTAACCCAGAGATCTAGGATAGTCCAAACACAACTGATCAAAAAAAAAAAAGTCAATTAAATGATTCCTAATGATATTCTGTTATACTTCTAAACCAGAGCCTAGAATAATCTCCATCAGAAATGATTTCTTTCCACAACTGATGGCAACAAACAAAGAGAGCCACAGCCAAATATTAGGCAGAGCTTGGGAAATCCTGCAAAGGAGCGGGAGGGAGAGTTTTAGTAGGCAATGGGATCAGGGACACTCCAAAAAAATTAGCCACAGAATCTACTAATGAGGGCTCATAGGCGTTTACAGAGACTGAACTGACAATCATGTAGCCTTCATGGTATGAGTCTGACCTATGTCCTCTGCATAAATGGTATGGAGATGTAACTTGGTGTTCTTGTGGAACACATAACAGTAGGAGCAGCCTGTCTCTGACTCTTTTGACCCCTTTCTTCCTACTGGGTTGCTTCATCTGCTTTTAATATGAGGAGATGTGCCTGATCTTATTGCAAATTTATATGCCATGTTCAGTTGATATCCTTGGGAAACCTGCCCTTTTCTGAAGGAAAATGGAGGAGGAGAAGTGGATCTGTGGGTGAGTAGGGGGGACTGGAAGGAGTGGAGGGAGGAGTAGTGCAGATCAGATATAATATGTGAAATAATAATAATAATAACAATAACAATAATTTTAGTTTGGAAATGGGTGGGGCTCCCAGTGTCCCAAACCTAGCTGAGGATCTAAAGCTATTGGTGAGTATTGGGAGAATTCCTTTTATCATGGAGAAATAGTTGTTGATAAGTTACTCATGCCCCAGTGGAAGACCACAAACACATGTAGATTTGGATATCACTAACTGGACTTAGTGGGTTTTAGATATGAACTTAAGAGAGAGATAGGAGGAAGATAAGATGGAATGAGGCAGTAGGGCATGTATATGACTGTGATTCATTATATAAATGCATAGCATTTTAAATAAATACATACCATAACTATATAAACAAGTACCATAGATTATGGACTACATTCATGTTGTGTTCTGAGTTATTTGTATGTCTTCCTCCTGTTATTAAAACTGTACTTTTTCCTCTTCTCTCAAGAAACCTTAAATCTATGAAAATCTAGAGATAAAAGGAATAAAATGAGGTGGATCATAATACCTGCAAATATTTTAAATGATTCCAACAAAACATAGTTCAGTTAGAAATCTGCTAGCCTTTCTTCTAAATGTACCCAATTACCCTGCATGTGGGCCAAATGTTTAAATTACTATGTAACCAACACCCCTTTTTATTTTTCTGTTTATAAGCTAGATTGATCACAAAATTTACTAGCAAAAACATGATCTTTCCATAAATTTATTTATTTAAAATAATATTTTTATGTTATTCTTAATAGAATGTGCCTATGGAAGACTAAGTGCTGTAATGTTTTCCCACTATACCTGCCCTGTGTTAATGCATTTTCTGGTGAGCTGAAGCATGGTTCTCTTGCTTGTGTGGCAATTGCTTTACTCTATTTAGTCCCCGACTTAATGATATTTAAAAGATAGTTTCTGTTAAGGGTTGCTTCTATAAATATTCTTTTTAGGACTGACCTAGGACAAGTTGGAGGGAAGGAAAAGATTGGGTAAATATAGGATTTCCTATTAATTAAATAATAATAGTAGTCTGATTTAAAGTATTAATAACAAAGATAATTTTAAAATTTTAAAATGAGCATAGTAAATTTTTATAGAATCATACTAAGCAGAAAATAAATTTTCTAGAGTATATAATAGGCCAATCACAAAGGAAGCTGATTTGATACTCATAATAGCATTTGGATAGGAAGGCATTTCAGTGGGGAGATGTATCTTTTTCTACATATCCAAGGATAACAGAGATATTCTGTTGTTGACCTCATGTGCCTTTAAAAGTCATCTTTCAATGCATTCTGCCATGAGAGACAGTGAGCACACCAAGTGTACATGTGCAGTTTAAAGATGAGACTCAAGGGAAAATTACTTTCTGGTTGTACTCTTTAGGCTTGAACTTAGGACTGCTTCTAAGAATTTGATCTAGTATGTTAAACTATTAATTATGCTAAACTATTAATAGATCTACTGCACTAGCTACAGAACCAGGCCTGTGTGGAGACTCTGAGTGTCCATTTCTTCTCTTGGCAAAGGACTTCAATAATGCATCATTTATACCATCTTCCTTGACAATGTGCTCCTGTATCTTTATACTGCCCACCAGATTCTTTAAACTGGATAGACTATTTCAACTCATTCACTAAAAGTTTCAGTTCATGGTCCTAAGTTACCAGGCCTCAAATATAAGTAATACATTTTCTTTGTGTATATAATTTTGATACTAAGAACATTTGATTAATTTTTCTTTTCATATAAAGGATCTCACTTCTCTATCAAGAGGCACCAACTTTGAATTCCTCTGTACCAAACTGAATCAAAAATAAGTTCTAACTTCTTTTATTTCCTATAGGATTCATTACCTAAGCTGTCCAATTTTCACCTGGTTTATTCATTCTTGAAATGCTGACAGTATGTTTCCTTTCCCTGTGTTATTAATTTAAAAAAAACGAAAATGACAAAAACATATAAGAAGTGAGGTTTTGTTTCTGTTTGTTTTGCCCTCCAAAGTATGTCAGTTATTAAATATTTAATAATCACATGCTAGTCAGTCTATTTATGAAATTATGGGTGATCACAAGTTTTCACATACTGAAAAGCATAAAGGAGGATGACAGAGGATACACACAGAGCTTAATATGAATTGTGAATTATAATTTCAAAGTGTGTTCTGGAACATGAATTCTGTTGGCTAATGGACCCATCTATACTGGCATTTTTCTGACATGGAGTACTGATCAGCATTATCATTTTATCACAGATCATGTCATTCTCCCAAGGAGTAGGGCCTTATTCCTATTTTACACCTAAGCTTAACTGCATTGCCAATAAAATAGCTCAAATGGTTTGGAAATGAGATAGTTCTTGAAATCTTCATGTTAAAGGAAGTTGCTAAATAAGCAATAAATTAGAGGAAATGATGCATAATTATATATGATTCTTAAAAGTTAAGCTGATGGGGGCTGGAGAGATGGCTCAGTGGTTAAGAGCACTGACTGCTCTTCCAGAGGTCCTGAGTTCAATTCCCAGCAACCACTTGGTGGCTCACAATCATCTGTAATGGGATCTGATACCCTCTTCTGGTGTATCTGAAGACAGCTACAGTGTACTCATAAAATAAACAAAAGTTAAGCTGATGGGAAGGTGATGTACTCTCAAAGTGAACTGTCTGAATGGTAGAGTTTAGGAGACTAGATTATAATACAGATGTCTCCATTCTAAAAACAGAATTGCAAAGCTTTGAGATTTTAAACAATGTAGCAACCAAGGTGGACTTTCAATGACATGGTGCATTGCAAGAAAGAAAATGCTTACATGGTAACACAAAAGCAAGGTACATCTAGGTATATATGTGTAATCTTAATTAAATTCAGTGAGTTATTAAACAACAAAAATGTACATGAAATTAAGAGAAACATGGAGACTGAGCCAGAATGAGTTAGGAGGTACTTTGGATATAGATATGAACAAAATGCTTTGTATGTATGAAATGTTTAAAGAGTAAATAAAAAATTTATTTAAAGAAAAAAATAGTTGGCCATCATTCTATGTGACTAATATTGATTTCCCAATTTTCTACAGTTCACTCTTATTCTTTTCTATTTCTTTTCTATTTGTAGAACAACTGGCAAATGTTCAATGGAGATACTAAAAGCCAACCCATGATAGCTTTTTTAAAAGAAAGAATTAGTTCAATATGTAAAATTAGTCAGGCTAGTGTTTTTCTTATCCCCTTACTGGAATTCAGTGAAAATTTTATATAGTCCATGAATGAATAGATCTTTCTTTGACCATCATTCTTTTCTTTATCTATCACACATTGAGGCAGCATCTTTCCTCTAATGCCACAGGTTCAGGATCTTTCTGTGGTGTGGATAACATACTCAAATCTCCATATATTATGAACTTTTCTTTCATTGCAGTGTATCCCTTTGTCTGACCAAGTCACTTTGTGTAGGAATTTCATTCTTGGTCTGTCCACAGATACAATGTGCTTCTTATAGTATCCTTTCTGCATTCAGTTCTCTGCTTAAATATCTCCCCAATGAAGTCTTTTTTTTTTTGTTCCTGTCCCCTCACCTGTGTGACTTCCTTCTATGCTGCCTGTCCCATTTAAGAAGTTCCAATCTATCAGGCTGGAGACTTTGAGTCGTTCTGTTATAGACCCATGCACAATGCAGTACATGCTACACAGTAATGATGGGCGGTGGCAGGCAGGAAGAGATGGAAGACAGCAGTACTTAAAACCTCCTATGTTGTGAACTACTTGAGGTACATTGCATTAGTTATTTTCTCCTCACTGGAGAGAATTTATTTTAGCCTGCTGTTTAATGGCAGAGTGTCAGGCAGAATATATTAGTAAAATATATAAACCACTAAGCACATATCTTGTTTTCTAAAAATAGTCATGGTAATCTAAGTATAGAAGAACAGAAATTATTAGTGTATCAAAATTTGAAGAATATATTTAAATTGTTAATTTTTATTCATATAACATTTTATCATCACTATTAGTGATGATCAAATTAATCTATTAAATATGATCTATTAAATATGTTTACATTTGAGCCAAGTATACAGAGACTATAACTAAAGAGCAAGCATTGTATCATAGAAATATTTCTAGTACATGGAGATATTTAAAATCACATATATTATTTTATTATTTTATTATTTTAATTTCCTTTTTATTGAAAATAGGTTCTTTTCTCATAAGCTTTATCCTGATTACAGTTTTCTCTCCATTATGCCTCCAAGTTCCCCCTCCCTCCCCTCCCATCTACTCCTTTCTGGATCCACTCCCTTCTCTCTCTAATTAGAAAAGAAATGGCTGCTAAGAGATAACAACAAATCATATCAAAATAAAACACAATCAGATAAAACAAAAACCATACATCAAAGTTGTACAAAGCAAACCAATAGAAGAAAAAGAGCCCAGAAAAAGATTCAAGAATCGGAGACCTGCTTTTACACACACTCAAAATTCCCATTAAAATACTAAAATGAAAGCTATAATATATATGTAGAAGTTTTGGTGCAGATCTGTATAGGCTCTCAGCTTGCTGCATCATTCTCTGTTAATTCATATGAACTTTCCTTGGTTGATTTAGAGAGCCTCGTTCTCCTGATGTTCTCAATACCCTCTGACTCTTTCCACCTCCTCTTCCTCCAGGTTCCCTGAGATCTGACAGGAGGCATTTAATAGTTATATAATTATTTTAAACCTATTATCTGGGATTTTGGGGTTTTTTTTTTTATTATTTTGGGTGTTGTTGTTTTGAGACTGTGTCTCTATCTCTCACCTTGACTGGCATCAACTCATTTTGTAGATCAGGCTGGATTTGAACTCCCCTACCTCTGCCTCTCAAGTGCTAGGATTAAAAGCTTGAACAACCACTTCCAGATATACTATCTGTTCTTAATGTCAGTGTATTGTCATTAGACTATGCCATAAAACTGTATGTTTTACAGCTTACAATAACTTTTATATGCTAAATATTATGCAACAGTCAAGATGAGAATGATTTTGATTTTACATAATGGTACAATGCTAAAGACCTTACAGAATTGTCAGAGACAGAATTCATAAATGGCCTGATAGAAATATTACAATATCATATTGTAATTTTCTGTATTTAAAATTAATAAAATGTCAGAAACTCTCTCAAGTTGAGAGAAGTTGTAAATGAACAGATACACTGAGAATAGAGCGTCTTTAATGCTGACAGGTTGCTTGTTGATCTGAAGCCAGTTTACTCCATACTTTTTAAAAAATTTTATTGGTTATTTTATTTACTTACATTTCAAATGTTATCCCCCTTCCTGGTTTCCCCTCCAAAAAACTCCTATCCCCCTCCCCCTGCTTCTATGAGGGTGCTCATGTATCTGTATCCATGTGTCTTCATGAACTTGTCTGAGTGTACGGTATGTGTGGTAGTGTTACTGCAGGGTCTTCATTCATTTCTATGTAATTTTATTTCCCTCTTGAACAATTTATGGAACAATCCTGTCATTAAATACTTGATTTTTTGTTTTGAAAAAAAATAAAATAAAATAAAAAAATAAAAAAATAAAAACAAAACAACAAAAAAAAAGTAATTTTGGGTCCTCAGGAGCAGTGTGTGATTCTGAGTTTCCTGATAGATGGTGCTAGAGACCAAACCCAATTCTTCTGAATTTTAAATAAAATGAATCACCTATTATTTTATTTAATTTGTGTTGCTATGACCAAGACATCTCACAGAGAATACATAAGAGAAAGTAAATTTTCTCTTGCTTTGATCATGTTCACTTGGTACTGACCAAAAACTACCTGAGAAGCAGGTAATGTGGAATGGGAGGCAGGAGAGGTTATAACTTCAACAGACCCATCATTGGTGAACTGCATTAGCTAGCCAGGACCTACCTGTTAAAGCTCTACAACCTTCAAAATGGTTGTACACTCTGGGAACCAAGAATCCAAAGCAAAACACTATAGGGCATATTTTAGATTCCAAGCCTAACATCTACCTCAGTGTCATTAATGTACCTTTATTGGTTTGTTATTAAACATGTTTTGTTATTTAAGATTCAAATGTATAATGCATTTGCATTTGATTTTTCTACATATTAAGTAGTACTTGCATTTTAAAAATAGTTCATCCAAATGTTCTTTTGTAAGTAAAAAAAATTCTAAAGCAGGAGATGTGGTGCATGCCTTTAATCCCAGCACTCAGGAGGCAGTTGAAAGCAGACATCTGAGTAGAAGACCAGCTTAGCCTACAGAGTGAGTTCCAGGACAGCCAGGGATACACAGAGAAACCCTGTCTCAAAAAAACAAGGGAAAAACATCATTCTAAAATTAAAGATAAACAAGTTCTTGTTAGGGGCAGAGTAGCTCTGAAACAAGGGGGAAAATGTACCTATTTCTAGAATAGCTTATAGAAAGCTACATTAGTCTTCTTCAGTGAAATCAAATTCTCACATAAATACAGGATTCGACATAATACAGGATAATAACCCATGACTGTTCTTGATGACCAAACTGGCCAGTGTTGCCACTTCAAATGGATAATGACTCCATCTGAGGCATACAAACAACTCAGAGCCATTGAAACCTGTGAAGACTTGTGTAACTGTCTTGTAGGAAGAGATACAGCAGCAAAACTGTTGGAAAAATCCTCTAACTTGAGAACATTCTCTGCATTCCTATCACTGCCTCCCTTGACTTACAGTCTCAGCCTGCTATATTTGTTATTCTTAAATATAAAGGTTGGTTGCTTCTCCCTGTTCATTTTTCTCCTGCACACCCTAAACTTCTCAGTATCTCCTCTGAGTGCTTCCTCTAACTCTCTGTGCTGAAGAGAGGAACAATATGCATTGCTCTGTCACCTTGACCATATTTCAGTATGAGGATGTTCCCATGTGTCTCTCTTCCAATGCCTCCTCTAACCCACAATGTGTTAATACTTCTCAAAAAAAAGTTTTTCACTGTCACATGATCTCATTCACTAAGAACTTTGTCCCTTATACTATTTTTCTTCCATGTTTTACTAGTATACCCAGTTAGTGGATAAATGCTCTATCAAATTGTTTATCTCTTAAATGCAAATAACATTAGACTGTGACTTATTTATGCCATTCCTTCCTTGTTCTTTTTTTTTTTTTCCCTGAAAGCCTTTTCCCTGAAGCCTAGCTTCCATAGTTCCAGAATATCCTATACAAGCTCCCAAGGGAGGAAAGCAATTGAAAAGTCCTAACCATTTACAACATCTATGAAGCATTGCATTTACCAGCATGGCAAAATATGAATAAAGGTTAATAAGTTATGCTTACATGCTGGTTGCAGGTAACGGCTGTCTACTTGAACTTAAGCTTCATTTAACAGGAGGAAAATCATGTTTTGAACAGAAAATCTAGAGATCTTCCTAAAGGTAGTGAAATTATAGACTTTAGAGAATAATCTATACCACCACTTTGCCATAGCAGCATAATCCCTTATTACCTTCTAAATGTTATCCATATACCTACAGAATTAAAATCCCTCATCAAATAAGCTTCTCTTTGCTGCAAATGGATAACATCACCAACAAAACAAAACAAAAACAAACAAAAAAGCAAACTGGACAAATCCAGAGATCAACAAATCCTTTGGAGTTTAGCATCAATGAACACATCTACATCATAGCTACTGAATCTATGACTCAGGCAACATCATAGAAGACAGTAGAAAAATTGCAAGAGCCAGAATACCATAAAGTCAGCTGTGAAAAAGGCTATGCTGGAAATGACCATATAAACAAGATCAGAATCAATGAGCATGTTAACAAGAAAAAGGGAAATTTTTGCAGGATCCCACCACTAGATAAAGAACTACAGAAAAATAATGACTATTGCAAGGAGAACGAGTGTCTCCTAGGATGTGGCTGTTTATTGGTTGTCTAGTACAAAAAGGTTGTCTCTGAATCCATATACACATAAACAAAACAAAACAAGACTAAGCAGGTTGTACTTATATATACTTGTGCACAAATGCATAAGTGTGAGCACACACACATATGCACACACACTAATCAATGAAAAAGAGGTTGTCAATTTGAGAGTTGAGGGAACATTGGAGAGGTTTAAAGAAGAGTAGCTGGAAGGGGCTGGGGAGAAGAAGGGGAGACGAAAATTGACGTAAATCTATTTCAATTGAAATATTTAAAATATAATAATGAGTAGTGATTAGAGTTGAATGAGAAAACAATATAATGTGTAGATAGGATCTGAACAATTAAACTTTAATTCTCTTTAAAAGATCATGAATTTACACACCTCGTGTTGATAAGAGTGAGAGATGAAAAAGCTTACTTTCACAGGAATGAAAGAGGATATATCACTGCAGATCCAATAGACATGAAAAGACACTGTTAGGCTCTTTTTATTACACTTAAAATAATATTAAGATACAATTTCATGCTGTCAAATTGGATAGTGTAGATAAAAAGTAAGAGTTTCTTTAAAAGATAAATACAAATAAAGAAATCCTCAGAAGTAATAAATGATTCTGAGTCTATTGAAATCATTACATTCTTAACTTAAAATTCTATGCACTTTAAAGTCTAAGCCTTTACTTTTATGAGTGTTCCTAAAACATACTAATTTTCTTAATCTATTTCAGAAAATAGAAGATTTAGAAATATTCTGTAAATTATTTTAAAAGACCAATAGTGTTTATAGAAAATCAGAAAAAGACATGAATAAGTAATAATAGAGATAAATTGATCTCATGCACTTGAAGAAATTATTGAGAATTTCAGTGATGAATCTAAATGTCCATTTTATTGAGGTTTATTGCAAGAATGCGATTTGGGAAAATATTTAAATCTAGGATAATCCGCATCAGCAAAGATGTCAGCGCAGGACCACGAGACTCTTTTAATAGATATAGATAAAATGTTGAAGACAATTTAACATCCATTCACCAAAAGCTCTTAGGAGTAGAAGGGGATGGCATGAAATATGCTTTTATAACTGAAAAGTTGATGTCTATTTTCTTAAGAGGTGTAAAAATTAAACTCCTTTAGCCAAGTGTATATAGCATTGCATTGAACGCTGAAGTTCCTTGACAAGTCAAGAAGGAGGATGGAAATCTGCAACTTCTTAGCATAATATTGAAGTTGATTGACATCAATTCTCTTTCTACCAGAATTGAAGAAACAATGCTGGCCTGATTAGTTTTTGTATTGCCAGTGCTTCAATATATACCCACACTGAGAAGAAACTTGCTATCAAAACAATGATAATAATTAACTGGGTATTTTGGCAGGTTTTCCTTACTTGATTAAATTATGTGTATGGACATCTGTTTAATTTTATATATGCTGCTGTACTGGCTGGTTTTGTGTGTCAACTTGACACAAGCTGAAGTTATCATAGAGAAGGGAGTTTCAGTTGAGAAAATACCTCCATGAGATCCAGCAGTAAGGCATTTTCTCAATTAGTGATCAAGGGGGGAGGGCCCCTTGTGGATGGTACCATCTGTGGGCTGGTAGTCTTGGGGTCTATAAGAAAGCAGGCTGGGCAAGCCAGGAGAAGGAAGCCAGTAAGTGACATCCCTCCATGGCCTCTGCATCAGCTCCTGCTCCTTGACATGCTTGAGTTCCAGTCCTGACTTCCTTTTGTGATGAACAGCAGCATGGAAGTGTAAGCTGAATAAACCCTTTCCTCCCCAACATGCATCTTGGTCATGATGTTTGTGCAGGAATAGAAACCCTGACTAAGACAAATTGGTACCAGAAGTGGGGTATTCCTGTGACAACCTGACCATGTTTTGGGGAGGACTGTGGAAGAACTTTGGAACTTTGGGCTAGAAAATCCATTCGGTGATAAGAGCTTTGTGGGATGTTGTGTAGGAGCTTGGAAGATAATGTTGAGAACAGTGCAGAAGATGGAGGCCTGGCTTGTGAAATTTCAGAGGGAAGATTAAAGACTCTTATCAGGGACATTGCTATTTTGATTGTAAAGATTCTGTGGTTTTGGTTAGCTGGGGCTGAAGAAATCAGCTGTGATTAACAAGATACCAAAATTACATAAGCAAAACCATTGTATTGCTGGGACTATTGATGCTGGTTAGCTGGAGCTAAGAAATTGGTGATTAAGAAGAGACCAGCAACATTGAGGTGACATCTTCGAGGAAGTGTTTTCTGAGAGCACAAAGAGACTGTGTTCCAGAGATAGCCCAGGTTGTATCTTGTGCTGTGGCAGGACTTGGTAATGTGAAAGAGTCATCCAGGTGGTACTGGTTTTGAAGGCATGAAGGAGTCATGAAGAGCAGGTGAGGCCTGGGCACTGTGAGAGGCCATGGAAGGCCATTGGTGAAACTGCAGCCTCAGTTACATTGACAGCCCAGGATTGAAGTGGTCATACAAAGGAGGTGAGGTTTGGCACCCTGAAGAGAGCTTATGAGAACCTGTTTGTAAAGCCTAGTTGCAGCAGAAGACAGCAGTGTTTTGGAGATGCCAGTACCATGAGATGACCACCAATAACAGCAGCAGCAGTGGAGTACAGACATCTATCTGGAGCCATGTGTGCTACAAAGGGCAGAGCTGGAGAAGTGACTCAAGCCCTTGGAGGAATCCACAAGATCGTGAGTAGATCCCAGACATTGGACGTTGGAATTTGATTTCCTTTTGATTGTGATTTTGCCCTGATATATATTTCCTCTTGAAGAAAGAAGGTATTTTAGTAGATCCCACAGTTAAGAGACTTTGAATTTTTAAAGACTTTGAATTTTAAGAGATTGGATGTTTAAAAGGGACTGAAATGTTAATATGTAAGAATCTGTAAAGACTGTGGGACTTGTGAAGTTATTTAGATCTTGGGGATGAATAAGGAAGTAAGGGTCGAGGCTTATTGGTGATGTGTTTGTGTGTCAAGTTGACAAGGGGTCAATTGTACTGGCTAGTTTTGTGTGTCAACTTGACACAAGCTGAAGTTATCATAGAGAAGGGAGTTTCAGTTGAGAAAATGCCTCCATGAGATCCAGCTGTAGGGCATTTTCTCAATTAGTGATCAAGGGGGGAGGGCCCGTTGTGAGTGGTACCATCTGTGGGCTGGTAGTCTTGGGTTCTATAAGAAAGCAGGCTGAGCAAGCAGGAGAAGGAAGCCAGTAAGTGACATCCCTCCATGGCTTCTGCATCAGCTCCTACTCCTTGACCTGCTTGAGTTCCAGTCCTGACTTCCTTTTGTGATGAACAGCAGCATGGAAGTGTAAGCCGAATAAACCCTTCCTCCCCACCTTGCATCTTGGTCATGATGTTTGTGCAGGAATAGAAACCCTGACTAAGACAGCTGCTAATGCATATAGGAAGTTTTATTAGTTTATCAATCTCATCCTATGCTAGTTTTCCATTGATCTATTTTATACTCAACCCCTGAATTATCAATTCATTTTTTTAAGTAATTAAAAAAATACTTTGTATTTTATTGTTAAGTCACTGCAAAAAATCCTTCCTGGATAGTTGTTCTTGTTTAATTTTCTGCAAATACAAAAGTATATGTTTTATTATCTTTTCATATATACATAAGATTTTTAAAATATGAATAAGTCATATTAGTTTTGTGAGTCTGATTGTCACAACTTATATACCATAAAAACTATTACCTCATTATGAGATATGAAGTATGACATATTCATATCATAAAAATAATATACCAGTGATTGGTTCAAAACTGATGAAAAAGCTTGAAAGTGTTTCTTGAGTACAGTTTTTTGGACTCTTTGTGAAAGACCTCCGAGCTGGGGAGACCCTCGCTCAAGTCTCGGGACGGCGCAACCCCCCAAGAACTCACGAAAGACCGTCCTTGCTGCAATCACATGAGGTTTAATTGGGGGGGAGACCAGTGCACTGGGGCCGAGCTGTGGCCTACACAGAGGCAGAGGAGTTTGGCCCTGAGCAGCTGAAGTCAGGGGTATTTAAAGAAAAAGCCATGAAGCAAGGAAATTCTATGTGTCATGGGAAGGTATAGAATGTCCTAAGTTCATTACTCCCATGGTTAGCTGTTTCCTGAGACAAAAGGTGTAGATTAGCTATTTCCTGGGACAAAGATATGGATTGTTTCGATATCAACCCTGCTGTTAACTATTTGCCTGGGACAAAAGGATGTATGTTAGCCATTAGGCGGTGGAATATGGCTATGTTATTTCTGGCTTTAATTTGCTAAGGGGGGTCTAACTTCCCTATAATGGGCTCGGTCTTTCATTTGGTCATGCAAAACTAAACTATTTTATACAATTTTCTCTTTTAATATAACTAATTTTCAAATAGTATTTAGTGTTTAATTAATGCATAACTCAATTAGGAGGTTATTTGGAAAATAAAAATAGAAAACACCCTTCTCTACATATCCTCTAACAATTCTTATATGTTTGACTGTGTGATTTAGTCTTCCTGAGAAAGCATGGCTTAAACACTAGACAGGTCTGCACACCTGTACAGGTTCATCACTTACTCTCTTTAATCTCCGAGCTCTAAAGTTCTGTATTTTGCATTTTCTATGACATCTGTTACTAAAAATATAAATAGTGATCTTTGATATTTCCCATGTTTTTAAAATGGGTGTTTTTATCATCATATTGAACGAGGAAATCTCATGCTAGCTGAATATTAGTATAGTCAGCAACTGTATCACCCTTCCATAGACATTGAGCTAAATGGCCAAAGTAGGATTTGGAATGCTGACTACCTAACTCAGTTTCTTCTCCTCAAAACAGGGAAAATAAATGTCAGTTTAGTAAGTAATGGACTCTCCGAATTCTACCATGTAAGTCAGAGAAATATACATTTTTCTCAGAATATGGTTAATTCTTTGATATTCAAATTTCAAACTCTCATGGTATTCAAGTCAATAAGTTACTTGGAAATGGAATGGTAAATTTGGTTCTACTATGAGCCTAAAACACTCAGAGGTCACAAACCTAAGCACCTAGTTTATATGTCTTACCTCCTTGGAATTTGAAATTGGGTATCAGATTCAATTATACTCAATACACAAAGACACAAAGATAAGCTGAGTCACACAGTCACACTAAAGATAGACCTTAAGAATTAACACCAATCAATTTTATAGACATTCTAGGGGCTGGCTGCTTTCTTTCTACTCTGTTTACTTTATTTGTATTTCATATGTATGGGTGTTTTGCCTACATGTGTAACACATAGACCGGAAGAGGCCATATGATCCTTTCAACTAGACTTATTTAAACATACCAGCTGAAGTTTAACTACAATTTTATGACTAGGTTATGTACCATGTACTTTTTGCTACCCTACTTTAAGCTCCTGGCAAACTGCACCACCAGCCTTGCCCAGGTTCCCTTGTATCTGCAGATGAAAGCCACATACAAACATTACCTATTTTTCATATGCTTTAGCTCAATTGCTGGGCGATTCTAAGCCTTCCTAGGATATAATGCCCTTCTTTTCACTCCCAGCTCAACTCCTCTAATTCTTCCCTTTACCTAGTTGACTGGTTACCTTCACATTGTTCAGTTCTCTGTGTCCTAGACCTGCCTTCTGCTTAATTATGGTTCTAATATCCCACTTGCTATCCCAGGTCTAGTCGTGGAAGTGGCCAATGTCCACTATACCCTAGATATCACATGGCTGCTGGCTTTTTCTTCCTCTGAAGCACAGTGAATCTTCTTTGCCTGCCTGTGGGAAAACTGGAAATGCAGCCTATTCTGCCCAGCTCATTGGCCGATAGCATCTTCATTAATCAATCAAGAACCAATTGGGGAACAGGACCTGCAGGGTTCACACACAGATTCCCAATCAGAGCATCAGGACCACCCGTTACAAGGTTAAGCCTTTTTTAATGCCATAAGTTTCATGAAACAATCCAGTATAAACTTTAAAGAAGGCTAGGGTTCAGTTACCCTTTCTCCTTTCTGAAAACAGTGCTATTGTGGTGATTTCAGAGCTCAGGGGAAGTACATGTAATCATTTTTTATCAGACATTAAATTTGCCAAGTATAATTTAAAAGATGCTAGAGGGGGCAGAAAGTAAGCTATGAGTGATTGTGTAATTGTATAATCAATAACAAGTGTGCATGAGGTTCTACTGTTTTCTATATCGGGTATTAAGTACTTCAGACATAGTACCCATTCAGAGATTAACACAAGCTTTATGCTTCAGAACCATGAATAACAATCAATATATAAAATCAATACAAAACAATAGGATTTAGAATAAGATGTATAAAATCAGAGATTTTCCTATATAAACACTTTTCTTGATAAAGAAAATAAACATCATCAAATAATGTAAAGAATTGAAGTGATTTTAGTCCCCTTTGTACCTGAGCTTCACACTGATCACAGTCAATATAAAAGCATTTTGTAAATGCATTTTCAGTACATAGTCATTCGCTGAATCCACAGATGTGAAATCTATTTGGGGGACCCAGATGTATATACTTTTCAACCTATGTTTTGCTCAATAGTTATATGATTAATTGTAATTTGGGCATTATGTTACTGATACCACCCATTCTGTATTATTCTTCCTGCTTGTACTTGCCTCTGTAAAACATCAGATGCACGATGATGAGATTACTAACTTGCTCGTTGACTGACATTAGACTGTCTTTTTGGTGATTACAAATGTACAGTCCCTGGCTTCATCTTCCTCCCTGAGAGCTGAGGTGAGCATCTCAGGCACACATTCACCATCTGTGTTCTTGTACAGTGTTGCTAAGCTATGATATTTACTAGGTTAAGTATATATAATATTTTTAATTATGGAATTTTCTATTTATGATGAGATTACGGGAAATATCCTTTTCATAATCTGAGGAATATGAGCTTAGGAACACATTCCTGATGATACCCCTTCCCCCCCAAATTTGGAAGAGCATTTTCAATTTTCTGAATGATACCAGGAAGTACTTGACAACAGTCAACATGAAATACCAATATCAAAGGACTTAATGCATATGTATATAAAACTGTGTACACAAAGTAAAGAAAAGCAAATCTATGAATTCCTGAGAATTATTACTTAGCCGAAGCATCAAGGCAAGGGGCAGAGAAGAGGAAAAAAAGTATGATATGTATAAACAGCAGCAAGAAGACTGATCCATTGTCCAGTATCTGCAGCCTTAAGCACTTGGATTCAATCAAATGTTAGGCAGGTGGTGAAGGGGGTCAGGAACACCAAGTCTTGAGGTCTTTTCCCTCCCATCCTGTGGTCTTCCCTGGCGTCTGCTATAGTCTCTTAAGTCTATTCCTCAGGTGGTGATGTTTTACCATTCCAAACTTATACAATTAAAAACACCCACATTTGGGCTTGCTATATATTCTTGATGATTTGAATTTATTGATAGGAGCCTTCTTTACTTTCGTAATCACTTAGATTTTGGACCATGTTACGGTTTTTCAGTGTCACCATTTTTCCTGAAGTATACGGATACAAGTTTACTGAGATTTATAAGATTTATTGGATACTGCTTACTTCATTTTCACATTTCCTATTAGTTGGTCACTTTAATTTTTCTTGAAATATATCATTTATATATAAGTTTCTTAAAATCTATCATTTATAGGTTCCTGTCAGTTGTTAGGTTTTCTACTGTTAAGAAGAGATACCATGGCTACTGCAACTCTAAAAAGAAAAACATTTAATTGGGGCTAGCTTACAGTTCTGAGGTTTAGTCCATTATCATCATGTGGGAAATGAAAGGTAGAATGGTAACATACAGGCAGACACTGTGCTGTAGAAGGAGCTTAGAGTTCTACACATTGGTTAGTAGGAAGCAGGAAGATATGAGACACACTTACTTTAACAAAGGCACACCCACACCTACAAGGCCATACACCCTAAAAGAGCCACTCCCTAGGAGTCTAATGGGGACCATTTCCTTTCAAGCCACCACAGTTCCCTTAGAAGATTTTTAGACATTATTCAAATATGTATTTTTAAATTTTTTCTATAGCATTGAAAAATAGTTCAGTAGGCAAATAAGATTAAATTGGCCATTACTTTTATCTAAGTAGTTGAACTATGATTGTCTCTTAATAGTTTAACTTTCATTTCTGAGAAATAAAATGACTACCTCAATAGAATTTTGGTTTACTGTAAGATTTTTCTCATGTATTTGTGTTCTATGTGCTGAGTACAAGCCTTCTTTCCCTCTCCTTCCTTCCTTCCTTCCTTCCTTCCTTCCTTCCTTCCTTCCTTCCTTCTTTTCTTCCTTTCTCCTCAGTTTTTAAACATTCTAATACAATTTATCTCCATTAAATTTCATTCTCTAGTTTCCAGGCCTATTTTTTCTCATCCATATTTGCCACATATTCTTTTGATATTGTTTTGAGAAATTCTGTTTCCACAAATAGAGTTTTCTACCTTACAAATTTTTCAACTACCCCATTTATTAGTCCTTTTCTTTTTGAGAGTTTTATTTTCACTAAAAATGAGTTTTAAATTGTTTGTTGTATCATTAGTCTTTGAACACGTATGTTTTCTTGAGCATTTTAAACATACTTGTTTCATTTGTTCATTTCTTAACAGCCTAACCATCATGCTAGCAGTGTCTGCATTTTCTTCCCTCACTCATATTGATTTGTTTCTCC
Organism: Uromys caudimaculatus; assembly: GCA_028551405.1. Taxonomy (NCBI): domain Eukaryota; kingdom Metazoa; phylum Chordata; class Mammalia; order Rodentia; family Muridae; genus Uromys; species Uromys caudimaculatus. The sequence goes on from CM052719.1 coordinate 30,736,793, forward strand.
AAGTGCTGGGTGTTTTTTATTGTAAATTCATGTTTTATGAAATGGTTTAAAATAGATTGTTCCAGTTTATGGAACTTTTCCTTTCTGTTCTACAGGTTCAATACTTTAAATTATCTACCCAGGCCAGACATAAATTTAATTTTCATCACATTTTATATGGTAGGAGGAATGGGGATTACAAACTGTAGCCCAGAAATATAGAGAACTGATTTTTTTTCTATACATTATCTGGGGAACTGTATTTTTCTTTAATACACAAGGGAATATATTTATTTCTCCCTTTCATTGAGGGGATAATTTTTTCATTTACCTCTGCATAACTTTTATGAAAATTACTTTTGGTTTTTCCTACTTTGTGTATTAGTTTCAATTTTTGGCATGTGGTTTAAATCCCAGTCTGTGTCTCTGGTTAGACTTGAACTATAAGGATATCATTTGTATGGATATTATTTATATCAATAAAATATCTCCTTTCATTTTTTTTTTCCTTATTACACATACGAGATTGTAGCAGTTAGGAAAGTTGATTTCTTTTATGTATATATTACAATAACTGCAGGGATAGTATTTCAGAATCAGGAGAAATTATGTGATTGATTTCTGGGAATTTTTTGGGTGTTGAAATTTGTAAATTACTTAAATGATGACAAGTTACAGGAAATTAAAAGATATAAGTCTGAGCATCTCAGATTCCTAATCCACCAGCTAACAGAGCAGGTAGGCTAAGTATCCCAAGTTCTGGAAACATGTGTTCACCTCATTATAGTTCATCTTTATGCCACATACTACTTTCTTTGTAATATAAACTCTTTATGAATATAGAAGAAAAGTAGAACAAACTTGACCGTGTTTGGGATATCAATAATCTCATTAAAACCTTGGATCTCTGTTTTCTTTCTGCAGAAATGTAACCTTTTAAATTATCCTCAATTTTAATTCTACTCATTTCTTTTAAAAACAACAACAACAACAAACCACAAAGCAACAACAACATAAACAACAACAACAACAACCATAACAACAAAACTCTGAATATGTACACTAAGGGAAGTCAAATGGTTGTATTGTTTGTTTGGGTATTTTTGCCTTTTAAATTTTTGCAGGAGGGTGTTATAATTTATTAGAAGATTTCTTCCCTCTTATCCATCAAAACCCATTTATACTATGCCATTTTTCTTTAAATTTAAATTCATGTCTTTGCTCATTAACTGCTATCATATATGTATATGTATATACATATGTATTTCTAAATATAGCCTGCTCAGTCCTTATAATGCTATCTGCATATATGTTTTCAGGCCTGAGTGCCTGGATTAAGAAAACAACTGATGTCCTATTCCCTGGGAAGGGTGACCACTCCTGTTTCTAAGTTGCCTAGAGTTCTTTCTATGGATTGAGGCATCATGAGCTTTTCTTCAGCCAGTTTAATTTGGTAGTTGGTGAGGTCTTTATTTCATTCACTTTTGAGGTAGTCACATATTTCTGTGTCACTATACCGAAGAACTCTGAAGAGTTGGAGAGCAGATGTTAAGAATACATGGTAATGTTAACTTTGAAGGAAACGATGGGAAGCCACAGAAAATAGATAATAAATGTACTTAATGTTTAGTTATCCCCAGTTCTCTCTCTCTCTCTCTCTCTCTCTCTCTCTCTCTCTCTCTCTCTCTCTCTCTCTCTCTCTCTCGTCTTTCTCTCCCTTTCTCCCTTCCGTTATCTTGTTGTGTATCCCACCCGTGCTTTGAACTTCTTATTTCAGTCTTCACCTCTCTCCTTAATTCTAGAATTATGGACTTAACCTTTCATATGAAATCTCTCCTTTTCTTCATCACAAATGTTTTTTGTTTGGTTTGGTTTTTAAGAAAAATCTGCTCATTGAAGCCATTTTATTTTCATATTCTCAAGTAAATCTGATATTTATTTTAGAAAGAAAACAACTGAAAATATATTAACATTTTAAAAATTACTGAGCAAAGACTTAGAGACTCTGAAGCATTCAGTCCTAAAAGTGATACCTTCATCGATCCCCTCCACCCCTCTCCGGCACGTACACCCTAAGGCTCGGAGACAATGCAGAGGGGAGACAGAAAGACTGTAAGAGCCAGAAGTGATGGAGAAATCCAACAAAAAGCTTCTCCCAGCCTCATCAGGACCAACACAGAGCGACTCTGGCAGTATGCATGAGACCTGCATTGGATCAAGCCAAAGGGAGTCTCAGCACCGAGAGTGGGAAGAATATATGACACTATGCCTACTATTAGCAATTGTTTCCTGATGACAAAGGGAATAGTCAGTTTCCTACAATGGAGTGTCGCTGGGTATACAACTACATTCCAGGGCAGGCCGTGTGCCCAGTAGGAATTGGCCAACACAAAGAGAACTCCATATTAATGTTGTGGGCTTTTTGTTCTGTTTTGGGCGTTTTTTGCTTCTTTTGTTTTGTTTTGACTTGATTTTCATTGTTGTTGAGATAATGAGAGAGCAAAAGAACATAAAGTTGGGAAGGTTGGAAGGTGGGGAGGATCTGGGAAAAGTTGGGGACAGGTAGGGAAAATCATGATTAAAGTACATTGTATGAAATAAGTCATGGCAATGAAAATTAATTTACAATTCAATTTTAAGTAATCAAAAATTTCAAGGTTATTCATGCATTTAAACAATTTCTGTGATGCTTAGAATTGCTACTCTATTGTGTTTAGCTCTTCTGCTGAAATGTATTTATGAAGAAAGAAAGAAAACTAACAAAGGTGAAGTCCTCCTTTAGGTACAGTTTCCATAAAGCAGAGTTGGCCTCTTTAAATTACACATACGTGAATTTTAAAAATCGATAAAAATATTAAACAAAGAATGTGTAGCACAGTATATATTAGTTCTTTACCCAACACATAAGGAGTTTTAAGGATAAGTCTGTTATTTATATTTCTGTTCCAAGCTATACATCTTAAAAGACAAAAAGAGCTGATCTGTGCTACAAGTGCCTCAGCCTCAATTCAAGTTCTTAAGAATGACTGTTCCACTTTACAATTAAAAAATATATAACAATTATATTTTATTTAAGTGTAAATCTTATATGGCTGGGGGTATATCACAGTAATATGACACCTTTAAAACCAATGTTATTACTACAGATTTATTACATTTTTCTTGGTAGTTCTTTTGCGTAGAACTGAGTCATTGTGCCTTTACTATCTTATTACTTGCTTGTAGAACAAAGCTACATACATGTGCATACACAAACATAATCAGCCCCACATTTCTCCCTTTAAGAGCCTATCTTTGTTTTCATCTCATCTTCTTACTTGTGTGCTGTTTATCACTTTGAAACTATATATTTTATTTTTTTTAGTGGGTGTATTTTTAATTTATATCTGTCAAGTAGATGACTGATGCTCCTTTGTAGTTTTTTCAGACTCTTTCTTGACCTAAGCTGTGGTTGGACCATATTGCCGGAAATCAGGTTAGGAACGTTTGAATTGAAAACCCTTCTGTTCAGCTCTAACTCACCTTCGTAAGAGCACAGGAAATTTCTTTGAGGATTTATTTCTAAATGAATCAAATTACTTTCACAGAGATGTCCCAGTCAAAATTGCACATGAGAATTTTTAAATGTGTCACAGAATAGTCCCAACTTTCATAGTTCATATTTCATTTAAGCAAAAAGTTTACCATTAAAAATCTTGAGACACATTGATTTAAAAAAAAAATACTTGTCTGATAATAAGCCAAAATCCCTCATCATGATTTTTATAGGTTTGCATATCAATAAGGTTCTAACGTAGCCAAATCTCATTCTGGTTGTGATTCATGTATTCATGCTGTCACCTTGCTTAAGATTTTATGAAAACAAAAGTCATTAGTTCTTTTTAAAGTTGTCTGATGGGCATTAGAAGTATTTTATGACATACAGAAAAGCCATATAAACACAACTGGTAAATTGATAATAAAAAACAGGAGAAGTACATAGGTAAATAACAAAAGAATAAGAGTTAAATAGTATATGTTTGGTGTTAAAACACACAGAATTCTGTTTAAAACTAACTTCAAAAGAACTGCACATGGCTAAAATGCGTCTGATCATCTAAGGTACTGTTTGCCTGAATGATGCTACTTAACTTCTCTGTTAGTATCTTCAGGAAAAAAAAAATGCCAATCAGGGAACAAGCTATTTTTAGTAAGGGTTAATAATGTTACATTACAGAGAAAGAAATAACAATTTTTAAAAAGGGGTTTCTAGAAGGGCTGACCCAAAGGCCATTTTTCTACTCTGGAATTTCTAGATTTTCAGATTTTTTTCTGTTGGGTAAACTGCACTGTACAATGGCCATTGATCTACTGAGAAAAACTGCCTTGCTTCATGGAGCCTCTGTGCATTGGTTGCACCTGCAAAAGACTCTTGGCACATTTCACTACTTTAGAAGTTTCAACATGTTTCAATGTGTGTTAGGTTCTAGGCATCCTGTGTTTTGTCATGCAACATTAATTTTCTTAGAGAGTGGATCCAATGGTCATGTGCTGCATGGATTAATAATTTGTGAATATAAAGCTTTTTACGTTTTAAGTGATGGTGTTGACAGAAGATTCATTTCAACAAAGGTGATAATCAGGTGTGTGAGTTTAAATTGCTACTTGAAGGTATTGACTGGTGACTCAGAATGCTTGCTGCTCTAACAAAGGGCCCTCCTTTGTTTCCAAATGCCCATGTTAGGCTGGTCAAAATTACCTGAGACTCCAGTTCTTGATGATATGACACCCACTTCATGCTTTCACGAACATACACTCAAAGAAACACACATACCCAAACAAAAGTAAAATGAGTTATAAATAAATAAATTGCTATTTCAGGATGGAAATGCTACTCTGAGCAGGTATCTTGATCTCTGTTTTGAATGACAATGTCCATATTGAAAGCTGCAAAGCAAATGTAGACAGATCAGACTTGGAATAAGGCATCCATTTATCTAGACAAGCTCGGGTTCTGTAATTATACCTGGTACCTTCCATCTATGTCACTTACAACAGCACTGTGCTAGATGACATGGTATCACACATTAGCTGTCCATGTTTGGTGATGTTTGATTCTTAGATGCTCTGCAATAAGTATTCCTAGAAAAATAGTAAAAATTGAGTCTTCTGCCTACTCCCAAATCCATTAGAATTTTCTGGAGTTATCAAATTCCATTCTTGTTACTATCCTAGTTTTGCTTTACTCCCTAGGAATCAATATGTGTTCTAATCAAAAGATGGCATTCTCTCATCACAAAGTAAGTGACATGTACATCATCAAAGACATAATGATAAATGTGTTTCCTTTTAATTTTCTTCTAGAGTATCTACTAGCATGGGTGTATTGAGATGACATATCTGAGAACCAAGCTTTGACTTCATACTTTATTTTTCTTTTTTTTCCCACTATGTTCTTTTAATGGCATCATGGTCTTGTTACAGATTCCTGGATGTCTACTTAATAATGTTCTCATTAAGGCATGCCAAAAAGCTAACACAAAAATTGTATGAGATCAGATCACTTGTCCATTAGCCTAACATTTCTCTGCTTTAGGCTGCATTTAATTGACAGCATTAGCTTCACCTAATATGTGGCCGAATTTAGCATTCCCAACTACTACTATGATAGTGTCAAAACCCAAAGATGTCTATCTGGCAGATAGCTTGACTTCTTTCTCCTTGGTTCCCTGACTTTGGAGGATGAAAGAGCTTTGGGTAAGACAACAATCTTCAGGCGCTAATAAGTACAGGAAAGGGCTAGCAACTGAGATCATTTCCTGGCCAACTTTATCAGTTAATAAGAGGATAAAGAGTCAGTCCCCACAAAAATTGCAAGTTGGACAGCATAGCAACTGTGGTGCTGAGTCTGTGGTCATACGTAATCCTTCATGATGTGGTTGTCCATACTAGAAAGAGGGTTTACTTTGTTCTTAACTTGACAATATCAAGATGGATGTACTCTAAAGTCCATACCGACCTTTCATTTACTTGTCGTTACACATGTATTGCTTTTATTGTTTGACACCTAGTGCTTATCGGTGATAAGCATAGTATTTAAGCCTCTCAAAGTCATGGTAATAAATATGACTAACTATGAACAGGAATCTCTGCATGGAATCTACTCTAATAATTTTTTGAATGGGCATATTCATCTCCTTTACACATATTCAATGGATTCATCTAATAACTAAAATGAAGGAGGTTAAATCTGGTAAACATTATTCTACCTAATTGTTGGCCTTTCAAAATGAGTTATAGCTAAGAATAATGGTACTTGCGAAAGCACAGACAAGCAAATACACTGATCTCCCAGGACAGACATTTTAAATCATTTAAAATTTTGAAATATGGGCCTCATTTTTTCCTTATAAGAAAGATAATGATTTCCCTGTTGGAGCTCATAACGTGGTAAAATGTCTAAAGAAACCTGAATAATGGAACCTGACTTCATCACAATGCTGCTTTGTCTCATTATGAAGCAAAAAAGGAACACCATGATGAATTATGCTCAATTCACAATTTATCACGACATTCTGGAAAGAAATAGAATAATTATTTCCATTAATGCTAAACATCTTCTGAAGACAGATATATGTCAGTTCAGCTTAATTTTATGTTTTATTACAAAACCCATACAAAAGGAAAGATTGAATTAATGTAAGACATATACTCATACTTTGAACTTCATGAGTAATTAAAAATGAAAAATAAGATTCTGAATAGGACTTTTGATACTTTTGTCAGCCAATATGTTCCAATTCAGCACTGTAGTTTCGAATTTGGCATGCAAGTAACTTTAATATCAATTCAATTTCCCATTTGCCACTTAAAATGCGGTATAGGAGCACAGTTTTTTAAAAGAGCATATTCTATCAGAAAGAATTAGCATGGACAGTTGAAAGCTTCTTTTACATATATCAAATGACCTACAGGCAATTTTACACAGCAAAGTACAATGAACATAGTAAAATAATTGAAACAACTGAATCAGAAAATATCAACCCCACCTACACAACACAAGTATATTATCTTCAGAGTTTTCTTGTTATGAACATGGAAATACTATTTTATTAATCTTTTCAAATTTCAGAAAATCATCTTAAGTGGTCCTGTATGGTGCTTCTCTTATACAATATTATGAATTAAGAATTTGAAATTAGCAACTTAGTGGACTAAGGTCCTTAGAGATGTGCAGATCCAACTATCAAATCTGTCAGTTGGAAAAGTATTTTGATCACAAGAATAAGTATAAATAAATACAGATTGTGTGTCAGTTTGGTTAAAATAGAATAAGAAATATACTAATTGCAAACATTTATTTTATTTTTACAAATGTCAATCATCTGTAGTGTATATATATTTTACCCTCATCATGTCATAAAACACAACTAAAATAAATGTATTTGCAGCCATAAGATACTAAGATGAGCTATGTTATTAGCATTTTATATATCTGAAAAGAATCTTTAGTGGATTTAACTTGGTTATATTTTAAAGTAATCACTCACATTTGATGGAGTTTAGGAGAAAGAATATAGGTGTGGCATGAGAGCCACCTCAGTGAAGAACTTTTGTTCTTCATTACATTCCCCGTTACACTTCTATGTGATTAAGATCACAAAACGGATCATGCACATGTCTTATCAAATACCACACAGGAATTGTTTTCAAAAAATTTTTAAATTTCTTAGCTTCAACATACATTAATACCAGCTTTTGCCTTCCACTATTATGGCAGGAGATTAGACACTATTATGTGTGAAGTTTTCTGATCTCATCATAAAGCAGACACTACAGTCTCATTTTGATTTCATTTTTCTGTTTTTTTTTTGAAGGCAGGTCTTGAACACTGAGCAACATTAGCCACAGAATCATAATGATCCCCCTGCCTCTGCCTCCTGAGGAACTAGTAGGGGGTAATAGGCATCTCTCACCACACATGCAGGTCATTTTCATGTTCCTTGCTTTTGATTACACCAAAAACGTCCAATGTGAAGCAGACAGAAAATTATCTGCCAGTAATTTAGAAACATTTTACATTCTTAAGAATTTTTTCCATGTTTATCCTTTCCGGGAATAAAAAAAAAACCTATCAAATATCCTTTGGAGATCCAGTAAAAGGAAAGATCCATTTCTATACCCTCTGGTGGGAGGGCAAGTGAGACAAAAAGTGAAAGGGGTTTCTGGACTGCCTCTGACTGGTCTGTTTTGCCTCATCCCTGCAAAGAACATAGCTGAGTAAAACAGCAGTATCATATTTCATAGAATGACCGAAATCTCTTCCCTGGGTGTTGGTGAACTGGAAGAAAATAGAACTAGCAGGGGACAGGGATCTTTGATGCCAGTGTATCTGAAAACGAGAAATAAAGGGATTAGTTTCAGTGGTATTGAAAGAGTACACAGAAGAAACTACAGTGATAAGATGCTGGATGAAAATGTTTGGTAAACTCAGGTGCAATGCCAACTTTCTAAGAGTTGGAGAAGGAATGAAAGAAAGAGGCCAGTGGTGGGGGTGGGGCAGCGTCAATGTATTACTCTGCCTAGATGAATATCTGTTTCAATGATCTACTGTGACTAAAGCAGTTTATTAATATCCCTCATATTCATCTTATAGCTGTGCCTTGAGGTAGTTATCATAGGTACAAATATACATTTACCTCTGTTAAATTATTATACTGTAAATTTACAAAATTATACTTGATAGAGAACCAGATCTTACAATTTCATTTCAAATCATTAGGTCTCAACCTTCCTAATGGTGTAGTAGCTCATGTCATCTTGACCCCCAACCATAAAATTATTTTATTGCTACTTCATAACTGTAAATTTGCTACTCTTGTGAATGATAACAGATATTTATCTGATATGTGATCCTGAAGGGGGTTCCAGACCTATAAGTTGAAAATCCACTGTGAATAAAGAAACAGTGATCAACAAGTTACATTGATCATACACAGAAAATCTATTTGTCTTTCTGTAGTTTAATAAATATTAAGTCTTACAAATTTATTTTAAATATGGAAACAGAAAACGCATAAAGAACCAAAAATAAAAATAAAACACATTTTCAGCTTATATTTACCAAATATAATTAAATTGTAAGAAATTGTATATGTTAATTTTGGAATCTAAGAGGAAAATACTAAACATTATTAAAGAGAAATTGTTTTATAAAAAAAATACTGAGAAATTTAAAAGTCTTAATCAAGACAGAATTATGGCTAACAAACTAAACTTTTTCTTTTAGAAGCAAACAAGTAAATATGGCTTGTGTGTTCACAACTGACCAGCCTCCTTCTCATCTAATAATCCCCTAGTGCTCTTGGATACTGTGTATTTCCACTCATCTTCAGGAAGTGTGCACATGTGTTTAACACTGAGTTCAATGTTTTGATCTGCTCATCAAAAGATAGTCTCACTTTCTTGTAAGCCAAAGCCTACCTTGCTGCTCATGATCTTTTTGTCCCAGAACTAATAGGGGAAAAAACCTCACATAGCTTGATCAACTTTCTGGGCCACAAAACTGAGAATTATCAAATTTTCCTATTACTTTTCTCTGCCCTATGCCCTGTGATGATTTGACTCTCTTTAGTCTCATTATCTGTGTGATGAGTGGGTATGTGTGAGAGCCTCTGTTCTTGATGACACACTCATTGCTTCTTAGACTTCCAACTCTAAATTCATTTCAATTCTTTGAAAAACCAAATAATAACACATCAACCTAATATGCCCAATGAAACAATGTTACACCTTGATATAAGGGTGAGGGGAACTCATTTTATGGCAACACTCATTCCATTGCTGTTTTCTTAGGTTCTTCGTGTATGTGTGTGTATTTGCAGCAGTATATTATACCACACAGTGGACAATTTCAGCTATCTATTTCCATAAGTGCCATCTTGTTTGAGACATGTTCCCTTTATTTTAAGGCTAGCTGACCACAGCGTGTGGAGATTTTCTCATGCCATATTCCTATATAGCTGTTGAAACATAGGGTCTTTAAATATTCTACTGCATAAATGTCTACACGAGTCCAGCAGACCCAAACTCAGTTCTCCACATGTGAGCAACAATGCGTAATCCACTGAGTCTTATCTTCAGCTATGTAAATGCTACTACTTATATTTATTTTAAAACCAACATATAATAATAAATATGCACATTAGCACCATTCATTCTTTCATCTTCTGAAGATTCTAACTAAAGGCAGCCATCTATGAGAATGTATCATTTACTGCCTTTTAATGTAGTTCATGTCTTGTAAAATATAACAACTTTTAGACATCCATTTGACCCTGTGTACTTGCTTCCAGGTAATATGATAGCTTGCTGTAAATGATTGGCAATAGTTAAAAAGTAACACAAGGCTTATAATGACTGTGCTTGGGAGATGGGAAAAATAACTCAGTTTTATGAGAAGAGGGAAGAAAAACTAGGGATGAGAATAAAGGCATTTACTACATGTCCCATAAACTCAAAATAGCCATATATTCTTCAAATAAAAATGAAAATCATAAAATGTCTCATTTAATATAAACAGAATATCAAAGAAAAGAAAAACTTTAAGATACTTTTTAAGTCTAAGCTGGTTTCTATTGATATGGTAATATCAACAGTCCAGTAAAATTAAGAGTATATTTGCCAAAAGTAGTTTGATTTCCATAAATGTGTTCTTTTATTGTTTCCAGATGTTATTAATACATTTATGCTTTGAAAAATTTCTAGGTGATTAAGTAACTAGTAAGCTTCACAGTTTAGGCTTTGTCGTTGAAATTCATAAAGAAACAGTTTTAAAGGTTGACCATCTATGTGTCTGTGTAACTATCTTTCCATCCAGTCTCCCCTTTCTCCCTTCCTCTTGTCTGAAATATAGATATAACAAAATAAATAGAATAAATATTTCTATTTGATTTTTCTAATATATAAAATTCCTTGTCAAATTTTTCACATTAGGAATGATCTGTATTATTTTGATATAATTATCTGACAAAGCTATTTTAAAATACTTCATAAATATAGTTACTACATAATAATTATGAGATTCATTGGTGAGTGTGTATATTATATTCTGTGAAGTATTGTAAGAATAGATTTGTTTTATTTTCAAAGTTTTGTTTCTCAAAACACTTATGACATGTTTTATAAGGATTCATTAGAGGGTAAATTAGAAGATTCCAGGATAAAAGTATTCATTAAAAAGACTCAATTCTACAAGTAAATTGTAGAATTCTTGCATTGAGAAACTTCCTGAACTTGCTACACATTGGCCTCTGTACATGAACTGCGGCGACTTCTATTCTCAGAAGCCACCTTTTGGGTGTGAGAATAGGTTGTCAGTCCCACCATCAGACTGACACCAACAGAACTTATATCGAAGAAATTTATCATCTGTACATTTCCCTTTCCCATATCTATCTCAATTTCAGATTCAGTTTCACACCTCACAAGAGAGCATTAAGCTGGTTTTTCTATCCTTAATTATATCCAGAAGGTAGACTTAGCCGGAAGAAGATTCAGTAGACACAGCATTGCCAAATCTTGCTGACAGAGAGACTCATAAGATGGAACTAGAACTGATAGCAAGTGGACAACTCACTTAGTGTCTGCAGCACAGTTATTTAAAATGCACTCTTATATCAACCATAGAAGAACAGCAGCATCCTCACTCTAGAGATGAGCTTGGTGAAGAAAAATACTCCTATCACCTTTCCAAACTCACACACCTGGAAGGAACTAAATCCAGACTTTCAACCTCAAACAAAGCCTACTTTGTCAGCTGTGCAGTGATGTATTTGAGGTGATTCTCCAGGGGCTGAGATATCCTTCAAAGTCAATATTTTTTCAGTCATTTTATATTGTTTCCTCTCCATTTCCATTGTCTTTGATAAAACAAAATACATTATAATGTGTGTAGATAGAGTCTGAAAAGTCAATTTTGGTGCTGGTCTTTAGCCATGAACTCTACTAGGATAAGCTGAAGATGAAATGATAAAATTAAGGTTGAAAAGTATTCTGTACTATCTCAGAGATGGACATGCAGATGGTTTTTATTGAAAATACTGTTTTATAATGCTGTGGACTAAATCCTGCATTTTGTATGTGCAACACAAATGCCTCACCACAGGGGAACATCCTGGTAAACTCTGAAATCATAAAAATTAGATAGATAGATAGATAGATAGATAGATAGATAGATAGATAGATAGATAGATAGATGGTAGAGCAAAAGAAAGTAAATTTGTTCAATTAAGTTTTTTAAACTGTTAAATAGCATACTATCTCTTGATGCTAAATATATCTTAGAAATATTGAGATAAATGATCATTGAGAGTTCCTTTCTATAGGCGAATGTTGACTATTATTTATTTGTGAGTATTCAGTGGATTTACAATAAATATTAGTGATAATACTCCCACTTTCAAGAAACAAAAATATAATCCAAAAGATTTTAGATAGAAAAAATTCTACTATATTATAATAGTTTTATATAATACAGCAGAATGTCAGAAAGTAAATATACACATCAGAATTTTAAGATATATCTTCATCTTGCAACACCTCCCTCTTCTTCTGTGTCCAGTCTACATTGTTGAAAGCATGGTTGTAACAGATTCCAAGTGTACATGTTCTCCTGTCTTTTCAGTAGACACTCAATAAAACTTGCTTGGCCTCAACCTTCTGGGAAAAGAACTAACGTGAGTCAGAAATCCATCCTTCAGAAACATTGTGAAACAGAGGATAAAATCAACCAATAAAAATGGTTCAGAATGCCCAAGTTTCACTTTACAGTAACTGCTGGACTGAGAGTGAGGTCCCAGATGGAGGAGCTAGAGAAGGGACTGAAGGAGCTGAGGGAGTCTGTAGCCCCATGGAGGGAACAACAGTGTCAACTAGCCTGACCCCCCCCCCAGTCGTCCTGGAGGCTGGACCACCAACCAAAGAATACACATCGAGGGACCCATGATTCGGACCACATATGTGGCAGAGGAGGGCCACGTTGGACATCAGGGGGAGGAGAGGCCCCAGTAAAGGGGAATGTCAAGGTGGGAATATGGGAGTGGGTGGGCGGGTGGGTGGGAGGTGGAATTCCCTCATAGAAGTGGGGGAGGGGGAAGGGATAGGTGGTTTCCAAAGAGGAGACCTAGAAAGGGGGAAACATTGGAAATGTGAATAAAGTATCAAAAACAAAACAAAACAAAACCATCAGCACTCCCATTGTAACATAAAGTGAAGTCAAGACAAAAGGGGAGGGGGAGGAGTCAATTCCCAGAAATGGAAGAATGGAATATGAACATAATAACTATGTGCATTTATTTCATCAAGAATGGATTTTATTGGTCATTGGATGTAATTGGTAAGCCACTCAATTTTTATATTCGCTATAAAACTTCAATATATAGACATGGAGTGAATTCCTTTACGAAGAGAAGTAACTGGTTCATCTTAAAGTGTTGTTTCAAAGTTTCCTTAACAGTCTCCTGAAATGGAGTATCTGAGAAGCACTTTGCTAAAGATAATTAATCCTCTTCTTGCTTCTTTATGGAAGTCTCTAGAGCAATGGTTATAATGATCTAACTTCATTTTCAGGAAATAGGCAAAAACTAATTGGGGTTTTATGAGTTTATTGAAGGCCAGTCAACCACTGTTACTCCACTCTATTTTATTGTTGACTTTTCAGTAGCTTGGCAACACAGAAGAAAATGAAATTCAACTTAGCCCCTTCTTAATGGCAAGAATTCAATATGCTAAGCCAATGAATGTACTGAACAGAATTTTGTGCAGAGAATATCCTTCCAAAATCCATATTGTTTGTATTTTGTCTGGGAAAGAAAATAACATCTAAAACTAATATTGAATGGCATGCCAACGCATAGTTTTAGAGACAGGAACCTGCAGAAATGCTGGCATGACTCTCCCTCTTGCTGGAGGAGGACAGATTTTTTTAAAATGTGCTGATTTGGGAAGCAGGTGCCATCATAAAGCTCCTGTGCCAGTCTCCATTGACCAACAATTAAGACTTTGATACTGTTTTTCCTCCTTCAAGTCCTACAATGGGTTTACTGAAATTCTTTCACCTCCACCCTATTTTTAAAATTTCAACCTTTAATCTTCATGTTTGACATTGTAAATTGACTCACAACCAAATTTTATTTTGTTCTGCCTCCTTTGAACACTGTGGTATCTATACTGATCAGTAGTATTCTAGGACAGCAGTTAGTAAAATTAATATAATGTTCAAATAAAATATGATCACAGTCTAGAAAACATAGTATTCTTGCAGCATTACTGCTGGAGGCTGGAGAGATGGCTCAGTGTTTAAGAGCACTGGCTGGATGTTCTTCAAAGACCCAGACTTGATTCCCAGTGCCTGTGTGGCAGTTCACAACCACCTGCAACTCTGGTTCCAGGAAAACCAATGCCCCTTCCTGGTCTCTGTTGGCAGCAGACACTCAAGTAGTTAACAGACATACATGTAGGCAAAACAACATGCACATAATGTTTTATAAATTACATTCTAATAGCAGGCATTAGAATCACATGGGGTAAGTTTTAGCATTTCTGATGCAAAGGCCACATAGCAGGTCAGTGTAATCAGAAGTATTTGAAGGAAGATTTTGGTCCTTCATAACCTGAATGCGTTATCAATTGATTCCCATGAACACTAAATTTTAAGGAACACTTTCCAAAGGATACACATACTAGTTAAAACATCAGTACCACTGCTCCAGTATGCAAAGAGGAAGGTAGATGACTACGAACTCACAAGTTTCTACAGGGAAATAGAGGAAACAAAAATGAAGGAGACTCCAAGAGGAGTAAGGACCCAGAGAGCTACAGCATGTGCCTGTGGCTTAGGGTTTCCATTGATGTGATAAACAAAACAAAACAAAACAAACCTAACCAAACCACCTTGGAGAGGGAAGGGATTACAACTTTCAAGTCACACACTATCACTGAGGGACCTCGAGCTGGACCATAGATGGTACAAGAACCTGGACTTAGGAACTGAAGCAAAAGCCATGTTCCTCACTAGCTTGCTTTACCTGCTATATTATAGGACCCAGAACCACCAGCTGAAGGGTGACACCATTCATAATTCCCATATCAATCACTAATTAATAAGATGTACTATATACTTTCACTGGCCTATTTTTTTCCTTTTATTAAAAATTGTTTTTCCTTACGTAATATATTGATTATGGTTTGCCCTCTTATGAAGTGGTTTCCAATGATCAGATGCTGAAGTCACAAGCAACTGAAAGTGTTCAGATGAGCAAGTTAGTGTAAAATATTTGAGGAGGTTTTGTTTCTGAAACTCTGCCTTCTTGGCAAGAAAACATTTCGTGATGGTCAGAAGGACAGTACTGGAAAGGGGCTTCTCTAAAATTTGCTTTGAGGCAGAAGCTGAACTTCTTGACATTTCCCATAATCTAAATTACTCCTGATATCAGCCTTAGGCTTTCCAGTCAGTCTGGAGACAAGTGATTGCTTGCTCTCATTTATGCCCTAGTCAATCTGCAACGTTTCCCACTCTGTAATACCAGTGATGATAGTTGCTTCACCAAAGACAGATTCCATTAGAAGCCAGGAATGATTCATTGGCGGCGAACTATGACGGGTATTCTTGGAAGTCTTGTAAAGGTGTTTCATGAGAAATATCACGGAACTCAATGACCTGCCTTTCAAATGGAGGAAAGACACCACCTCATCTTCGACAGCTAAAACTCCAAAGATTATGCCATTTCCAAGGTCTGTCTTGCACTTGAGGATAGGGTTCTGACCTCCTGCTCTGGAGAAGCTGGCTTTCTGTGGTCCTCACCTTAGCTCATTTTCATCACATATTGTTACCTTTTCTGTTTGAAAGCTTATTCAAAATGCTTACGACAAATTAAAGTATGAGATTTTACATTTGATAAAACATTTCAAATCAAAATCCATATTACTTCAACCAGGATCACTTAGAGTCAAGCAAAGAAGAGTAACCAGAGGCCATTTTTAGTAATTCTAAAACATAGAGGCGAATAACTGTTTAGTACTTGTCTGCTCTATTCTCATGAAATAAAAATAGAACTTGTACTCTGAAGTCTATTTTTCTCACTTTTATCAAGTACATAAATCTTCAAAGGTTAGCCCTACACAGTGTGTAAATGCTATTGAAAATGACAACACAGAGACCTTGCTTCCTCAGGATTGACCCTGAAGCCCAGAGGCACACTGGGAATTATGTGTGCACATAGCATTTGCTTCTTTCCTTCTGTGAGAGGCTCTTTAATTTCTGAACAATATTATGCTTTCCACTTAAAAGTACAGGTTCTATGTGTGATGATATGTTGATTTCATTTCTATGTTACATGGAGGAAATCAGGTTTCTGTATAATTTTTCTCTCCAGGCAACCATGTTGTGACATCTGAATTGAATTCCTACCAGGAGCCAAAATTTGAAAATAGGACCGTTTTGTGGTTTAAAAGTAAGTATGTAAAAAAATTGATGTTGCTAAGCTCAGTTACCTTATTTTATATAAGAGCTAAAGATGAGACATTTCCAGAACTGTTAAAATTTGTCATATTATAAATACATTTCTGAGCTCACCTGAAAACCTAATGAAAGGGTAAATTCATTGTAACTCCCATACACTGTGAAAGTAAATGATCTCGTGGAGGATGAAAACTCAACATGACAAAGAGATTATCTAGTTGTTTGTTCCTTGTTCTTTACCTTTGCTGAACCCAGATACAAGGTGTTTCCTCTACTATCCAAGCTTTTAATTTCAATTTACTGGCCTCCAAGCAGCATTGGCTATTCATGAGGCTAGAGATGAGGTGAATTCAGAACAAGTCCTGACTGATCCTACTGTAAGAACCGAACTCTGGCTTTGCTCTGGGGAGGAAATGCGTATGTCTTGCTGCATTTTCTTTCCCATTTTCTTTTCCTTCTTTCTATTTTCAACTTTTACTTTTATTATTTTAATTTATTAATTTTATCCCTATGATTTAAGTATGTGTACCACATGTATGCCTGGTGCGCTAAACGGATAGAGCACTGGAACTGCAGAAATTTCAGGAACTGGAGTTACAGACAGTTGTGAGCCACAGAGTGTGCGCTGAGAATTGACTCTGTATGCTTTGCAAGAGCAACAAGTACTTTTAATAGCTGAACCATCTCTCTATACTGTTTTTTCCTTTAATTAACATTTATTATTCTTCCTTTCTTTAAAATTTATTGTTTCAGCAGTTCATGCAGAATTTATTTTTATCACACCCACCACCATTCCCTCCCCTCTATCCCTGAACTACCCCCCATTCCAAGTTTATGTGTTTTTATTGGATTTTTAAAAAATTTACATTTCAAATGTTTTCCCCTTTCCAGATCTCCCCTTCAGAAACCCCCTATTTCATCACCCCTTCCCCCTGCCTCTATGAGGATGCTCCCCCACCCACCCACTCCTGTCTTCCCTCCCTAGCATTTCCCTACACTAGGGCATCTAACACCCTCAGGATCCAAGGGCCTCTCCTCCCCCTGATGGCCAACAAGGCCCTCTTCTGCCACATATGTGACCAGAGCCATTGGTCCCTCCATGTGTATTCTTTGAGTGGTCCAGTCCCCGGAAGCTCCTGGGCAGGGGTGTCAGGCCAGTTGACACTGTTGCTCCCTCCATGGGACTGTAAACTCCCTCAGCTCTTTCAGTCCCTTCTCTAACTCCTCCATCTGAAACCCCCCACTCTCAGTCCAATTGCTGGCTCCGAGCTTCTTCCTCTGAATCTGTCAAGCTCTGGCAGAGACTCTCAGGAGACAGCCATATCAGGCTTCCATCAGCAAGCACTTCCTGGCATCCACAATAATGTTTGGGTTTGGTGGCTGTATATGGGATGGATCCCCAGGTGGGGCAGTCTCTGGATGGCCTTTCCTTCAGTCTTTGCTCTTTTTTTTTATAGTATAAAATAGAGTTTATTCAGGGCTTGGGGAGGGGAGTTGAGGGAGTAGAGACAGAGAAAGGAAGAGAGAGAGAGAGAGAGAGAGAGAGAGAGAGAGAGAGCACAGATGAGTAGAGGTCATGAGCACTTGGAAAGAAGGGGAAGGGGAATAGAGAGAGGGATGGGGGGTAAGGAGCAAGGGCAAGCAACTCTGCTCTTTTTAATCCCACCAAGTCTACTCAGTGTTGCCCATGTGTGCAAAGGGCATCCATTGGAGAATAGACAGCCTATCATAAGGTACATTCCTGAAGAACACTGTCATTCCTCCTTCCTTAGCAACCACTGACTATCAATAGCATTTCAGCTAAGTGTGGAACCTCATAAATTCCTCATCTGTTCATGTTGAGATGTTGGCTGAATTAACAATATTCGTGTTTTCTGCTACTGAGAGTCCATATCTGCAACAGCCCTGTAATGTCTGGGAAATTTCTTGTAGTCGTCTTCATCTATTACTCTCTTACATCATTTCTGTACGCTATTCTGCAATGACATCCTTATGGAGGCCTGGTAGGAGGAAGCATGATATAGGTGTCCCACGTAAGGCTGAGCACTCCACAGTGTCTTACTATCTGTGTGCTGACTAGTTACAATTCTGTACTTCAGCTTTTATAATTTAAATAATAACATTCACTACTTTTCCAATCTGTTGGTTCCATGTAGTTAGTGTGTGTGTGTGTGTGTGTGTGTGTGTGTGTGTGTGTGTGTGTCTTCATTTTATGTTTACAACTCTAAAGTGAGTTAGGTATGCTTTTTGTTTTACTTTAAAAATAACGAAACAGAAGGAAGAGTGCATCTTAGTGGTATGGAGCTTGTTCACCATACCGTGTACATTGCTCTGTAAAATCCCTATCACAGACACTGAAACCGAGTGTTAAAGTAACTTGGGCAAAGGAATATGAATAAGTTAAAATAAAAATTGCACTTAAAATGGAAGCTGAATTTCCATTTACCCTCTGAAATACAAAGAGACAGTACTCTCAAACTAAATAACTGTTAGTAAAAGTTCATTGTTTCTGCTTTATTCACCATTTTTATATTTACTTATATATCGTCTTTCTGAATAGTTTGTTTCTGACCACAAAGATTTCCTAAAAGTCCAATCCAGGTGGACCCTGTGCTTATGTGGCATTTGTTAGATGATCTTTGATAAAATGTTAGTTGACATCCCGGTCTCTAAGCCCTATTATAGATCCTGGGGCCACCTTTCTTTTGTTTTGTTGTTTTGTTTTGTTTTCATTTTTGCTTTTAGTTTTTTTTTTTTCCTGTGCTTCCATGGAAGTTCTGCCTCTTCCAGAATTGTGTACATGCTCATTCCTACATGAGTTGTTCAGTTTCCTCAGACTGACAGCATTATTTGCTACTTCTTGGATTTCATGGAATGTAAACCCCTAGTTCCATTGCTGCTGCTTCTTAGCACAGAATTCCGTGAGTCCATGTCCTAGGAAATCAGCATGTTTCCAGGCTATTAAGTTAGCTTTAAGACAAGAGAGTGAAAGGTGTGCCACTGGTTAGCCTGCAGCCATGTTCCACATCTGCTCTCTATATGACAGTGTGAATTGTTCTGCTTCTTCTGCATACTCTAAACCCAAAGAACACCAGATACAGGTCCCACTTGTCTTTTGCTTAGAATTTCTGTCATTAATATTGGTAAAATACTATAATATTACATATAACTACACTTATTTACTATTGGAAGTATGCTAAATACTTTTTAAAAAATTATTTGTTTTCATAAAATATGCTTGAGAGTACTACTGTAATTCTGTCATGTTCTTTTGTTTTTCTTTTGGTTGATGTTGTTGTTGTTTTGATTACTACTAATTAGTAGTTACTAACTAGAGGTTAGTGCTTTATGGTGTCAAGGTTTATCATATTTTTACAAAATTTAGAACATGTAGGTAGTGACTGTTCTGTGCATCTGGAGATGTGACTAATGTGGTCCTCTTTTCGTAAAACAATTGCTCAGGTAGATAAGGTGGCATTAAGTAATCCTCAAAGTGTGATATAAAACTTACACTGCAGCTATTGGCTCCACGAAAAATGGATTCAATAAGTGTTCTTATCAGAGATGACAGGAAAGGTAGCCAACCTTAGCCAAGAGTTGAAAGGAAATTATGCTGTTTGCCTACCAGATGGATGGCCAAGGAGGAAACTGGAGGTTGAGGAAGAAGGATCAGTTATTGCCAAAGGCAAAGCTAACTTTTTACCACAGAGTAAGATATTAGATGGACTCAAGAACATTGGTTTGAAAACTCTCAAAGAGCTGAGACATAAATGTTAGAGTAGTATACTATTCAGCTAAGGCGCTGAAAGAGAGATGCCATTTTTCACCCTCACTGCTATGCCCAGAGCTCACCGTGCGAAACCTCCCGTATCACTGACTTCTCTGGCCATACTGCATCTTCCCTTTATGTTAATAAGGTATTACCCCTACCAACACATGGAATACAGATTTTCTTTCCACTTAATTAGCCTTTGTTGGCATTTAAATATTCTTATAAAAGAATAATGCTGTTAAAGTGTACTTACTATTTTATTGCCAATCAACCATAATGTAATCCTTTCAATAGTCATTTTATTATGGCAATTTGATTAGAACCTTGACCTTGTAATGGGAATGAAATTTATTTTGGTTATCACTAAGTGTGAGCATAGTTTTTGAAAGATGATTTACAGCATAAGTTTGACTGCTGCTTAAAAGTATGTGCTTAATCTCATCTGTACCAGAACTCTATTTGCTACAGGCAGATAGATCCTGGGAGAGGGAGAGTGACTGAGTTAAGTTGTGTTCACCTATGACCCAATCAAGTTCCAGTGTATAGTCCAATGGTTACACAGACAGCTCTGGTCAAACTAAATAGGTCACAAAATAAACCCAAAGGTCATGATTCTGGGAAAAGCACTGATAGAGAGGAGAGGGGGTTGATAGGGATAAGAGCGAGATAAGTTCTGATGGGCACAAAGCATTTCACAGGAAGCATAAAGTACTATTTAGATTTAAATGTTAGATGGACATTATAGGAATTCCCAAAGTGGAAAATGATTCATATGGATTAAAGAGTTGCTATATGATTTATGCAAATAAATCCATTTGATGAGACATAAACTGAAGGTACTATCTTAAGTATAATTACTTAAAGGGATGGTTTCTATATGCCTTGCAATTTGAAAATTGTCCCAAATGGCCATCTACATTATCCATACCTCTTTAGTTTTCATTAGCATAAATCACTGGATGCCAAAACTGAGAGAATGAGAAATGTATGCTCTTATTTAAATGATGATCAACATTACTTGTACAGAACACATTTTGATTAATCTTCACCCATTTGGTTTTTCTTCTTCTCATCCCTGTCAAAGTCTTCTCTTCCCTACCACTTATGCATGTCACAAACACTGTTTATTACAAACAATCATATTAATGTAATGAACCTGTGTAAAAATTAATGTAGTCACTCAGATACTCACTGACTTCTAAATACTACACATCAAAGCCAAAACTTACTCAACATCAGTCCTAAACCCAAGCAATATTTAAGGTACCAGGGATATACTCAATAAGAAAAGATACTCTTGTCTGACTTACACTTGACTCTTTCAAAGATACTTATTGGATCATGATTATAAGCCAAGATCTGAAATATCATTAGGAACATAGATTAATAATGCAATAGTATTCCTACCTCAACACTATGTTGCACATTAAAAACAATAAGCACAAAAATATACTAGTATATGCCTATACTATTGTAGGTATATGCATGTGGCTGGAGACACATGGAAACCTGAACTGGACCTAATTTTTTTCAAAGAAAAAGAGATAGTTTATTCTGAACCAAATGAGTGACCATGACCTGGGAATACAGGCTTAGCTGCTGAAATGGCATAGACCATCATGGATGTATTCACATAGATTTTTATAGTCACAGAATGATAAAGCTTTAAATCAAGATATTTACCAAATACATTAGTGGAAACATCAAGTATGCACTTTAATGAAGCAGGGAGTTATACATATTATCTGATGACATCTTGGCTTTTGTGGTCTGCTGAAAATACCTTCTAGAGTGACTAGAGGCATGCAGTTAAGAGCACTGACTGCTCTTGCAGAGAACTTAAGTGGGTTTCCAGAATCCATGTCAAGTGGCTCACAACAGCCTATAACACCGGCTCCAAAGGATCTGACTCCTCTATCTGTCCTCCATGTATACTGCACTTACATGTACAACCCCACGTACTGACATATACACATATACACAATTTAAAATAAAATTACAAAAAAAGCTGGTTTTCCTCCAGTTTTTTCCTGATAGTTGGAAGGATGTTAGGTCAGATCCGGGCAGGCAGTTAATGTCTATTGAGTTTATTAAAGACAGTACAGAACAGCGTGGTTCTGGATCTGCATTTCAACTTTCCACAACCATGATGTTTCAATCATTCAGCGCTGGTGAACTTTTAAGGTAGGGATGGTTTTTTTCCTGAGAACTTCAATTCAGCATACCTCCTGCTGAGTAGGTGTGCATGCAGAGACCAAAATTTATTTATATTTCAACACACTAGGAGGGCTCATTCTTGGGTTCTTATATAGATTAGCTGAGTAGATAGCAGAGCAGAATTTATGAGAAAGAAATTACTGTTAACCACTAGAGAGAAATTCTTGGGTCATATCAGCATTAGCCCTCATGATCTACCCTCATTATCTGATGGAATATTTAGATAGGCATGCAAATGTTCCATTATATCTAAAGTTAAAATGAAGAATATATCCAAAAGCATAGCCCAAAGAAAGGAGTAAAGGTAACAAATGAAGAAAATTGGCAATTTTAGATAACCATACTGGACACTTAATCAGCAAAGAAGAGAAAGTTCTCTCTTTTTCTAGAGAAAATTTGAAATGCTCTACTTTTTGTAACATCAACATAAAGATGATATATGTCCTTTTAAGTTATTGTAATAAAATCAACATGTTCTGAAATTCATAGCTCAATACACATATAGCTAGAGAGCTATTTTTTGTTCTAGCATTCAAGTAATTTTCATAAAAATACCATGGATGCTGGTGCCATGGGAGGAGTTTTGTATAATTTGGATAAAAAGAGTAATTCTTGTTTTGACAGGAGAATAATTAAAGACAGAATTTCTGAAAGATCTGATGTTTAAGCTGCCATAGGAAATATCAAGGTGACCTGCCTTTGGAGACAACAGAGAGGATAGGGTGAAAGGTAAATCCACTAGAATTCTATGGTATATGCAATAGCAAATTATTATATTTTTTGGCATTCCAAATATCGTTCCACATTCTGGTCCCTGCACTCTGAATTTTTCACCCTATCCTCCCTCCTCATTGCCTCTGAGAGGGTGCTCCCACTCTCCTCACCCACCCACACCTCACCCCCCCCCCCAACATGCCCCTTCCCTGGGACATCAAGCCTTTACAGGATTAGCACATCCTCTCCCCCTGAAGCCAAATAAGGCAGTTCTCTGCTGTATATGTCCCAGAAGACCATTACTATGCATGTCCTTTTGCGTCTGGGTTACCTCACTCAGATGCCCCTCACTGAAGAATGGATACAGAAAATGTGGTTTCTTTACACAATGGAATACTATTCAGCTATTAAAAATGAGAACATCATGAATTTTGCAGGCAAATAGATGGAACTAGAAAATAACAGCCTGCATTTCTTATAGGGAGTATAAATTTTGGGTTGAAAGTTTCATGGATGGTAGGGTTGGTGTCCTTATTCCCCCACTGGGGCTCCTGCCTGTGGCTACGAGAGGTAGCCTCGTCAGCTTCCATATCCCCAATGCTGTGAGTCACTGCTAAGTTCGCCTTCATTGACCCTTGTGTGCCTACCCTATCCCAAATCGCTGCCATGCCCTTGAGATGCCCCCTTACACCCCCACCCATGCTGATTGCAGATCTGCATTCATTCTCATGGCCCCTCCCCACCCCTGATCCTGACTCACTGCTTCCAGTTCCCCTCCCTATCCCTTCTCCCACCCCGTTCCTTCCATCCATTTGCCTCCTACATGTGTGTTATTTCCCCTTCTAAGTGATTTCAAGCATCCACACTTGGGACTTCCTTCTTTTTGAGCTTCTTTGGTCTGTGGAATATAGAATAGGTATCCTGTAATTTATGACTATAGCCACTTATAAGTGAGTACATAACATAGATGTACTTTCGGTACTGGGTTATCTCGCTCAGGATGATATTCTCAAGTTTTATCCAGTTGTCTTGGTATCTGCTCTTATATCTCCCTTTTCATTTATGATTGTGTATATTTAGAAACTGTCTCTCTGTGTTTTGGTTAGTTTGGCTAAGGGTTTGTTTTTCTTGTTGATTTTCTCAAAAAACAAGCTCTTGGTTTGGTTGATTCTTTGTATTTTTGTCTTTCTACATGATTAATTTCAGCCCTGATTTTGATTATTTCCTGCTTTCTACTCCTCTTTGGTGTGCTTGCTTCTTTTTTTTTCTAGAGCTTTCAGGTATACTTTCAAATTGCTGGTATGAAAATGTTCTAATTTTTTATGGAGGCACTTAGTGCTAAGAACTTTCCTCTTAGCACTGCTTTCATTGTGTCCCACAAATTTGGGTATGCTTTGCTTTCATTTTCTTTGAATTCTTGAAAGTCTTTAATTCTTCCTTTATTTCTTCCCTGACTCAAAGATCACTGAGTAGAGAGTTGTTCAGTTTCCAAGAGTGTGTAGGCTTTCCAGTGCTACTTTCATTATTTATGTCCAGCTTTAATCCATGATGGTCTGATAAGATACAAGATATTTCAATCTTCTTGTATCTGTTGAGGCTTGTTTTGTGACCAATTATATGGTCAACTTTGGAGAAGGATCTTTGAAGGTATATTCTTTCATTTGAGTGAAATATTCTATAAGTATCTGTTAGGTCCATTTGATTCATAATGTCTGTTAGTTTTAATATTTCTGTGTTTAGTTTTTACCTGGATGATCTGTTATTCGGTGAGAGTAACGTGTTGAAGTCTCCCACTTTTAATCTGTGGGGTTCAATGTGCAATTTAAGCATCAGCAATGTTTCTTTCAAAAATATTGATGCACTTGTATTTGGGACATAGATGTTCAGAATTGAGATAATGTCTTGGTAGATTTTTTCCATTTATGAATATGAAGTGTCCTTCCCTGTCTCTTTTGATTAATTTTGGTTGAAAGTCTATTTTATTAGACATTAGAATGGATACTCCAGCTTGCTTCTTGGTTTCATTTGTTTGGAAGAAAATGTCAAACCCTTTACTTTACAGTAATGTCCATCTTTGTTGCTGAAGTATATTTCTGGTATGCAACAAAATGATGCTTCCTAATTTTGCATCCATTCTAGTAGCTTGTGTCTTTTTATTGGGGAATAAAGTCAATTGATGTTGAGAGATATTAGTGACCAGTGATTGTTATTTCTTGTTATGTTGATATTGGTGGTAGTGGGGTGTGTGTGTGTGTGTGTGTGTGTGTGTGTGTGTGTGTGTGTGTGTGTGTGTGTTTATGCTTTCATTGTTTTGCTGGTATGGGATTACTTATTTCCTGTGGTTTTTTTTCAATTTAGTTATCCTCCTTGGATTGCAGTTTTCTTTCTAGTATTTTCTATAGGACTGGATATATGGATGGGTATTGTTTAAATTTGGATTTGTCTTGAAATATCTTGTTTTCTCCATCTATGGTGATTGAGAGTTTTGCTGGTTATAGTAGTCTAGGTTGGCACCTGTGATTTTCCAGAGGTTGCAAGCTATCTTTCCAGGACCTCCTACTTTTAGAGTCTCTGTTGAGAATTCAGGTGTAATTCTGATAAATCAGCCTTTGTATATTACCTTGATTTTTCCCTCGAAGCTTTTAATATTGTCTTCGTTCTGTAGATTTTATTTTGTTTTGATTATTATGTGGTGGGAGGATTTTCCTTTCTAGTCAGTCTAATTGATGTTCTATAAACTTCTTTTGTATTTATAGACATCTCTTTCTTTAGGCTGGGACAGTTTTCTTCTATGATTTTTTGGAAATATTTTCTGGGCCTTGGGTCTGGGACTCTTCACATTCTTCAATTCCTATTATTCTTAGGTTTGGCCTTTTCATGGTATTTCAGATTTCCTGGATGTTTTATATCAGGATTT
The DNA here is from genome assembly GCA_028551405.1 of Uromys caudimaculatus. Lineage (NCBI taxonomy): Eukaryota > Metazoa > Chordata > Mammalia > Rodentia > Muridae > Uromys > Uromys caudimaculatus. Next base: position 30,762,890 of record CM052719.1, read on the forward strand.
TTTTAGATTTAACATTTTCTTTGACTGATTTATAATTTCCTCTATTGTATTTTTTACACCTGAGATTCTGTCTTCTATTTCCTCTATTCTGTGGGTAATGCTCATATCTATTGTTCCTGTTTAGGTTTTCCATCGCTTGGATTCCCTCAGTTTGTGTTTTCTTTATTGTTTCAATTTCCACTTTCAGGTCTTGCACAGTTTTATTTATTTCCTTCATCTATTTAATTGTAATTTCCTGAATTTCTTTAAGGGATTTATTTGTTTCTTCTTTAAAGACCTCTACTTGTTTGGTTGTATTTTTCTATACTTCTTTAATCTCCTCTTTAAAGGCTTCTATAATCTTTATAAGTTTCAATTTAGGTCATTTTCTTGTGCTTCAGTTGTGTTAGGAAATCCAGGGCTTGCTGTACTCTGAAGGTGTCACATTGCCCTGACTTTTGATGATTTTGTTCTTTTGAGGGCTTTTAGCCATCTGGATAACATGGACATGTTTTAAGAATGGAAATCAAGTATTTCATATTCTAAAAGTACATGAAACTAAGAGGATAGCCAGTATTTGTGGTAATTAAAACGTCATTACTAATCTTTGAGACAACTTTATATCATAATAATAATAATATGTGCATTGTATCTTATACATAGCTAATTATTATTTATATAAACAGAGATCTTAGGAAGAAAAGCTGAAACCCAAATAGTGTTCAAAATATTCATTTCAAACTCACAATGGTTTACTCCATTTTTCACATTCAAATATGTTAATAAATCTGCAGGTGAACAAAATCTTTCCAAGTACTATGTCTGAATCATAATGAAAGGATATCATTATGGATAAATTAAGCTTTATAACATGTGATATAAATTTCCACAAGAAGAGTAAGTCTTTCTTTACAAATATAAGTTAACACTGGTCATTGAGTCTACAAATATAAGTTAACACTGGGCATTGAGTCTACGAATATAAGTTAACACTGGGCATTGAGTCTAGTATTTTTGAGGTGAAAAGTTGAATATAATTTTAATATAAAAATTTTAATAGAACTTGTCTTAGTCAGGGTTTCTATTCCTGCACAAACATCATGACCAAGAAGCAAGTTGGGGAGGAAAGGGTTTATTGAGCTTACACTCCATGCTGCTGTTCATCATGAAAGGAAGTCAGGACAGGAACTCAAGCAGGTCAAGGAGCAGGAGCTGATGCAGAGGCCATGGAGGGATGTTTCTTACTGGCTTGCTTCTCCTGGCTTGCTCAGCCTGCTTTCTTATAGAACCCAAGACTACCAGCCCACAGATGGTACCACCCACAAGGGGCCCTCCCCCCTTGATCACTAATTGAGAAAATGCCTTACCGCTGGATCTCATGGCAGCATTTTCTCAACTGAAACTCCTTTCTCTGTGATAATTCGAGCTTGTGTCAAGTTGACACAGAACCAGCCAGTATAGAACTCCCTTTACACATTGAGCTGCCTGAGTGTTTAGTATGTCTCCTAGTCTATGCACTAACATTTTTTGATATTTTGTTAGACATTTATTGCAGTAACTATTTCCACAAAAAGGATATTGGACCATGGTAAGTATGAATAAGTTTTAAAAACCAGTATGCACATTTTATCCTAGTTTGTATTATTATCATGCATGTGGAGAAATCAAAAAGGCATTGAATATATATTTACACGTTCTACTTTATACTTTGGGAAATGAAGACTCATTGGATCTTAAATCTGCAAAACCGCCCATTCCCTAAGAAACTAAATGAGGGACAGGTTAGGTTTTGTATTTATGAGGTATCCATGAGCTCCTTCCATAACACACAAAATGGCGTGGCTGTTATGGAGAATTGATGGATAAAAGTACTTATTTCAATGCTTAGTGACTTGCATGAAGGTCTGTGCCATAAATTACAGAATATAGAAAAATCTTAATGTTTTCATAAACCTATCAATAAATGAATTGATACAATGCTTATCAAAGAATTAGACATTGAAAAATACAAAATGTGAAATTGTTTTTAAATGATTATGTGCAAGAATATTTATTTTTAGTGGAAACACATAATTGACTATAATGAATGGAACTCTGAAGATCAAATGTAATTATACTTAAAATTATCTAATATTAAATGATACCAGCTGTAGATGGTTAAATACTGGCAGTTTTTGGTTTTTTGTTTTTTTGAGTTTTTTTGCAGTTGATGAGCAAGTCTGGAGATATAGCATAATTGATTTTAAAAGATTATTGGCTTTTGTTTCTCTCCAATCAATCGTGGAAACCAATAACAAATTGAAATCTACCTCTTTTTTCAGTTGCGACTCAATACCAAATTCCTCAAAGGAATCAGTTTCTTAAATAGACCAGAGAGATAGATAATAGAAAGTATCATCTAAATGATTGTGGAGAAAGGGACCAGCTTTTACGTTCTGCCCTTCTTATATAGATTGCCCTGGGACAAGAGCATGGACCTGCCCAGCTTCTGTTTATTGACATCTATAGGAATTGTAGCCCAATCCTGTATGATCAGCCTCAAGGTGAGAGGTATTGCTTTATTTTAAGTTATTTCAGTGTAATAAATGGTACATTTTGAAAGACCTGACCCCCTTATGAGGAAGGTTAGATCCCTAGCAAACTTAGAGCCGAGACTAGAAACTACATGCCCGGGCAAGTAAAAGAAAAAAACCCCACCCAACTACATTCTCTCCCCTAAGAAACGGGTGACTTTGACCTGACCTCAGGGCCAGAGGCAAAATGTTTCAGGAACTAGAAATGTTTGTGCAACTGACTTGTGAATAACGTAGAACACTCTGTACTTCCCCATGATGCAAATTCTTTCCGTTCCCCACCCCTTGCTTTATGGTTTTTCCTTGCTTTATGGTCTTTTTTCTGATTTGTGGTTCTTTCCTTGCTCTGGGTTTTTTTTCTTCCTTTAAATACCCCTGACTTCAGCTACTTGGGGCCGAACCCCTCTGCCTCTGTGTAGGTTATGGGTTCGACCCCAGTGCACTGGTCCTCCCACCACCCCTGAATAAACCTCTTGTGATTGCAGCAAGGACGGTCTTTCATTAGTTCTTGGGGGTCGCGCTGTCCCGAGACTTGAGTGAGGGTCTCCCCGGCTCGGGGATCTTTCAATTTGTGAAAATGGATTCTTGCCTGGAAAAAGCTTTTAAGAATCACAGTCTAATCATTTAATACATTGGTGCTGTGCTTCCTTCTCCCTCACACCTGATTTCTCATATACATATGTAGCTTTTCTGCCAGAAACAAACAACACCTTCTCTATTACAGTTAACCATGAATTTTTAAAAAATGGAAAATTTTACTGTCCAGTAGATTCAGCTGTAAAATCATTTTAGCATTTATGATTAGCACACATAAAATTATACGCTTGGTTTATATACTCCAAAATGTTTTGTGTCTTCGAACACCAAGAAATGTAAGGAGTGTTCATGATCGTTGTCTTATTTCAGTTGAGTCATAATTTGCTACTATCCTCTGCTATTATCAAAACTTATTTAAAGTAGTTTATGCAGTTAGTGGAATATTCAATTGTACAAAAACCCAACAGACTTAAATCCACAGATCCTGTCTTTTCTACATTTCAAGTACTGTGTCAGTACAGATGAATTTTTAATAATCAGCATGTTTTTCAGATGTTGCCTACTTAATGAAGACATAATTTTAGATGTCAGCGATGCATTGAATCTTAAATTTCTGTGATTTCTATACCTCTGCACTGTCGAAACTACCCTCCTCCTAAAATTGCTGCTATGCAGTGTGATGGTTAGAAGTTTCTTTTCCAGAAACACCATTACAGTTTACATTTGGTAAGACTTAGAAAAATTAATTTTGAAAGTTGTCTTTGCCGTTTCTAAATTCTCTGGTCTTTCTCATATGCATTGGAAAAGGCAGGTAGTCATGCCAAAGGGAATGTCAATTGAAAAAATATATATATGAGCTTCAGGCTAAAACATTTCCTTGATGTAGCCATACTTGTGCTTATTCTTGGCATATAAAAATGACTTACTCATGTAGAATTTGGAAATACATCCCAGTTAAAACCTGCTGATCACATCAGCTGTTAATTAGATCTCTCTAATGTCTATGAAATAGTCAAAGAAGCTCCCTGCAAACACTTTGAAGTTTTCTCTCATCTTTTGCAGATCAAGTGAGTGGGTGAAAGTAAAATTATAATTTTTAATTCTAGCTGTATAAGTTCAGGTGGAAGTCACCAGCATATGAACAATGCTGAGCATTTGGGAGGCTCCACAACATTACTAGGTATGCTCAACCAAGGGGAAAGGGAGAGTATTCTCTGTTACTTACTAAGTTAGATGCTACTTCTGCATACTCCTGGGTCTTAACATGTGGTCTTATGGGAGGAGGAAGAAAATCCAGGAATAAGAGCATAGATTTTTGTATCAAGAAAGGAATAATCAAAGAGCTCGATTTATTAAAACATGATTTATTACACAGATAGCTGTCACTGTTCAGTGATGGAAAGTCAGAGTGGGTGAGTAGTCTGAGACTGAGGTGGAGTTGTTCAAATAGATACAGACCTTATTACTAATAAAAGAACATGTTAGGATCAACCAACATCACTTCACTGTGCCAGTAATTTATACAAAGTACTTGATCCAAAGCTTATGCTTCTCAGCCCTGATGATACATTGTAAGTTTTCAAAATATGCTTGTTTCATGCAGAGGAAAATCAAGCTAGAAGGTCCATCCTGAAATCAATGTGTCTTCATGACACAAATGTATTTTTAATTACTTCTAATAGTACCAACTCTTTCTGAGGGTTACAAATTTCAGATAATGTAACTGTTCATACAGAAGCATCAAAGCCTTCAGACATTGGCATATCATTACATTTGTTGCTACAGGAAGGCAAATGGAAATGTTTCCAAGATTCCAACCTATCATGAAATAACAATGTAAATAATCAGAATATACAGTATTAAGATCTAGCTACTGAACTGTTTGTTTGGGTTTTTGTTTTTGTTTTTTTCGAGACAAGGTTTCTCTGTGTAGCCCTTGCTGTCCTGGAAATCACTCTGTAGACCAGGCTGGCCTCGAACTCAGAAATCCACCTGCCTCTGCCTCCCAAGTGCTGGGATTAAAGGCATGCGCCACCACTGCCCGGCCTAGCTACAGAACTGTAATCAGGATTCTTCAGAACTGTGATATATATATATTCTTTTACTGAGTAAAAGCATCTGGAGAGTATGTCAGATAAAGGACAGAGAACTGAAAACTATCTACAGCAAGGGAGGGTACACAGTGGTTAAAAGTACCTTTATCAAAATTCTCTTCAGTGTCAAACATCTGGATAAGTTTTCACATCTAACTAGAATTATTTAAAGAATGCAGAGGCCAGAGGAGCATAGTGAAAAACACCTGATTGATGAAATCAGAAACAAATCCAGAATCAAATTACTGAAAATATGGCAGTGCCTTCTCTCAGCAAGTGACAAATGAAGAACAGCAATGGTGGAATGAAAGAGAAAAGAAATAGAATGGAAGAGAGGGAAAGATCAGGGTAGAGGGGAGAAAAGAAAGTTAAGAGAGTTGAGGCTAGTTATAAATACAAAGTATAGACTAAGTTTGATTATGATCAAAGAAAAGAATTGATAGGGGTTTTACTGGTTGTACAGATTGCTTTGGTAGAACGACCATTTCACATATGGATTGTTTTTCTGTTTCTCTACAATTACTGCTTTCATTCCATTAATTTATTCACTTTTCATCCAAAAAGTAGCCTCCCCTCTCCTCTCAGTTCTCCCTCACAAAGCCCCTCCCCCTACCTCCCTCCCTTTCTCTTCCTAGAAGGCTGGTTACAGACCCACCCTTGCTCATCAAGTCACCTCAGGACTAGGCACATCCTTTCCCACTGAGGCCAAAGAGGCAGCCCAGGGGAACAGGATCCACTGGCAGGCAACAGAGTCCCAGACAGCCCCTGCTCCAATTGTTGGGGGAGCGGAATAAAGACCATATATGTTCTTGGATTGGTGGTTTGGTCTTTGTAAGCCCCCAAGGGTCCAGGTTAGTTGGCTTTGTTGGTCTTTCTTTGGAGTTCCTATTCTCTTCAGGTCTCTCAATCCTTCCTCCAACATTTCCACAAGACTCTGTGAGCTCTGTCTAATGTTTGGCTGTGAGTCTCTCTGCATGTGTTTTGGCCAGCTGCTGGGTAAAGCCTCTCTGAGGACAGTTATGCTAGGCTCTTGTCTGAAAGCATAACAGAATATCTTTAATAGTATCAGGGATTTGTTCTTGCCCCTGGGATGGACCAGTCTTTGGTTGTCCATTCCCTCAGTGTCTTCTGTATCTTTGTCCCTGCACTTCTTGTAGGCAGGACAAATTTTGGATCAAAGGTTTTATAAGTGGGTTGGTGTCCTTATCTCTCCACTGCAAGCTCTGCTTGGCTACAGGAGATGGCAGATGCAGCTCCCACATTATTCAGGTAATTTTCCCTTCAAAATATAGAAATTATCAAGCACGTGGTCCAGTTATATCATTCTTAGGCACATATCCCAGAGACTTTATGTACTACTATAGAGGTGCTTGTTCAACCATTTTCATTGCAGCTCTATTCACCATGACCAAGAAACTGAAGCCCTATAGGTGTCTGTCAACTGACAAATGAATGATAAGAAAATGAACTTAACTTCATTTTTGAAGTTCTTTGTTTCATAATGTTGTGACAGGGCATTTGGTTTGTTTGTTTTTTACCTAAAAGGTTCTTTGCATACACATTGTGACTTCCAGTTTTGTGTTTGCATGGGATTCCTATAGGTGTGAACATGTGGGTCAACATCTATAAGTGCTTCTGGTGTTTTTCTTTATCCCCTTTCCTTCTGTTTTTTTATTTGCCCTATTCCAGTTGGTTTGTCTTTGTTGTATCTTATTGTATTTTATTATTATCCCTTAGATTTGTTTTCTAAGGAAAGACAGAAAGGGAGTTGGGAAAAATCAGAAATTTGGTGTGGATTAACTCTAGAATATGTTGTATTAAAATGGTTTTCAATAAAATGTAAAACAAGTTTATCTGAATGTTGTTTCACTATGACAATAGTCCTGTGGTCATTGTATTTAAGTTAATCTTTTCTAGAAATATGTAATAAAATATCTGTTGATGAAATGTTACAGTGTCTGGAGGTGAAGAAATTCAGTGAGGGAATCAACCAAATGGAGACAGTTTGTGACTACTCTGGCTGATTTTGTGAATATTTGAATACTTCTTTATGAAAAAGTCAAATGAACTTTGATTATAGATATTATGTAATCTTAAAATGAAAGCACCACTTATCTTAAAAATCATCATCTTCTTTAGAAACACTATCACAACTAAATGAATAGATAAAAAAATAAATTGACGAGAATTTACAAATAATTTCGGCCACAATTGTTCAACAGGGTATGATCAATTAATATTATATCTCTTGCATTTTATTTTGCAAATATTTTATTGAAGAGTATCATGAGTATGAACTTGTTTTCTCATATTACATATTTTAGGTTTTTTTTTTTATATTGTCATCTATATTTTTTCTGATGGAATCAAATTTTCAAAGTAAGTTATAACATGTTAGGAACAGAGATGAAAGAAAATCAAGGATCTGACAATTTGTGAAATTCTGTCTGAAAACCTGTATTTCAGGTTTGTATATTAGGACAAACATTTATTGATGATTGGAGTTTGTAAACTGAAGTGTTATGATCTAAAAAGCAAAATCATAAATTGTTTGTTATATGACTTAGGAATCCAAAAAGGCAAAGTAAAATATAATAATAGTAGATTACTCCACAAGATGGCATTCATGGTCAATAGTTGATATCATTAGTGGCATCACAATTTACAATATTGACACTATAAAAACACAACAAAAGATGTATTTTGTATATATAAGTGTGATTTAAATTTCTATAATATTTCATAATCACATATATTTCCAAAGGTTATGCCTCATTCACTAGTGAAACATAAGCATCACAGCATTTAGAAAATATGTGTTATAAGCAGTAATAGACAGCAGTTTCTTGCTCTTGACTCTACATAATGTTTAAAAGCTGTGACAAAACATCCCTAGGAAAAGAGTAAATGTTACTTCACCTTGGCAATAATATGAAGCAAGGCAAATCTGGACATGAATTTGTCTTTAAAATAGAATGTGACAGTACTTCTTGGCACTAATATTCACCAGGTAAGATGATCATTTATTAGTAAATGAGACTTACAGGACAAACTATACAACATTTGTTCTACTTTGAACTTGTATCTGGGATCTGAAAAATAGAACACACATGTCTGTATCAGTTGATGGGTATCATCAGCTTGTCCTTATGTTTAATGAAGTTAAATCATAGCTTACATTTGATATAAGCATAATTGATTTGAGAATTTTGGAGCATTGAGCAATATACTGAATCATAACTGTTCTTACAAATAAAGTAACATGAAGTAATTTCAATCACTGTACGTAACAATCAAATAGCAAGCTAGAGCTTGTGAGAAGAAATCAGTATGTTCAAGAATACATGGATAGAAATGGACAAAGTGAAGAACATAGAGCACATGTCCTGGCATCCAGCTGAAACGTGGGACAGTACCAAGATGTTTTCTATATAATTTCAGTTCGTAAAAGACAGAGATGAGAGGAACAAGGGAAGGAAGATATATTTCAAGGAATGTTACTTCAAATTTTTTCAAACAAGTATTAAAACCAAGGATATTCATGAGGCCCAAGAAAATAAGCATGAGGCAAACTCATCTGAGGACCCTATGATTAAACTGATGAAAAGTATAACTTTTAGAATTACCAAAGAAACAAAAACAAGAAATAGCTATTATGTTAGACAAATAAAGCCTAGAATTAATGGTTAGAAAGAATGAAAGGTTAGAAATATAATATAATCATATCTTCAAATGCTTAAGGTATCACCAAAACAATTAGTAAAATAATTTATCCTAACTCATTAAGATTTCCAAACTTAACAAAATTATGCATCCTTAAACATATAAAAGATGAGAGGATTTGTATCTAGTAAAACTTTGCAGACCAAAATATTAACATTTCTTCAAGCACAAAGGGAATAATGTAAATATATGTATAAATAATGTAAATAATGGTATATATTCCAGTGATTTACACATTCTTAAAAATATACTTATTATCACTGAAATATAAATGACCATAGGAAGTTAATATATTAACATACATATCAAGATCTTGGTACCAAAATATGATGTATAAAAAATAAAACCAAAGGAAAATGAAAACGGGATATTTGTAGGGCTCTTGCATTATATATCAAAGAAGACTGACCTTGTTAGAGGACAAAATATACTAAAAGCAAATAAGAAAAGGTTGTTTGATAAAGCCTCAAAAATAGTATTATTTTATATATAATTAACATTATGTATACAAAATACATACAAATACATGCGAATAAATATATGTACAACTACATATATATACATATACATATGTGTATATATATATATATACCTGTATATATATTTGTTTTGACAAATGCTGTTCATAAAAACCAAAGACTAACAAACCTCCAATACCAGTCTTGAGAACCCTTCTTTTGATTGGTTGGTCAGGGAAATCCAAATGAGTTCTAAAACAACATAAGCTACTGTAATTGCCTTTGATGTCTCCCACATGTTGAAAGTAAAGCACTATCACTGAAGACATTGCATTCTTAGAACTCAGGACTCAAGTTATTGGAACTATATCTAGCCTGAACGTACTGTGCAAGCAGCCAGAGAGGGAAAAAAATCACAGTGCTACACAGCAATGGCACTATAACTCATAACAGTGGACAGCATGACAAGATATCGTGAAAGGTAAAATAGTGGGACTCACGTGCTGGCAGTGACCAACAACCATGTAAGTGGACTTTAAACTCTTTCTAGAAAAGAATGCCTAGAAACCTTTCCAACTACCCTGGGTGAGTAAGGTCAAGAACTTTAGAAGAAAACCAACTACCTCTAATTTTCTAGAACAGAATGCATCCTTTACTACATCCTAAATCTTATCCTTGTACCCAAAGATATGTTGTTATCATCCTTCATCAAAGAAACTTCTCTCTACAGAAAATAGAGACCATTACTAAAAACCACAACTGGACACAGTGCAGAGACCAATGGCATTTGGTGATTCCAGCCCCATTGAATATATCTGCAGCATAGCTCCTGAATCTATGCCTCTGGTAACTTCTTAGGGGAATGAACAGAAGTGTTGTTTACAGACAGAATACCAGGAATTCTTCTGTATGACTTTCTCTCTTAGGCTCCATAAGCAAAACCTGAACATGGTTGGGGGTGGGGTGCAAACTTATGGGATACCGCCTATAAACAAAAAACTGCAGTCAACTAATGACTGCTGAAAAGACAGAATCAGCCACTCCCAGAAACTGATCGTTATCCATTACAAACTGGACCAGCTGAAGCCATATGTACACAAATCATATACGCACTAATTAAATAATACTCAACAAGTGGTATTGGTTCACATACTTACATATACATATATATGTAACAATAATAATGAAAAAAAGAGGCTATCAGTTTGAGAGTATTTAGTTACATGGGGGATTGGAGTAAGGAGACAAGGGCAAGAGGCAGACAAAGATAAGAAGAAGTATTGTAATTATATGCTAACTAAAATGAAAGTTAAATAAATATTTTTTAAGTAGTGGGAGGTGAATGAATTCATCACTGTTCTCAAGGGCTCTCAAAATCAAATTTTATAAAAGTAAAATGGAACATGTGAAACTAGAAAAAGTACAAAGCAAAGTGCTGAGAAAAATGGGACATACTGGTAATTAATAAACTAGAATTTTCCAGTCCAAATAAAATGCAAAAATTTCACATATCAATAAAGCATTATTGATTACAAGCTATTTAAAAACATTAATATTTAAATGATGAAAGTAATAAAGAGAGAGGTTTTTAAATGATAGAAACAATCAGAGCTCTATCAGCTATTTTATCCTTTTATAAGATAAAATGTATCTATAATTAAAGACATTATATCTACTGGTAAGTTTGCCAATTAATCGAGTACTATTACCCCTGAAGTGTCTATACAACAGATTACAGACTTCCAGGATATATTTATTTTAATTTTTAATAAAAAACTGATGAAGATATTAGAAATCAACAATTATATTTAAGGATTTCACAATCTTACCAATAACTAGTATGTAGAAAACTCAATAAGCACAGAGAAGTTTTGAATACTTGATATATTTGATATATATTTGGTATAACTGATAATAATAAAACCATTCACCAAACACACAAGACATATTCTTATCCAGCCAATTGTTTAACATCTCCTAAGAATGCAAAAAGAGAATATTTCCAGAGAGAAGGTGAATATTAACAGAAAAATGCTTAAATGTTGGCAAGTTAAAATTAGCAACATGAAAAAATTGATCAAATAAAGAAAGACATGAAAACAAAAATGATAAATTATAATTTCTCCCAATTAAAATTCATGTTGAAAACACTTGTTTTTTTTAAGAAAATCAAAAGAAAATGAAAAATCATGCTGAATGAAGTAACACAGACTCTGAAAGTGAAATATAGTTTGTTTTTTCTTACATGTGGATGTCAGCTTTTAAGCCGTTGATAGGCATGCTAAAAATCCATATAACTACAGATTTAAATAACCAGTAAAGATCTAGGGTGAAGTGCAGCATCTCTTAGGGAATGGGAAATAGAGTATAAAGTTGGGGAGAGACAAGGCTACACTGGAACAGGATGATTAAACAGGGAGAGGAGAGAAGAGGCAGGAAAAGCAGGAAACACGTGAAGGAAATCTAACACTAGGTTCTATTGAGAAGTCATACATAAACCTACTGATTCTTAAAATACATATATATATTAAGGAAATATATGTGAAGTCACAAAATACCTGTGAGACAAAGACACAACTAGACATTGTTAACCACTGAGTGAAGTTTTCAGTGGCAGTAATGGGATAGATCTAATGGAGGTGTTGGGCAAAGAAGCCTCATGGTCATGTCCAAACAACTGAGAATATTGCCAAGGCTGTTGGTTGATACCCACAAACTGATGGCAAGGCCCTATTTTATCTCAATTATTGTATTAGCTTATTTAACAACATTCATTAACTATTATCAGTTTAAAAATTAATAAATAAAAATATTTTAGTTTTAGTATACATTTTTAAGATTATTTTACTATGTTTAATGTCTCTGTATGCACAGCTAAGAACTGTTATCACAAGTTTAATAGAACTTGTAAGGGTTGGAATTGTTGACTTGTTTTAATAAACTCTTTATAATCTTTAGAATTAGGTTTGTTTATAGTTTTTAGAATACATTGTTGTTTGTGTAAGATTTTGTGTAATATTATCTGACCCTTCCTATAAATTGTATATTTCTATAACCTATATTTTATGCACAAAACTAGCCAAAGAACAATCATGACTACCATGACTTCTATGTACTGAATCCTAAACACCAGCCTACAGTAGATTAATTATAACTAATGCATATAGGCAACAATTATAAAGAGTTATTCTTAGATTTATTTTTATATGTCATGAAAAACTGAAGCATATGGTAGCAAAGTGATTTCCCTTGGAACACAGAAAGTAAAACCATTGTTTTAAATTCTTTTTATTTATTTGTTTTGTTTCAGTTTTCCCTTTTATTGAAAATAGATTTTTCTGTCACATAATATATCCTGATTTTGGATTCCGCTACTTCTGCTCCTCCCATTTTTCCCACCTCCACTCCTATCCAGATCCATAAACCTTTCTGTTTCTCAATAGAAACTAAATGTGTTTCTAAAGTGAATAATAAAATGAAAGACGATAAAACAAAATGTAATATTTTGGAATAGAACAAAACAAAACAAACAGAAGGAAAAGAACCCACGATAAGGCACAAGAAACATACTGACCAAAAAAGTGTAAAATTTCATGTGAAACTGCACAATTCCCATTTCAAATGTCAGTACTATCTGGATGTAGCTTCATTAAATTGTACCGACTTTGGATATAGATTTTTAATAATATATTGCTGATTTGTCTTATGAACTTAAAAGTGATACATGGTATATATCCTGATTTCTGAAGTGGCTTGATGATTATTTTTTTACCTGTTATATACTTAAAATAAGGACATGAGAAATACATCAGTAAAAGAGAGGAAAATAATAAATAAATAAATAAATAAATAAATAAATAAATAAATAAATAAATGTTTTTGGAGGATTTCTAGTTATTATTTTGTATAGAATAATGTCTAGTAAATATTTTACAAGTGGACTTAGATGTTTTCCAAAGCATATTTTCAAAATGTATTCCAAATAAGTTTCAGTAAATGACCAGTTTATGTAATTAACATTCAACTGGTAACTTATTACAATTTTAAAGCTACAAACACCCAGATAATTTATATCCAGCCACTTTTCTGAAGTTGTTTATCAGCTATAAAAGTTCTCTGGTAGAATTTTTAGGGTCACCTATGTGTAGTATCATTTCATCTGCAAATAGTGATACCTTGACTTCTTCTTTGCCAATTTGTATCTCCTTGGTCTACTTTTGGTCGTATTGCTCTAGCTAGAACTTTGAGTGCTACATTGAATAGATATGGGGAGAGTGGGCATAAGAAAGGGGTACATTCATTACAAAGTTACTGAACTACATAATCCTCTGTAAAATGCAGATTTATTGACAACATGCTCCATTTCATAGCTATGATTCTGCAATTGTGTACAGCATTCAATATTGAATATAATTCTCAATTTTTGAAGTAGAAGGAAGAATTCATAGATATAGTATAAAGAGCAGAAAATGCTGAAAATATACACTTTTCAAATTCCGGTCAGAGATAAAAATTTCCACCAAGTAGCTTTCAGGATGCACCTTATGTATGAGTCAGAGACCTTGAGTGAATATCTGCCTACAACAGCAATTTCTGGAACAATTGTGGTCCACGCCTCTTGCAACATTGGATACTAAATGATAGTCAGTAACCTCCAAGAAAATTGCCATGAAATGCAGTGCAGCCAAGGATAAAAATAGAGCCAGAGAAGAGAAAATCTCTTGTCAGTGCTTTCCGGAAGTGCTGCCATGACCAGAACTCCTGAGTATGAAACGTTAAAAATAAATGGAATTCAACAGAATCAAGGAAGACAAAAGGGGAAGTGTGAAAAGGAAAACAATATTTGCAAGAAAGAAAGTGTCAGAAAGGAGTTATGTTTGAATTTTATTATTTTAAAAATGTAAAGGAGTTCAAATATGGTATATTTACACTGTTTTACTGCTTTGGTGCTTACATATCGTCATCAAGAATCTAATTATTTAAAAACACTAAGAAATTATTCTCTTTATCTTCCTGTTAATAAATTTTACATTATCATAAAAGAATATATCCCATAGGTATGATGATTATAGTATGTGTGTGTGTTGTATATAAGTTTAACAATGTAACATATGAAAAATAGCATATTATAGTCTCAGAGAAAACTAGTGTAAATGTATTAGTTCTTCAACATAAATGTTATTTTCTTGAGGTAAGAATGCTACCTAAATTTCCTTCTTTCCATTAGTTACTCAATAACTTCTGTTTAGTTTATACTACAGTCTAGTGCTTCTGTAATTATTCTGGACTACTAGATCAATTATATATTTTATTAAGTTAAACTTTTTTTTGTCGCCCTGTAAGACTCTGACCGAGCCTTAACTTACCCGAGACCCTCCAAGTGAACACATGGAGTCAGGGATTGATGCAAAATGCAAAAAAAATTTATTGATCCATCAGCATGCTGAGGACGTTCTGCATATCAAGACAGGAGAGCAACCTCACGAGGCCCGTTCAGGGACCTTATATAGGATTTTAGAGCAGCTACCATTAGGCACAATGTGACTGACAGAACAATGTGACTTTTAAACTGATTGGTCTTTAGGGAATGAGGTAGCAGGGGCTTGATCAGCCCCTCCCTTCCAACCTACATGCTTTCCAACCTGTTTCTTCCAGGAGAGGAGGGGTGCCCATGTGCTTGGGGGGCGGGAGGAAACCCTGGTGGAGTATCTCCAAGCTCCTGAGCTGACCTCTCAGCCTTATCACTGTCTTAGCATTCTTGAATAATTTTGTACTGTTATGCACAATGAATATCTTTTAAACAATAGATTTTTTTCTATAGTTCTGAAAAGCTGTTTGGTGTTTATATGTCCCATTCTTGTTTGAATATATCCCAACAATATGGGCTTAGTATGCAGTCCTATGTCCTTCCATAATGAATCTTAATATCAAAGTAGAAGATTATTACATTGACAGAACATTTTTGAAAGAAGTATTTATTGATACTTATTAATCTTAACCTACAAAAGCAGGAAGTGACTTCCAAGTTGTTTTAATTGATTTCATTTTTCATTTAAACTTTATAAATTAAAAATACACCTTCATGTGGTCCACATTTCAGTTTCAACAGATCAAAAGAACTCTCATTTCTTAACATAAAAAATTCATTTGAGCATTCAGCAAGTTGGTATTTTATTATACAGATCATTATTCAAGGGAATTGCAAATGTATTAAAAATTCTCTTTTATTTACCTATACCTCTATTTGTGGAACTACCCTAGACTTTTAAAGAATAATGTCGCCAAAAATACTTTTTGATTTTATATAAAACACCCTCAAAAGTATAAATGAATAAGAGTACATACGAAATAGATGCAAGGGGAGAACACAAAGAAGATTTCTAAGAAATTAGTCCTTTTTTAAAAAAGCACCAGAAATGAGTCATGTGTTAAACATGAAAAACTTGAAAAACAATATCTATAAGGACTGTCTTATAGCAAAGACATTGAAAACACAATATCTATAAGGACTGTCTTATAGCAAAGACATTGAAAACACAATATCTATAAGGACTGTCTTATAGCCAATGACATTGAAAACACAATATCTATAAGGACTGTCTTATAGCAAATGACATTGAAAACACAATATCTATAAGGACTGTCTTATAGCAAATGACATTGAAAACACACTTATATCAGGGATATGTGTGTTTCAGGGATCAGAAACGCAAATTTTATTTTATTTCATCTACTCTTTGTAACTTTTTGGAAAGTTTAGTATAATTCTATTATTTCCCCTTCCCTTTTCTCCTTCAATTATATATTATAAATTATATATATAATTTCAAATATATATATATATATCATCTTAGATATCTTTTCTAAATCTTGCTAAAATCATTCTTCATAAAACTACTAAGAGTCAAGTGGCTGATAGGATTTCTAAAGTATGAAATTTGTAAAAAAAAAAAAAAAAAAAAAAACAACCATATAACGAGATTTTCAAAGTATTGATAAGAATTCACAGCCTAGGTAAATGAAGAAAAGACAGCTACCTTTTAACGTTCATGTAGATGTTTTTGAGAAAACAAAATCCCATTCTTCACATTTCATTAACACATATGGAGATGAGATTCACATTTTTCTATAAGATAACATTGTGCCATTCATGGTAAATAGCTCAAACCCTCTCTTCAGACTTTAGAAACTAAAAGGAATTACTAGGAAACAATCCTATTTTTATGTAGAAAATGTAAAATTTATCAGTTAAAGTCGAATAGTCTAATCTTTCCTTAATAAAGAATCTACCTATTGGTTCTTTTAATAGAATATCACCCAGGTAGTTTTATATATTTGTGTATGATATAAAGTGTATAGTTGAATTGTTTTACAGCATGGGAGAGAATTTTGAGTTCTGTATCCTGTAGAAGAATAATGGTTATATTCCTTCAAATGATGTATTTCTGGCAAGCATAACTACAGAAGAGACATTTTAAATAAACTTAATGGTCTCCTAAGAAGTAACTATTTCATAAGCAATGCTCTAACTTTCCCTCACAAAACAAAGTGAATGGAATGGTCTGAATCCAGACATATAGTTGAGATGGTCATCTCTCATAATAATTTCATGTTACAAGGTGTGTTATTCATTGTCGAATTCTCAGCTAGGGAAAACTCATTTTAATTACTTTTTATAGTTTTATATTCTCAAGTATTCTAAAATATTCTTACAACTTCAGTGCCTAGCATTGAATGGTCTGAATTTTCATCATTAGAGCAGCTATCATTTATGTCAGTAAGTATAAATTATTAAAATATTTTTAAACTTGTAACATACTCTATAACAATTACAATGTGGGA
Source organism: Uromys caudimaculatus (assembly GCA_028551405.1). Taxonomy (NCBI): domain Eukaryota; kingdom Metazoa; phylum Chordata; class Mammalia; order Rodentia; family Muridae; genus Uromys; species Uromys caudimaculatus. The sequence continues at coordinate 30,780,095 of CM052719.1, forward strand.
AAGACACTTAGGAATCAGTGTAAATCTGTGACTGGAAAGATTATTGTGTATGTTTAAAGGTTGCTGAGGACTTTGCAAAGGAGACTTAAGGATAATTCATACATATGTGACATGCTTGTGTACCTGCTTTAAAATGGCTTTAAAATAGCATAACCAACTTCTATCTTTAATCTATATTTAATCTATATATAATCTATATTCAATTCTATATTCATCTATATTTAATCTATGTATGGACACTTACTTTAATCTCAACACCTTACCAACTGAAAAGGAGGATGCTAGGAGTTCAAGGCTAGCTTGGTTAGAATATGATTTATAGGCCAGTCTGGGCTTCAATGAGAAAAACTATCACAAAAAGAAAACAAAAACACAGACTTAAACTTTATAATGTAAAAACCTCATAAATTTGTAGAAATATAATAACTAATATAATCAAAACTAAACACACGAAGATTTAACTTATTTTAATTTTCCTTCAAGAAAAAAATAACAGATGTTTCAAAATAAGTATTTTTCTTAAGTCTTTGAATTTTTTCTTCCACTCGTGTTGGAATTGGATCATTTTTCAAAACTATGTACAAATTTACTAAGGTGACCATGGCTATCACCATTTCAACAACAACAACAAGACAAAACCCAATAGTGAATGACAGCAGGCCTTTTATGAAAGATGTATCTTATCTCAAGGCTGATCAGTTGGTACTGCATACTTCCCTGGGGAAGACTTCTCTCCAGCTCTCAGCATCCCCTGCTGCCTCTAGTTCTTTGTCTAGGGTTAAAGCCCAGTGAGCAGCTCCACTCTCCTTTTAGCTTATCCATTGATGCTCTCCACTGTTGTCACCATTGTTCTGGACACATTTTACACAGTCGTGTTGGTGAGGTTTCAAGAGTGGAGGAAGACCAAGGTGTGAATGCTTCAATACTACATAGAAGAGGAACAAAATAATCATGTGAGGTAGAGGGGGGAGAGACCTGGGAGAGAGAGAAAAGGGGGAGGAAAAGGGGGGACAGGATCAGGTATTAGAAGGGACAAGATAGAAGTACAGAGGGTCAGGAAATTAAGTAGAAATATGTAGCAGTGGGGGATGGGCAACTGGTGGTAGCTACTAGAAAGTCCCAGGCACCAGGGAAGTGAGAGGCTCCCAAGACACAATGGGGATGACTTTAGCCTAAATAAGCAACAAAAGGGAGAAAGAACCTGTAGAGACCCCTTCTAGTAGATAAGCAGGGCCCCTAGTTGAGGGATGGAGCCACCCACCAATCTCAAAATTGTTAACCAAGAAATGTTCCTGTCCAATGGAAAGATAGAAACAAAACAAAACAAATGAAGCAGAGACTGAAGGAAAGGCCATCCAGAGACCACCCCACCTAGGGATCCATCCCATCTGCAGACACCAAACCCTGACACCGTTGCTGATGCCAAGAAGTGCTTGCTGACAGGAGCCTATTATGTCTGTTCCCTGAGAGGTTCTACCAGCATCTGACCAATACAGATGGAGATACTCACAGCCTACCATTAGATTGAGCCCAGGGACCCCAATGGAAGAGCTAGGGGAAGGACTGAAGGAGCTGGCAGGGATTGCAACCCCATAGGAAGAACAATATCAACTAACCAGACCACTCAGAGCTCCCAGAGACAAAACCACTAACCAAAGATTATACCTGGAAGGATGCATGGGTACAGATACACATGTAGCAGAAGATAGCCTTATCTGACATCAGTTGGAAGAAAGGCCCTCGGTCCTGTGGAGGCTTGATGCTCTAGTAAAGGACGATGCTAGAGACGTGAGGCAGGCTTGGGTGAGTGAGTGGAAAAGCACCTTCGTAGGGCAAAGTGGAGGGTGAAGATGGGGGATGGGATGGGAGGTTTGTGGGGGGATAGCAGGGAAGGGGAATATCATTTGAAATGTTAACAAGTAGAATAATTAATAAAAATATTAAAAGATATTTATGACTAGATGACAGACATTATGAGGATTATATCATATTGAATGCAATTAGTGGATAAATATACGTGACAATGAAGTTGGGCATGGGTGGCACATGCCTGGAATCCCACCACTGAGAGGATAAGGTAGGAAATGTCACAAAGTCAAGGACAGCCAGGGCTATGTAGTGAAACACTGTCATAAAACGTTTAAAAACAAAGAAGAAAAAGACAAGAAAAAAGAGGGGGGAGAGGGGAGAGGAGAGGGGAAGAAAGGAGACGAAAAGAAAAGAAAAGAAGTTGCGATGCAATATGAACTCTGGTATTGGAAGCTACAATGGGAGTATAGTAATCTCTAAACAGAAGGGACTGTCATTACAACCTGATTATGTTGGCATATTGATATCAGACTGTCTACTTGAAGAACTGTGAGCAACTGCTTTCTGTTTTGTAGAAGCTACCCAGTCCATAGTATTTTCTCACAACCACAAAGTGAAAAATAGCTTCCTACTATGAATCAGATTCTCCTTTTTTTTTTTCAATCTGAAGATAATAGTTTTTCATCACCACAAGATTATGTATGGCTCCTATCAAGTAGGGTACTGCGAACTGGCAAGTATTTGCTTGAGTCCAGTACAAAAAAAAAAAAAAAAATATATATATATATATATATATATATCCATGTACATAAGAAGTTACATGAAGTTGAAGCATTGAATTAATTCTGAGACTGTCTCCTATGATTCAGAAAGTACCTACTGTAGAAAAAGTGTTTTCTGTGTTTTCTCCACCTATGTCCCAGCTGAACGATACTGGGAAAAAGCAACTCATCCCTACATAGAATGGAACCCACTTTCTATAAGAAAGGTAGTTGGCATAGGACCCATATTACCCTGATTAAACTTTACCTGTCTCAGTACATTGAAATTCTATTTTGTCATTATTCTTGAGAATTAAAAAGAAGTAAAGGGAGATGTCTATATCTAGTCATTCAGAAATTCTTCCTATAATTAAAAGAAACAGTCTTTGCATTTTCATACAGTAAGGTTGACTTTTTGATATACTATTATATGATCTTTAGAACAACAAAGAGTTACAGGAACATAACATCAATAACAGGATGTAATTGAATAATTCTACCTTTTTAAAAATGCTTTTGGAACTTTTTCTTCGTGGTTAAAAAATTTTGCCCACCCTTAACCCCTAAAGCCAATAATTAATCAAAACTTGACTCATAACTGTATGAAAAAAAATGAGAGATTTTTTGAAAAGAATATTTTTGCATTGCCTTAAATTATCTTTCTTAATACCCTAGTAGGTAGCCTGAAGAAAGGTCAAATAGTAATTACATAGGAGGGAGAAGCTATAACACATTGACTAGACAATAAAATTATCATCTTCACTGAAAGACAAGGAGAGATAATGGGCTTCAAGTTGTGATACACTGTGAAGAGGGCAAGGTCATGTATTCAATATTTGAACCAAAAATAGTTTCTACTCATTTATACTAATAAAAAGCACCATCAGGCAAACTTAAGGGGAATTTCCTGTTTACAGAGAGATTTAGCATTTCAGAACAAGGACAGAGCAGGTAAGTTGAAGGGAATAAAGGACACATGACAGCCAAATGCAATTACTGCTCCTAATTGGACTTACTTTGTAATGTGGCAATATTATTGTGATATTATTAGATCAGGTTGAAAGCCAATGAAGTACAAGGGAGTCTAACAATCAAGTATTCATAACTGTGTAAATATAAGAGAGTAATACAAATAAGAGAGGAGTTGGAGGGAAAGCACCAGGTGTGTATAAAACTCAAATAATTTGGTAAAAACTAATGAACATTAGTAAATGATGCAGCAATTGGAAGAAAATGTTAATAGTACTTAAATATTGGAGAGATTTTCAATTTTTCTCATTAAAATTTATTTGCAAACAGGCTTTATTTTCTTATAGAAACAAAACATTATCCTGGAAGTGAGTGATAAATATTGTTGAAACTTTCCATTGATCTCAAATCAACATTAATTTGGAGCAACAAATAAAATTTCAGAATAGTTCCAATTTATAACAATACAAAGGTACCAATACCTAAAGTTCTATTCCAGAGCCATAAAGTAATGGTAAATGCATAATATCAGACAGTAGAAAGTACTGAAAGGGCCTGGTGTGAAGATAGCATGGAACTTGTTGAGCTCAGACAATGAACAGAACAGAACATGTAACTCCAAAATACACTTAACATGCAAAAATAATACTTTCTTAAATCAATTAAAAACTGACATATTATCTCTCCATCATGTTTAGAAGATGCTGTCTCAAACTAAAGATATCCCAAAGGATCCTCTACAGCAGAACAATCTTTAAATTTAAACATATTTTGATCATGTTGTTTCCCTAATGCAAGTCTTTCCAGATCCTACCTACCCAACTTTAAGTTCTTTCCCACCTCCCCAACCCAAAACAACAACAACTACTCCCAAAACTAAGAATTCAATACAAAACAACACCCTAATAGAAAAAAAAGGAAATTTGCAGGGCTGAGAAGCACCTAAAGAAATGCTCAACATCCCTAGTCATCAGGGAAATGCAAATCAAAACAAGTCTGAGATTCCACCTCATACCAGTTAGAATGGCTAAGATCAAAAACTCAGGTGACAGCAGATGCTGGCGAGGATGTGGAGGAAGAGGAACACTCCTCCACTGTTGGTGGGACTGCAAGCCGCTACAACCACTCTGGAAATCAGTTTGGCAGACCCTCAGAAAAATGGACATAACACTACCTGGGGACCCAGCTATACCTCTCCTGGGCATATATCCAGAAGATGCTCCAACATGTAATAAAGACACATGCTCCACTATGTTCATAGCCGCCATATTTATAATAGCCAGAAGCTGGAAACAACCCAGATGTCCCTCATCAGAGGAATGGATACAGAAAATGTGGTACATCTACACAATGGAGTACTACTCAGCTATTAAAAACAATGACTTAACGAAATTTGCAGGCAAACGGATGGAACTTGAAAATATCATCTTGAGCAAGTTAACTCAGTCACAAAAGAAGAAACATGGTATGTACTCATTGATAAGCAGATATTAGCCCAAAAGTTCAGAATGTCCAAGTTTCACTTAACAGTAACCTCTGGACTAAGAGTGAGGTCCCAGATGGAGGAGTTGGAGGAAGGTCCGAAGGAGCTGTGGGAATTTGCAGCCCCATGGAGGGAGCAAGAGCGTCAATGGGCCTGACCCCCCCCTCCCGGTTGTCCTGGAGTTTGGACCACCAACCAAAGAATACACATCTATGGACCCATGGTTTGGACCACATATGTGGCAGAAGATGACCTTGATGGCCTTCAGGAAGAGAGAAGAGGCCCTTGGGCCTGAGGGCGTTAGAGGCCCCAGTAAAGGGGAATGTCAAGGCGGGAATATGGGGATGGGTGGGCAGATGGGTGGGAGGTGGAATTCCCTCATAGAGGCGAGGATGGGGAGGGGATAGGGGGTTTCCAAAGAGGAGACCCAGAAAAGGGGAAACATTGGAAATGTAAATAAAGTATCAAAAAAAAAAAAAAAAAAAAAGAAAAGAAAAAAAAAAACCAAAACCAAATATCCACCAATCTGTAAACAAATAAAAAAGCACAAAAAATTCTGTCAAGTCCACAATGTGTTGGCCAACTACTCCTGAACATTAGCTCTGCCCTTGACTGGTTGATATATGGTGTCATTCCATTGGGAGACAAAACAAACAAACAAACAGACCCCTGGTTTTTCCTTTCCCAACAGGTATAAATGACAGTTCAGTTGGTCGCCTTTACCCTAATGGCTAGGTTTTCATCCATCTATCCACTCATTCATATTTTGTAAACTATAACAAAAAAAATCACATTGAAGACAAACCAACAGAATTTAAAATGAACCCAAAAGACGGCACAGGAATCCACCCCCTTCCAGTTTACACACTCAGAAGTCTCATAAAAAAATTAACTGGAAGCCATATCTCAACCAAGTATCTTATCAACAGATAGTGAAGTTAACATTTTCAAAATACTTAGGAATCAAAATACAATTTTCTTTCCCTCTCAGTATAAGAAAAAGTGAATGGCTTGCTTAAAATAGCAGCTTTTGTTATGAGTTAAAGATTGTTAGTATGTAGATGTGGGCAGTGCCCATCACCATACTGCTAAGCTAATTACAGTTTATATTCAGATTTAACCTGTCAGTAGTAACGGCTTTTCATTTCGTGGGTCAGCAGTGAATGATACAAAATGTGTTTTATTTCCCTTTGCTCTCAAGACTGCTGAACATATATATGAAAAGAAAGATACAAATTAGAAGGTTTTATGTTTATCCGTTTATTTATTTTTCTTTCTTTCTTTATTCCATTGCTGACAATCCTCAGTGGGTACACAGAGGGCACAGCAGCTGTGAAGAATGTGTCAGAAAATTGCAAAGAGGATTTCTTAGAATTGACTCTTTGTTTATACTCAAGGAGTATAGTCTCTCTATTTTAGAAACAATTTTAAACGGAGATATTTAGAAGAGAGCTTTGATGGGTTTCTACTTGGGGTTTTAATGGGATTTAAAGATTGAGAATAATAGGTAATAGTGATTTAATCCTGAAAGGAGAATAATTGATTTTTAAAGTGTAGGTTCAATTTGGTTTGGATAGAGGGGCTCAATGAATATAGCTTTGGTCTATACAAATGAAACATATGTGTTGCCTTTTGTACTTGCCCCAAGCTTTTCTTCCCATTACCAACGAAACGGAATAGAGCACAAGCACACAGCTTGTGAGTTTGGATAAACTTGATCTATTACCTAAATTAGCTTTCTTTATTTCCTTTTCCATATTTTAGATTAGCTGGAAGGGCCACTGGAAATTCCTGTCAGCTTCATTCTAATGCACTCTTTAGCAATTGAATGAGCCTGGCTTACACACTGTAACAGCAAGGAGGTTTCTATTAGGGACCCCTGGGAATTAGCAAAATAAATTGTAAATTGCAAAAGATTTCCCTGGTCTGACAGAATCTGGAAATTTTTCTCAAAGTGCCTTCACATTTTGGCTTGTTCTGATCAGATGTCAACCTGAGGAACAATTTAGGTTCGTGGCATAGGCACCTTAGGTCCTTGCCTCAGAATGATGAGTCTGCTTTGATGGCGGTGTTCTCATTCATCTTTCACACATCTTACAGGCGGAAAGCTGGTTTTTATGTTCCATTGAATTAAAAGCTAATAGTTTTCTAATTAAATGGAAGTCATTAAGTTGTTACAGATAAGAATATTTAATCCAATAAGTTTTTGGACCAATCAGTAATTGAGAGCATCTTTTGCATTGCCTAAATGTTATCAGGCCCCAATCCCAATCTTTATGTTAATTTGCTCCAAGTTAACCCTCCTCAACTTTCCTAAAACCTCTTTTCATTCACAATACTTAGGGATATAGAAGCATTCAATTTATATGGAAAATTCTGTTTTACCTAAAATAAGAGGGAAGCGAATTAAGGTTAGCATGGTGTAATATAACACATCATTTCCTTAAGTTTTTAACGTTCACGTTTTTTTCTCCACTTAGAAACAGAAATTCGTAGAAGCCAAAACAATAACCAAATGGTGCAACAAGGGAGTCAAGAGATCAGATTAAGCTTGAACCCAGCGCCTTGTCATTCTGGCTACTTGGGAAACTGAGAATGGAGGATCGTAAGTTCAATGCCTGTCTAGGATAGAGAGAGGAAAACAAAACTAACCTAATCAACTTAGTGAGATCCTGTCCAGCAAAACAGAAAAAAGGACAAGAAAAGAGCAAGCAGGCAGGGGGAGGAAGGGAGGGGGAGAATGAAAGTAGAAGTGGGAACACGGCTCAGGAAAAGAGCACAGATGGAACGCATGTGCTGAGCCCTGGGTTCAGTCCCCCGTACCCTGCTTAGCTGATTCTGTGTGCCCTGCTCTTGTGTCCTCCAGCCCTGTGCCTCACAGTGACTGAAGCAAAAACCAGGAGTCCTGTATGTGTCTGAATTGCGCCTGTTCTTTTCTGAAGGGAAACTGGATCTGGGGGAGAGGGGGGGTATTGGGAAAGGACTGGAAGAAATTTTCTGAGAGAAAGCAGTGGTCAGGATATAATAAATGTAATGAGTAGGAAAAAATAAGAAAACAAAGGTCGACAGTGCTGCTATGCCTATTATCATCTAGAATTCATAAATATGACCTGCGGACAAGTGAACATGCATGTTAACTCAGTAGCATAAAACCTGTGAAGTATATATTTAATATTCTCATGTGGCATTGTTTCATTGTCTTGCTTTCTTTGTACTTTTTTGAGAGTAGGTAACATATTGTCAACATTTCCTTTATTTCGTCTACCTATGTTTAATTTTACTTGACAAGGAATTCTTTCACAACTCTAACCTCAATAGAAGACTGAGGAAAACAGAAGAGAAATTACAGTTTATAAGACTCTTACAGAGTCTTATAGAAGATGTTCAGGTCCAACATTTTTGAGGAACACTGATAGAATTCATCATGAATTTGAGGCAGTCTAGGGTTAGGTCAGCAAGTCATTACACACAATGCTCATCACTGCATTTTTTAAATACTTAAACACCAAGAAAAACCTCTAGTTTCTGTGTTTTTTTTTTTTAAATAAAATATTTGCTCTTCTTTCATATATTACATCATGACCACAGTTTTCCCTCCTCCACTCCTCCTACTCTCTCTCCCTGCCTCCCCTCTCTCACAGATCTACTCCTCTTCCATATCCCTTGATAAAAGAGCAGGCTTCCCAGGAATATTGACTGAACAGGGAATGACAAGTTACAATAAAACTAGGCATAAACCTTCATATTTAAGCTGGATGAGGCAACCCAGGAGGAGTAAAGGATCCTAAGAACAAACAAGAGTCAGAGATACCCCAATTCCCATTCTTTGGAATGTCTAAGGAAGAACTCCAGATTATACACCCAGAGTTTCAATGGTTTTAACTCTAAAGTAATTTGGATTTAAAAAAAAAAAAAATAGAACAGCTACTAAAACCATTGGGAACATGAACTTAAAAAAAAAAAATCCATACATGGTACTGGAGAGATAGCTCAGCCATTAAGAGCAGTGACTGCTCTTCCAGAGGTCCTGAGTTCAATTCCCAGCACCCACATGGTGGCTCACTACCATCTGTAATGGGATCAGTGCCCTCTTCTGGTGAAGAGAGCTGCAGTGTACTCACATACATAAAACAACTAAGTAAATCTTACCAACAAAATCCATACTTAATGACATGAGAGGGGATCTTCTAAATGAGGGTTGATATTGAATATATCAATAGCATCAACCAAAACAGTTTAGAACTTGGTTATAAAGACTTTCCTGCTACTATGGTATTTTCTCCTCATTGCTTTCTGAAGTCTGCCTTTTCTTTTCCAGAGTTTATTGGACTGAAAAGTGAACAGTACATTGAGAAAGAAGCATAAGAGGAGTGATCACATGACTGTTTTTTGTTTTGTTTTATTTATTTATTTATTTATTTATTTATTTATTTATTTATTTATTTATTTATTTTGCCTTCAAAGGAATGTGAATTGCTGGTAATGTGGCTAAAGAGAATATGGAAGCAAGTGCCGAACATCTTGCATTATTTCATTCATCGGAAGCTGCAGAAATACCACCATAAAATAAAGTACTTTTTGCACTGAAAACAGTATGTTACCAACAGACGAATGTTCTTTTTATTACAAACAGGAAGAACACAGATGGCTTGGTCTGCTTGTTTGGGTATTTGTTAAAAAATAAGTGTACTAGAAATCAAGTGTGTGGCTAATTATCTTCAATGTAGTACCTAAGTCTTAGAAATGCAGAGATCTCTCTCAGGAAGGCCATGAGGGCTCATAAAGTAGCATTGTCTAGACCAGTGATTCTCAGTCTTCCTAATGCTGTGACCCTTTAATAGAGTTCCTCACGTTGTGGTGACCCCCAACCATAACATAATTTCTGTTGCTACTTCATAACTGTTATATGCATATGTAACATAATGTGAATATCTAATGTGCAGGATATCTGATAGGTGACCGCTGTGAAAGAGTCATTCGACTCACAGGTTGAAAACCACTGTCTAAATGAAGGTATTTGATGGAAAATATATTTTTTCTTTCAAGCAAGCATAATAATCAGTATAATTAAAATATTGTAACAATTTAAAAATAAATGAAGATTGAATTTAACAAGAAATAATTGATGAATAAGTCACCTTAACTTTTCATTTCTTACTAAAATCAAACAGAAAATGGGCATGTATCACAGAATTATTTTCATACCCAAACTTCAATTTCAAATTAAGACATAAGCTCACAGAAGAAATTCTTTCTTCTTGTGATACGCTGTTATACCTGCGTTCTTTGCTTCCAACTTTACTGGTGATAGAAACAGCCATCTCACCATTAATACTGAAGCTAATTTGGAAGAAAAGGATGTTTCTTGGATCTGTTAGTCTTGCCATTGTTCCAGGAATTCTCTGACAATTTTACCTGATTTTAAACAGCATAATCTTTTATCTTTTATATTTTACCTATGTCTTCCTCTCAAGGTTATATTTTATGATTTTTGATTGTATACTATCTTTGATTATAGTGAGCTATTATTGAATATCTAAACACTTCTGTCACTTTTATTTTAAAAATTTAAAATAAAATACCACTTGTGAAAAAAATGGCTAGCAAAAATATATAATCTAGCTTGTTTGAGAATTTTAATCCATAAAGTGTTTCATTTCTGACCAAGGGAAAAGTAAAGCAACAATTTATAAAAATGTGCTGTTGAATATAAGAATGGTTGAATAAATAAATCACAAATGTGTTTTGTCTGGCCATTTTTCAGATAATTGCCTGTGTTCCATATTTCCCTGTAGTGCATCTGCATAGTCAGAGGCAGATGCTATGGTTTATGCTCTTGGGGTCTGATATGTACTACTCACTAAGAAGAATACATAAATGCAAATCTCTGAACATTTGTAATGCAAATAAATCTTCATAATTAACTATCACAGGTCTAGGGATCGGTTATTGTCTTCAAACCGTAAACATTGTTATCACCATGTACATTAATACTTCAATCTGACCTGGTCTGGGTTCAATTTTTTCCAATCTGTTTATAAACGAGAGTATTATTCTTGCAGATGTTCAGAATGCATTCAATCTTTCTATTTAATGTTATTTCACAAAACATAATTTTGATAGAATTAAATGTACAGCTGTATTTCTTGTTTGCAAATCTCAGTGTTTCTCAGTTTTCTCAAGGTTTTGACTTCTAAGGTTGGAGTTCTTTGCCCTTGATAACAGTGCCTCCAATGTTTTTAGTGAATGAAATGTAACATTTCTCCACTGATAGCAACGCAATTTTGATAATCAAGTGTGCCTCTAAAAACATCTATTCTTCAGTAGATACTATGTTCTACTTGGCAATGTTTGAATCCATTGGTTAAGCCAAGAAACTAAAGTCTCTTTATAGGAAAAAAGTTTGAGATGCATGAATATACAAAATAATTTAAAAGAGCCCTTGCATCTGCTTGGCATATCTGTAGCCATAGTGTAAATTATATAATGTTTTGTATGGTAGTATTTAAGGCATTTAACTAAGAATTATTAAATAATCATTTGTAAGTTTAGAATCATGAAAATTTGTGGTGGTTACAATTTGGTATTTTTTTAGAGGTATCCAGGTTCTCTTTACAGAATTTCCATATATTTTCTTATTTAGTTGCATTTTCACAGAAGTTGTGATGACTTTTATAAAAGAAAAATATGGCTTAGGTTTAGTTAATCAATAAATTAAACCAGGTAATCTACACTGGTTAGGAGATAACTGGAAAAAAGCAAGAGAGGGATAATCATTGAACCCAGACCAGGTCAGACTGAAGTATTAATGAACATGCTGATAACAGTGTTTATGGTTTGAAGACATTAACTGACCCCTAGACTTGTGATTATTAATTATGAAGATTTATCTGTATTACAACTGTTCAGAGATTTGCATTTGTGTATTCTTCTTAGAGGGAAGCACATAGCAGAGGGGCATTTCTAGTGGAATCATTGCTCTTGGGTTCTTCAGGCCTTGATGCTTGTTTTCTCCAGCTCTCAGTAATCTTGTTACCTGTGTTATATACTGCCGCCATGGTGCTTTGTTTACTTATTGAGAAAAGTAGAAGGAAATGTTTCTACTCTAAGTCCTCGGAGCATAAATTCTTCTTTCTGTTTTCAGCTCAAGTACTCTAAATCCATATACCTTATATTTTAATATTTGTTAATTTTATGTTGTGATTCTGGAAAAAGATAGTATGTTTCTGGAGATTTCATGCACAATTAAATATTTAAGGACTATTCATTCCTATTATAATCTTATTCTAACCTTTATTTTAGCTACTAGCAATTATGTTATCTAGAATAATACTCTAACACAATTTAATTTCTCCCAAATTCTGATTTGTCTAATTGTTCCATATTCTGCAATATGGCTGCTTTTTCACATATTAAAGATTTTTTAAAAACTAATAGTTTTTATTTAGAGTCCTTGTTATAGAGAGCTGCCATCTACATATCAATATCTTTGTTATTATTTAATAACATGCTGTCAAGATTGTTGTGAATTGACTCTTTTACTATTTCAGATTCCTATCATTTTATAAAATATATAGTGATTACATCCACATTCAAGTGTAATTTGAAGAAAATTTTAAATTCAGAGTCAGTTTACAGTCATATAGTTAATATTAGTGAAATGATAGTAAAAGTACATTCATCATTTTTAATCATTCAAATTCTCTACAGATATCAATTTTTAAATTTAGACATGTTTCTATACATGAGATATCATAATAAGCATAGTGTTTGTGCTGGCCTAAATGGGATCTATTTTATTAGTACCTTTTTATAATTTATTTATTTTTACGTATACACTTTATATCCTGCTCACTGCCCCCTTCCGGTCACCCCCTACCACAATCCTCCCCCCTTTCTCCAAGGAGGAGAGGATAGAGGCCCCCTGGGTATCCCTCAGCCCCTGGAACTTCAAGCCTTTGGGAGGTTAGGTGCTTCCTCTCCCACTGAGGCCAGACAAGGCATCCCAGATAGTAGAACTTATCTCACACACAGGCAACAGCTTTTGGGACAGCCCCTGTTCCAGTTGTTAAGGACCCCCATGAAGACCAAGCTGCACATCTGCTATGTATATTCGGGGAGACCTAGGCCCAGTCCATGCTTGTTCTTTGGTTGGTGGTTCAGTCTCTGAGAGCCCCAAGGGTCCAAGTTAGTTGAGTCTGTTTGTCTTACTGTAGTGTTCCTATTCCCTTAAGGGCCTGCAATCCTTCTATTGTTAGTATTCTTTGTGGGTTGTGGATGGAGAGTTTCTTTTATATATATACATATGCATATATATATGTGTGTGTGTGTGTGTATGTGTGTGTGTATCACATTATATACTATTTTTGTTTTAAAGATTTATTTATGTATTTTATTATGTGCATGCAAGCCTAAGTGTGTATATACACCATGTGAGTGCTGGTACCTATGAAGACCAGAAGAGAGAGTCAGATTCTCTGGAACCAGAGTTGTAAACTTCAGATGGGTCAATAAAGCTGAGTCCTCTGGAAGAACAGCAAGTAGTCTTTCTTACTGAGTCCTCACCTTAGCCCCTATAGTTCCTTTAGAAGACATGTGTTTATTAAATGGCTATTTGGGTTTCACAGCTGTCTACTTGTCATTCAAAACAAATGACAAATGAATCTGTTTTTAATTTTCATTTCTTACAGGTATTTATTTAGTTTTATCCCACTATTGGTTCTGTTACAGTAAACATGAATTCTTGTGTTAATTTTTGAGATTCTTATTTAAGGAAAGTCATCCAGATATTATCTGTGAACGTGATGATGGCAGCTGGCAACTGCATTTTGAGGTAGTACTCTGTTAGACAATGTAAAAACTGTCCTTATTATTTGTTCTTTTTTTTTTTTTTTTTTTTTTTGGAAAGCCTGCAATGGTATACACATGAGGCAAACACTATATCATTGACCTTCAGGCCTAGCCCAGAAAAAATTTTCTTCACTCTCACTTTATAATAGTTATCAATGGGGCATAAAGAAAATAACCAGACAAACATGGTTCTGCTGAGGCTGAATGATCAGGTATCAAATAGTAAATCCACACAGTATGCAACGTTATTGTATATCTATTCCTAACGTGATTTGTTAATATAACATCTGTCTTAAACCATAATTATATTTCTGATTAAAATTTAATTGTTGTCTATATGTTAACATTAACACTTTACTGATAGACTATGAAAATTAATGAATATCTTATCTCTCCTAGGACAGAATATATCTCATTAATGCATTAAATGTTATATACTTGTAAGCTTTGAAAAATATTCCTAATACATACACTAGAGCCTTAATAAAACCTATTACTAACTTTTTTGTGGGAGTGAGGAAGGCCCAAACATATTACTATGACAAAATTGACCTTTCATAGTTTAAAAACATAAGCCTATGTGTGTCTTTCATTTGTGAATCCAGAGCTATTGGGCAGGTGCAGGGAAGGTGTTCGTCACCACCAGGAGCATATAGTGAAATGTAACTATTTACTGCTACATATAGGAAGTATAAAAATTGTATTTTAATTCTATAGGGACTCTCAATTAACAGTCTGACTTGACTCTCTGAGTTGGATTTTTGAAGAATGCTGGAATTGTTAGGATTTGTGGACTTGTTTGTGATAAATAAGCATATTTTGCATTTTGAGATAATTTTTTAAAATATAGGCAACATTTTATCCTTCCTTTTACTTCCTGAAACTTTCCTATATACCTCTAATCATTTTCCTTCAAATATGACCTTTTAAAAATTAATTGCTATCTCATGTATTATATATATATATATATATATATATATATATATATATATATATATATATATATAT